>OX104025.1:9758090-10299852 GCA_944470205.2 Schistosoma margrebowiei
AATGTTTCTAATTTTGATAAATCATATGTCCATATAAATTGACAATTTAATATAATTGTTATAACAATGATTAATATTAATATATTTTGTATAAATTGTTTTATTTGTTTGAATGTTTTATTTAATTGTTGCCATGGGTACAAATATAATTTCATTGTTTCAATTGTAAAAATGATATATAATATTGAATGTACATGTTTTATTAAATTATATAACATTGGTATAATTTGACAATAAAAACGTCCAAAAAATTCTATGATAATAAATAATTTAATTTCATAATATGATGCAATAATAAGATCAATAATACATATTATTAAATCAAATTGATCCAGTATAATAATATAAAATAAAAATATTATCCATGGTATTTGTTTATACAATATTTTTATTATTGTATTGATTATTAGAAAATTTATAATTAATCCAAATAGAATTAATGGAATCATTAATTGGTTTATTGATATTTGATTATTATCTAATATTATTGATTCATTTTCGAATCCAATCGATTTTATTGATTTATGTATATTGAATGAATTAATCAATGTTTCATTTAATGTATCATTTTGATTGATTAATTTATTAGTATTTAAATTTATTATATTTTCCATTGATGTTTGATTAATAAAGTAATTTGGATATTTTGTTAATTGTGTTTTTGTTGAAGTAGCTAAAAGTAAATCAATAAATCAATAGTTATATATTCTCTTGACTATCATTTTAATTCTTATTGTTGTGGTGTTAGCTACTTATATCCACAAAAGTAGTACATAACGATAATCAGAGATAGAATGCATTTCAGTAGAAGTTAAAGAAGGAAAGAATTGAAACGGAAGGCAATTGGTATGAAATTACACAAACAATGACATCTGAGACGGTGGACTGACATTTGCAGACAATTTACTGATATTTTGCAAATTTAGTATTTAATGTATGGTTCTCAGTTTAAGTGAGATATTCTGTAATTTTTAGGCCCAACTCCATTCGGTTGTCCCCATTCATGTTCTTGTTCACAACATTATTATTATTATAAGTGGTTATATTTAATATTATATTTGTGGTACAATATAGAATTCTCAGCATAACAAGTTTCTGTTTCTTAATTCTTGGTCGGTCTGGACGATAACATATTAAGTGGTTGCCAGTTAGAAATTAACAGTCCAGTCAATAGACACCTAAATAATGTACATTCTTTTTAACTGTATAATTCCAGAAACCACAATACCTCTGACTGAGCCTTCTGTAACTTGTACAATGAAAGGTTGTATAGTTTTCAGAAACGCAAATGAATACGTTATACGAATAAGAGTCATAATGATGTATTAAAACAAACGAAATTGAAATATCTAAATGACAAGATATAGGTAACCCAGATGTTAAAGCAGGCCGTTATACCAATGTCATCAATCTATTATCTTAACAGTGGGTTGTATAACACACAAAAACGACCTTTTTGAATGAATAAACAAAAATGGTTAACTTTGAATCGATAAGACTTATTGCTTGAATAAATCTATGTTGATCAGTTTTCTTTAAACTAACATTTTGTTATAAAACTTAAAGAAGAGCTTCACCACTTCTAAAGGAAATGAATGATGATCTAGTTAATGTTTTTACTTTGCTTTTAATAGTTTATCACCAGTATATGACTTCATAAAGTTTTCCATTTCATCATCCGATCATATTTTGTAAATCAGCTCAGCAAAACTGTAAATTAATAGTAATCGAACCACATGAGAGGATATGATCTTGTTAAGTAACAGATGAGATGAAAGAAGAAAATGTGTAAAGTAATGCTAAACTTAATATCTAGTGAGTGAAAATTCATAAATCTCAACTAAGAAGATATCACCTACGTATTTGCCATAGACCAATAGGAAATGAGTCCAAGTACTAATGAACTATATTCGTTTGACTGATGACTTTATCCAACCTACTGTTATGTCGGCTAATCATAAACCTCAGGGAACATTGCAGTTGGATATGCATAAAATATTGTCTCATCAATTGAAATACCAAATCTACTCAAAACCCTACAGTAGACGTTAGCAACAATGTTTTCAAGACGTCTATAGCAAACTTCCGTTTTCACTTTTTATTTCATGTTTCACATCTGTAAAACAAAACGGATCAAACTGGCAAACAGTATACTTAGGCAGGCAAATAGTCTTTTCTATATGTATTGGATATTTTTACTGTTTGATTGCACTAAATTGATCTTAATAATATGATCAAAACAAAAATTCACTTTAGATGAGTTACACTTATCTTCTTCGAACTTTGAACTATTCAGTATTAAAATCTAATTAAGTACTCCTAAAGATATCTAAGATAGAGAAGTAAGAATTAATTTATCTCAGAAGGTTGGTGACATTCATTCTACAACTTTTAAACAAAATAAATTTTCTTATGAAATTTCAATCTTGTTTAGAAGTATAAAGTGAAAAACCATTAATATAGACTTAATATCAGAAGGGGGTTTTGTGGATATAGTAGTAATTTTAATAGTTTACATCATGAGTCAATTGAAGCTAGACTACCATGGAAAATCTGGAAGCACAAGACGGCCGTTTCGTTCTATTGTGTGACGACTCAGCAGAGTGCATCCACGAATCTGCCTCGCGAGATTCAAACCCAGATCCTATCAGTTTCGTGTCCAAGCTGTTTAACATTAGGCCACTGAGCTGGCCGGCATCAAACGATGTTGATGTCTAACTTCAACTAATCTACGAAATATCCAGCATTGTCTTCAGTGAGTTACTGTATCACAACAGACTCGATTGAACTCCATGAAATACCTCTTGAAGTCAATCACTGGTGAGCATATATTGATCAATATCATAAGTGGTTTTGTGGATATTATAACAATTTTAATAGTTGAGATCATTAGTCCCACAGTAGGACGAAACAACCGTTTAAAGCTTCTCTTATTTTCCATAGTAGTCTAGCTTCAATCGACTCCTGATCTCAATTATTAATATAGACCTACCTAATTTACATTCGTGATTACAGATTTGAAATTAATCAACATATATACTTACTAGAAAGCTTAATGAATAGTAATTTATTAGTTTAAGCGCCTGGTGCGAGACTGATAGGTCCTGGGTTCGAATCCTGCGGGATCGTGGATGCGCACTGCTGAGGAGTCCCATACTAGGACGAGACGGCCGTCTAGTGCTTCCAGATTTTCCATGGTGGCTAAGCTTCAATTGACTCATGATTTCAACAAGTGAAATAGTAATTTAATTGGATGAATATACAATGTGAATTCAATTCAATTTATGAAGATGTATTTAACAACTGATTATTACATAATCGATTGACTCTTTTTTTTCTTCATTTTTCTCTCTTCTTCTTTCACTATCAGTTTATTGGCTGAATGAAAAGGATATTTTGTTGTTCATTAGTTATCTAATAATTGGTGAATTGATTTAATTTGTCATTATTAAATTATTTCAATCAACATTGAACTATTAAGGAAATATAATGAAATAAAAGATTATTCTAAATAAATTCTATAGAGATTTGTATTTGAATTGTTCATATAATGATTCATATTAAATTAATTATATATAGATTATGAATTTAAGAATTAAACGAACATCATATTGTTGAAGTGATCAAGAAGATTCTGAATACACTGGGAAATATCTTAGCTAATCAACATTCGATAGAAATTTTGTCAGAAACATCTAGAAAATGAAATATCACATGTCACGTTTCTGATTAGATGACTACTTATGCTGCTATTATGTTAAGAATTCCACGAAAGCCTTAGTCAGTCAGCTACAACGTAGGACCAGGCACATATATGGATCAGTCCAAGTTTCTATACCGCATTAGCACAGCAAGATGAACATCGGATTCATAGTAGTAGATAATTTAGTGGCGGTAATATATGAAATAAAGATTGCATATAAGGATATAGTAAAGGAAGCAAGAACTAGTTCATAGAAAGAAAGATATAAAGCGATTTTAATCTAATAGTTTAAGGGAAGACAGAGAGTGTATACACCTAAGCCATTGTGATCGATACTGAGCCATGTCACCAAGAGTCTCCAACCATTGATTACGATAGTCACGCGGACTCCAAACAAGTAGTCTGAATCTACCAACATGGCTCAGACTAGAAGTTAATGACTTCAAGCACTGATGCCACGTTCTCGTTTGGCTGACCTTAACTTTCTTCCAACCATCCCCTACACTAGTCAGCATTGCACGTCGTGGTAATCGGTGTTCAGGCATACACAACACATGGTCCAACTATCTCCGTCGATAAAGATTCACAATCTCATCAAATGATTTACCATCATTCCTTGATACTCCGCTTCTAACCTCACTATTACTTACCCGGTGATCTCAGCAGATACGAGCAATATTTCCAAGACATCTGTGACCAAATACTAGTAACTTAGGGGTGTCTTCTACTCTTAGTGGCCACGTTTTGCAGCCGTGAAGAAGAAAAGAACGAGCTGCTGCGCAATATACTCGTCCCTTAATTGGTAGGTGGATATCTCACCTTTGCCATAGGTGACATAAGTTGGTGAAGTTCAAACGAGCTTTTTGAATCCGTACAGAGATTTTGTCAGACATAGATACATTACGGCTGATCAGACTTCCAAGACCCAAAGCCATCTAAAATGCTATAAAAAACCTTGATTTTCTGTGCATAAATGAACCTAGAACTAAAGCGTTTCTTTCATATTTTGCATCTTCTCTCACATGTAGATTTAGCCTGGAGGTAACTAGAAGACCTTCAAAAACTGAATCTAGCATTCAATTAGAAGACTAATCACATAGAAATTATGTTCATTATTTTACATAAACATTTGTAATGTACTCAGGGCTTTTTCCGTTAAACTGTATTTCGGCGGCCTGCTTGAATATCTGGGCTACCTGTTTCTGCCATCTAATTATTTCAACAAGTTATCTGTTTTTCATTTTGTTTTAACCTCTCACTAACTCCATTAATCGCATAATCTATATAGGAGCGTTTATGAAATGCCTACGACCTTTCGCTGCTAAAGTTACAAAAAAGTACTATAAAAGACATCGTGGTGGTCGGCAATATGCGTTAAAGAGAATGAACATTAATCGTTTGTCGATTCCCGAGCTGCTAAATTCTAACTGTCGATCACTAATCAACAAAGTGGACTATCTGAAATTCCTACTAAGTCAAAATATGTATCGTAATCGTGGTGTCATCACAATTCAAGAATCTTGGTTTTACAGGATGACTGTCTAATATCACTACGTGATTTCAAAATTTATCGTCAGGATCGATCAAACAATAAAAGGAGGTGTGGTGGCGGTGTAGCTACGTTTGTAAACATAAACTGGTGTCGATCTTCGTTTGTGTGTTTTAAGTTTTCAAATGACTTTATCGACTGTCTAACTCTAAGATGTCGTCCAAAACATCTGAATAAATACAAATATGTTTATGTTACCATTATCTACGTGACTCCAGATTGCACATCATCTGCACTATCTGTTTTCGCTGATGAATTCACTGAGTTCGCTGTTACTGCCTTCAGTGATTCACTTTGAGTTGTATGTGGGGATTTCAATTCATGTGACTGTAGCTTCCTTACGTCACTAGGTCACCAAAACGTAGTAGATTTTCCTAATCGGTTGGATGCTCATTTAGACTTCGTTTTCATTAATGATGTGAGTATATATGTGACTCGTAAACGTGCTTCATTGTCTAGCTCAGATCACTGTATAATTCGTGTTCTACTTAAAGTATATGCAAAGCATGGGAAACGTACACTCTTACATCAAACCAAGAAAGTCAAATATAAGAATTACTCAGAAGAAAATACCCGAAATCTGCAAAACATGTTTCATACGACTAACTGGGAATTATTTACAGATGACTCACTGCAAATCACTACTGATGTTATCACTTGTTACCTTAAATTAAGTTTTAATCGACTTACATATTCAAAACTAAAACGACTACGGAGGGTGAAAGAAAGGATGTACAAGGAGAAGAACGCTAATGAAGTTCGTAAGCTAAGTGGATTGATAAATCTAGAGATTAGAGGTCTCAACTCTATGTTTATTCAAAAACTCTTGTCTTGTAAAAACTCTCCAAGTATGTGGAAACTCTTTAAAGAACTTACAAGTGACAGACAGATTAGGAGCGATAGCCAGCTGAGTGTTTGTGACTTAATGCTCTCTTTATCCGCAGGTTTAATGAAGAGCTGTGTTCCTAGTTTCACTGAAACTGATATCTGAATATGTCTCCAGTCACTTAATTCATCCCGATGTTTAGGACCTGATAGTATCGCAAACATCCTTTTTTTAAAATGTGCTGACGTCCTATGTTATCCATTCACGACTATCTTTAACAGATCCTTCTCATCTGATCTCATACCAAAAATATGGAGAAAGATGAAGATAGTTCCCGTACACAAGAAAGTGTCTGGTGATAAGATTGTGAAATTTAGACCTATTGCAATAACTTCACTTTTCCTCAAAACAATGGAAAAATTAATAATACTTCCACTTCAGCCTGCGATAAAAGAGCATATGGATCCAGTTTGCTTACAGACGCAAAAGAAGCACTTTAGATGCTGTTGCTGTTCAACTTAGAAAAGGGTCAGAAGTATGTTCGATGTGCTTTTCTGGACAATACTTCAGCTTTTGATTCTATAACAAGACAACGTTTAGTTAATCAGCGTCAACACTGACAGCTGGATAACCAACTGGCTATGTTCCTACCTCTCTGGAAGGGAACAGTACACTGTATTTGGAGGAAAGTGTTCAGAGTCTCTACTGTCTCATGAAGGTGTACCACAAGGAGTTGTTCCTTCACCTCTTCTTTTCTGTTTTTTTCTGCATGATCTGCCATCTTCCACAGAAAACACTTTTGTGAAATATGCGGATGATCTCACTGTATGTATGCCTATATCTTCCTCTTTACATCCCATAGAAATGAATGAGATTTTGTCTCGTATTGATTGTTGGTTTGTTGTTAATGGTCTCATACTTAATCCGTCTAAATGTCAAGCTATTAACTTTAGCATGAAACGTGAACGGAATCTAAACACCATTTTGAGATCCGATAATGCTTGTACCATTGGAGACTTTGATAAACACAGTGTCGAAGGTCACTTATCTTGGTGTTACCTTTTCCTCTGATCTCTCTTGGTATTCTCACGTTTTGTTGTTATCGAAGAAGGTTTTCCGTCTGACTTACTACATAAAGAGTTTGCATGCTCTTGGGATTACTCGTCATTTACTCTTACAATTCGTCAATTCTTGCATATTACCTATTATTTTTTTACTGTTCTCCATTATTCTTTCCCGGGTTTTTGAGAAAAGACTTTGCTGTATTGCGGAGAGTGCTGAAGGCAGTTAGCAAGATGTGTGGTGAATCTCTCGAGGTCATAATTAATATGGTTGTGGGTAGGCATCTAAAGTCATGCAAACTCCTGGCAGGTGTTATTTTACCAGATACTTACCATCCCTTCACTCTTATCTTTCTTCTTGTATATCGTTTGGTAGAACGAGACGTAATTACATTAAAATCCAAGCACGCAAGCAAAAGTATAAAAGTTCTAATATACCTTACCTAGCAAATATACTCTGTGACGAACAAGTTGTTGGAGTTAACCTAGTCAATAACCTGCATTGTTAGCATGTCTCTAATTTAGAAAGTTGTACTTTTGTTTCAGAGTTTTTAAACCTATTCCGTTTCTTTTTTGTTGTTGAAATACCTTGTGCTGAGAATTCTATATTGTACCAAAATATAATATTGAGTAGAACCATTAATAATAATAATAATAATAATAATAATAATAATAATAATATTATTATTATTATTATTATTATTATTATTATTATTATTATTATTATTATTATTATTATTATGGAATTGAATATTAAGTTCAGTGAAAGTTGATTCAAACTTTATGAGGAAAAGAATATCAATGAAGGTGTTAAGCTTATGAATTCATTATAATCATGTATAATTTTGTTAAGTATTTAAAATATTGATAGAATCAACAAAATTAATTTCATAGATCAAAAGACAACATAATGTTACATAATTCAAATTAATGATAATTATCAATGATCATGAATCAATTGAAACTAGACCACCATTGAAAACCTGAAAACACTGGACTCATGAACATATGTATTAAATTCTTATAATATTCACAAAAATCCCTTCTGATATTAATCAATATATGCTCACTAGTGACTGACTTCAAGAGGTATTTCATGAAGTTCTAGTGAGAAACAGTGACCATTTGGAGTTCAACTGGGTCTGTTATGACATAGTAACTCACTGAAGACAGTAGTGGATGTGTCTCTGAATTTCGCGGATTACTTGAAGTTAGAAATAAACACCGTCGGATACTGGCTCAGTGATTTAGAGGTTAGGCTCTCGCGCGCGAGACTGACGAGTCCCGCGTTCGAGTCCTGCAGGCGTAATCGTGGATTCGCACTTCAGTGTATTATCCACGATTCCATGCTGATCTTGCCTTAATAGTTTCATGATCTCAACTATTGAGATTACTATAATATCCACCATAATACTAATGTACAGAATGCTAACAAAACGCAATAACACCTTAAGATCTGATATCTTAGCCACAAAATCTCTCCACTAACTGATGAAAATAAATTGATACAAACGAGTTATCCATCAAATAACTTGGTGATTATGAAAACATTAAATAAGCTATTGAATTAGCATATCACGCAATTTATCGGCCAATCAAAATACGACATATTCGCTTTTATACTGTACTAAACCAATGACGTTCGACCGGTCTGATCAGCCTAGCGTCCTATTGGCTCCTTGTTCGCCTAGCTCATCCAACTGAGTCCAGAAGGCCAATAACCGCTTCCGCTATGCGAATCATTTATTTTAGACGTATTGGGTTCATACATCGACCAAACAGACGGCAACGTACCATAAAATTGGAAATAACATATTAACAAGATCAAGACTAAAAGTGACTGTGAACATGGGAGACAGTAGTCAATAAACTGAAAATAAATTAAGAACAGTAAACCGTATTATAATAGTCTATGAGTCAAAATAAAGCTTACGATGAGAGGAATATAAATATACACAATTTAATTACTGAATAGTTATATCATAGGAATATATATAAAGAATATTAGTCCATTAATAGGTCTCAGAAGTTACTTATAATGTAATCTTCACTAGGATATAACAATGCAATCATTAGTTGACATTAAAACAGTGAAATAACATAACATTCCACCATAGTTACTAATAAACATTATCAATAATGATAAACAGAATCAAGAATCAAATCTTAATTTAAACATAATCCCATGAAGTAAATATATCAATACTACTGAAGAATGAAATTCAGCAAAAAAATTTTAATATTTACATTTTAATTATTTAATTGAAATTTTATCTTAATCTTCATTCGTTAAACTTTATTCATCATAAACTTATCATTAAAATATTCTTCATTTAAAGCAATCAGTCCCATGTGATAAATTTCGATAGTGTAATATAGAAGATGAAGATGATCAGAATTATGTGATGATATATCATAGCCCAATACATTTACAACAATCTGATCACACACAGTATACTGAATAAGAACATTTATATATAAAACAATGAAAGATCAACTAGACTAGAAATGGAGGATAAGAGGAAACAATGATAATAATAATAGGAGTAATAATAATAATGTGCAAACAATTTGAAACCTCATCACTCTGGATAATAAGCTAATATTACCAGAGGAGAAAAACGATTAACTTCCCTTCCCAGATATACTTCTAAGTAGCAGAGAAGATGGCTCAATCAAACGATCCAGTTTTACGAAACTAACATGGACAGGTCATTCCCTTGTTATTATAGTTATTACCCCGTGCAATACAAACGGGGTTTGATAAGGTGCCTATTCAACAGGCTTGATCGTATTTGTACAAATCGCGCCATCGATTATGATGTTAGGTTGCTAAAAAAACATTAATTGAAATTGGCTGTCCTCTGAAATATATATGGAAAGTTCATGGTACAGTGACACTTACTATAACTTTGTCAGAGAAAACGCCTGTCTATATCAGCTTACCATTTAGAGGTGATTCAAATAGCCTTTTATAGAAACAAAGGCTTAGATCAGTCATTAACAAGACATATTGCGCGGTGAAGATCATTATCAAGGAAACAACAAGATTCATGCTTCATCGAAAACCTAAAAGACAAGAAAACGATTGCGTTACATTCTACTGTGTTTACCAATTTAAATGTGTGTGGTCACACATACGAAGGGAGGAGTAATCGTGATCTCAAAATTAGGGTGTGTGAACATTTACCTAAATGGCTGCAGAAACAAATAGAATCAAATGACCTGATAAGAGTAGAGGATAAACATCCATCATCCTCTATTGCCAAACACATAATTGAAACAGGTCATAAGATTGATCTTAGCTCGGCTTTTGTGGTGCTGTACAAAAGTGTAAAAGGGTGTATACCAAGGTTTATTGAAGCCTTATCCATACGAAAATTTATACCCCCTCTGTTTATTCAAAAACAGTTTAGTTTCACCTTAAACCTACCCTGGTAATATTAGCTTATTATCCAGAGTGATGAGGTTTCAAATTGTTTGCACATTATTATTATTACTCCTATTATTATTATCATTGTTTCCTCTTATCCTCCATTTCTAGTCTAGTTGATCTTTCATTGTTTTATATATAAATGTTCTTATTCAGTATACTGTGTGTGATCAGATTGTTGTAAATGTATTGGGCTATGATATATCATCACATAATTCTGATAATCTTCGTCTTCTAATTGTACTATCAAAATATGAAATCAAACCAAATAGTTAATTTCAATATTTGAGTTCATGAGTCAATTGAAGCTAGACCACATTAGAAAGCCTAGAAGCACTGGACGGCTGTCTCGTTCTATTGTGCGATACCTCATCAGTACGCACCCACGACCGGCTCGCGGGACTCGAAACCAGGACCTAACAGCCTCGCGCGCGAGCGCTCAACCACCAGACCACTAAGCTGGCATTCAACTGTGTTAATGTCTAACTTCAAATCGTTAATGTTGGGGCTGACTAATATAAAGTGTTAACTTCAATCAGTTTATAAGTGAAATGAAATTGTACGATGAATGATCAGAATAAATATGGTCAACATGGGGTGAGAGAGAGAGAATCAGAAATTACGTAATATGTAGAAAAATATGAATCAGGTTAGATATAGTAGATAGGGGTGGATGCTGAATACATTTCTCAAAACGTTTAGCAAGTATAATAATAATATGTGTGGATAAGTTTAAAATGTAAAAATGAAGAATAATCAAATTACGTCGCCATATTATAAAAATGATTATTAACTAGCATGCTCCGAAGTTGGCCAGGGTAATTGTGATGAAATTCACTTACATCATGGAATTATTACAGATGGAAAATTACTGAAATTGAACGATACCTAGACGTGGTTCGTCCTGCTCTATAGATTCTCAGTAGTACAGATTCGTGACAAGAAAAGTCAGCAATATAGCTTTTCCATTCTTTGTTTTATAACAAATAAGTTAATATTTTAGTTCACCTCGTACTGTTTCATTGAATCCACCTACCTTTGCTTACAATTAGTATTTTATCATTAACAATCTACTTACGCTTAATTTATTTAAAAATATAAAGTTAACCCTTGAAAATGAGAATTACAGTTGAATGGTAACAATCTGTGGAATGCAAGATGCACATTTCACTCCATTTGGATTCATCAGCTAGTTGGAAACGTTCATTATTTCAGGGGATAATATACTAGGTATTCTAAGTTGAAGATACTGAATCCAAGTCCAATTATGAACACAAACATTGGGATCCAGGCACATACAACTGGTGGGTCACAAATAGGATTAAACTCACATCCTCGCATTCACTGCTAGACATTATTCAATGTTACTCAGAATCTTGTGGCTTGTTTGAAATATGGAGAGGATAGTGTCGGAATGCACATGTATGGTGTACTACTTATTCGGACAGATATAAGTAATATATATCCAGATTGGGAAGTATGATTATTGCTGACAGTAAAGGAACATAAGGAGAAGATAAAGAAAAGCACACCAGTTTAAGTTGCAACAGAAATGAAAGAAAGATGAAGCTTGTAAGAGACTATTCAAGGAAGATACACAAATAATGAATTCAATGTATTAGTTTCACATTTTATAATTGAAATGTGTGATTTTGCTAAATAGAAAAAATTAGTTTACTCTAAGTATTTGTTCATTACACATATAATAAAATGCGACTAATTCATTGCAACCATTGGGGGCTGTAATATTCAAAATGTGAGAAAATTAACTTGAGGTTAATATGTGAGAGAGGTGAATGGACTTGATCTCCTGTTGTGCAGCTGTATGTGAAATACAAGGTTTTACTTACTTACTTACGCCTGTTACTGCTAATGAAGCATAGGCTGTCGACCAGCATTCTCCAACCCATTGACCTGTCTATGTTTGTTTTGTACAACTGAATCGTTTGATTGAGCCATCTTCTCTTCTACTTAGAAGTATATCTGGTAAGGGAAGTTAATCGTTCTTCTCCTCTGGTAATATTAGCCTATTATCCAGAGTGATGAGGTTTCAAATTGTTTGCACATTATTTTTATTACTCTTTTTATCATTATTGTTTCCACAGAACTTAAAATATACTACTTTTATTGAAAGATATGAGTAGTATATAACACTAATCGGAAATAAGAAATCGAATAACAGAAAATTAAAATGATCAATTTGAATTTTTTTTAAAGAAAAAAGTAAAATTGAAGAATCGTACAGAATATGATGGATAATTGACGGAAAATATACAAATTAGGTATTTAATGTCTGAGTCTCTTATTTTACCAATATATTATATAATTGTTTATTAAACAATGAATTGACTGTCATCAAAAAGGGGTTTTGTGGATATGATAATAATTTAAATAGTTGAGTTCATGCATCAATTGAAGCTAAACCATCATGCAAAACTTAGAAGCACCGGACGTTTGTTTCGTTTTAGTACGGGACTCTTCAGCAGTGCGCATCTACAATCCTGCCCCGTATGACTCAAATCCAGGACCTATTGATTTCGCGCGCAAATGCTTAACTTCTAGACCACTGAACTGGTCGACATTCGATGGTTCTAATGTCTACCTTTAACCAATCCACGAAACTGGATGTCCCCTACTTGACTGTTCATTTATTACAGATGTAACATTACATAATCATTTTTTTATTGTTGGTAGATATTGCAATTTTAAATGGTTAAACAAACAGTAATTAACATTTTTATTTACTTTTAAAGATAATTCTGTTAATTTATTCAATCTAATTCTAGTGAAGTTAATAGTAATATATTTTACAACTTATGATAATCACAAATAATCAACAGTTTCATGATATTTGAAGATGAAAACTATAAGGCATTATTGAATAATTAAGAAAGTGATAAAGAAGATATAAATCATACCATGGATGGATAGGCAGGACAAATTAGCTTTCCTTTCATTTGCAATATGTTAATAATTTTGAATGAGAATCTTTAAGTTTTATTTAAATCATTCAACCAGAATTTGATCGGTTTACAATTCAATTTCAGTTATGATCGTATTGTATTAGTATTTTGACATGATTAAATCTAAGAGTTGCATCTTCTAACTAAAACGTAATATGCTATTGAGAAAAGAATTATGATACATTTAAGACTTATACTACTTCAACAATCTTTCTACACAATGTCATGGTTTTAGGTAGTTGAATAAAGAATGGATGTGCATGATAAACAAAGATTTCATTACAGAAAATGAATAATGACAAGACCTCAAGCTAATATCATCTGATCATCATCATCATCATCATCATCATCATCATCATCATCATCATCATCATCATCATCATCATCATCATCATCATCATCATCATCATCATCATCATCATCATCATCATCATCATCATCATCATCATCATCATCATCATCATCATCATCATCATCATCATCATCATCATCATCATCATCATCATCATCATCATCATCATCATCATCATCATCATCATCATCATCATCATCATCATCATCATCATCATCATCATCATCATCATCATCATCATCATCATCATCATCATCATCATCATCATCATCATCATCATCATCATCATCATCATCATCATCATCATCATCATCATCATCATCATCATCATCATCATCATCATCATCATCATCATCATCATCATCATCATCATCATCATCATCATCATCATCATCATCATCATCATCATCATCATCATCATCATCATCATCATCATCATCATCATCATCATCATCATCATCATCATCATCATCATCATCATCATCATCATCATCATCATCATCATCATCATCATCATCATCATCATCATCATCATCATCATCATCATCATCATCATCATCATCATCATCATCATCATCATCATCATCATCATCATCATCATCATCATCATCATCATCATCATCATCATCATCATCATCATCATCATCATCATCATCATCATCATCATCATCATCATCATCATCATCATCATCATCATCATCATCATCATCATCATCATCATCATCATCATCATCATCATCATCATCATCATCATCATCATCATCATCATCATCATCATCATCATCATCATCATCATCATCATCATCATCATCATCATCATCATCATCATCATCATCATCATCATCATCATCATCATCATCATCATCATCATCATCATCATCATCATCATCATCATCATCATCATCATCATCATCATCATCATCATCATCATCATCATCATCATCATCATCATCATCATCATCATCATCATCATCATCATCATCATCATCATCATCATCATCATCATCATCATCATCATCATCATCGTTTGTTTCAAATATGCTAAACCACAACATTTTGATAATTGGTTGATGAAACTATGTAAGAATTTTTTTTAAAGTTTTCATTCGTTAGTACTCCAAAAAAATGTGCTTTCATTTGGGAAAAGCTTAAATTGAAGTTATTTCTAAGGAATTGTATAATATGAAGATGACATTATAATAACCATATTCGATTATCACCCAGTCCTCATAGAATCAAGAATAAGTTGATGAATAGTTGATGAAAGAGAAATCAATCACGTTACAAAATGTAAGCAAATATTCCATATTTGATGAATTCATTAAAGTCTATTACAGGTTACGTCATTTGAAAATTAAATAAATAACGACCTACATATTCGTTATTATAGAAGTAAATTAACCATTCTTATTGAAAACCTACAAGGACTAAAGAAATTTTCTTAAAAGTTTCCAGATTGTTCTGAGTAGAGACAAATTTTGAATTAAGAATTTAGGGTAAAAGGTTTTCATCACAAAATGTTATAATATAAAATTTGTAAAGGTATAGTCATCGTATGGATAGATTTCATACGAAAATTCAAGAGACATTATTTAATAAGCTATTTCATGAACTGAAGTGCCACTAGGTTATATTCTTCATAGTATTGCAAGTATTGAGGTAGGGTTTAAGGAAATTGTTAATTTATCTGTTATCAGCAATCAATAAACACACTACGAGCATTAGATAAACTTAACACTACAATTTAATTTTATGATAACAATGAGTAAAGTTCCTTTAGCGTTCTTAACATTTTGAACAGCATAAAAAGTAATCGGATCGGATTGGTTGAAGTTAGATATTGATACCATTGGATGCTGGTTCATTGTTCTAGTGGTTAAGCGCTCGCACGAGAAACTGATAGGTCCTGGGTTCGTATCTCGCGACACGGGATCGCGGATGCACATTAGTGAAGAGTCCAATACTAGGAAAAAACCGCCGTCCGGTGCTTCTCGGTTTCCCATGGTGGTCTAGTTTCAATTTACTCATGAATTCAACGATTACAAGAATATTGAACTACACACAATAGCTTACATCTCGCTTTCTCAATTCTGATTCGTTTGTCTCTTAAAAATACATTGACACATCAATAAATAGAATATTCAATAGTAATTCCACAGGTTGCGTCCTTATTTATATCATACTAAAGAAGTAATACAATGAAAAGGATAACAGAAAATGTAATAATTTGCTAACATAAACGCTGAATTACATTGAGATGTATTCGAAAACATATCATAAACAGCGATCAAGATAATTTGTAAGCATTTAATTCAAGTCCCAAAGTTATTTTCATACAATACGACTGGCTTCATATTACGGAAACCCCTACTTCACTGTTTAAACGCATTTCGAATTCAGATAATCATCCAAATCAGAATGCTCGTATTCTATCCAAAAAACAAAACAACACAAACATTGTTTACACCAACGATAGAAACAAAGGAAACAAATGAACAGAAATTTGAGAAACATTGAAAATCATCAACACTGTCGACCTGTTTCATTCTAGTTGTTTGATTAATTTATTAGTCCACAATTACTTTCTACCTCGTTGAGAGAACTAACACACAGCTATACATCGTATCCAATGAGATTGACTTTACATATTATTGATCAAAACCACACTAGATGAACATCATCTACAATGCTCAGTCTCATTTCCCTCATCATTCTGATTGAACCATTAGTTCGATTTTCAACAAGATGTTGAGCCATTTTGTGGTATCCAAATTACTTCAACCCGTTCCGTGTAAATGATGAACTTTTTCCAATCGATCTTTAGTGACGCGGGATCTAACTCCAGTTAGACCGGACAAATGATCGTTATTGAATTATTGTTGTTGAAATATACATCCTGACTATTCTCGTATATAATCATCGACCTAATCCGTGTTAGTGATTAACGGAATTAAACGAGCCAAATACGAGAGTGAATTTCAAATACGCATATTTCATATAATCGTCGATCCACAAAAACTAAACAAAGCGAAATGAAGAGATGTATGGTTCAATGCAGCAAGCTACGTTGATGAAGAAACTTCTGATTTGAAGTCAGTTAAAGATTAATCCTATGAAAAAACAACAGTCTTAATAATCTACATTACGCACCCTAAACTGGTCAATATTTATCGTTCGATTTGTGTCATCAAGGTTAACTGAATGATTGATCACTACTTTTACAACTGTTATCAAATCATCACTAGTGCTTTTATATTAACAAACTGTATAAGAATTATCTAAAATTAGAAGAGTAAATTACTGTATCTCATTGCAATGGGTTAATCTTATGATAATCAATTTAAGATAAGAATAACTTTGATTTCATTCTTTTTGATGTCATGATTGCCAACTGTATGAACATCTTCAAACTAGAATAAAAGGATTGTCTACTGTTTCTTTGTCTTTTTTTTCATCAGTACGTCATACAAATTATTCAATTCCATTAATTGAATATAATTTTTTTTCTGTTGTTGTTAACAGAATTTAAATTACAAATTCACTGTTCAATACTCAATATCTTAATTAAAACTGAAACGTCTATTTTTTGGGTTTATTTGTAAAACTGATTAAGCTAATTTTTACATTTGGATTGCTCAAAATCATGTGATCAACAAAATACGTAGTACAATGAAATAGAATCAATATCCATTTATACATGGATTAGATATATACACATAAACATCCATCTTGGTTACAAGAGGGAAGTGTTTGTTTGTTTGTTTTTCATTTGGATTTTTCATCTATCAAAATAAATTAAATTTTCTTATGTCAAATTGATGTATTTTTCAAATATACAAAAATCATATATTACTCATTTGATTAACATACAAGATAACATGTTTTGATAGTTAAAAAGCTATAATGATGTAATAGTACTTTTTACCAAGTCTGTATATTAAGTAGAGAACCATTGAATATAAGATGAAGTAAAACATTTATTTTGTTATAGTCTAAAACTACTCAGTCGTGGATATCTACAAGTCTATAACTGTGTTGGGATGACCCAGTAAATTTCTCGCAAATGGTCAAGCAAAGGTCAAGCCAAGGGTCAGGAAACACTAAGAAGCATTTCCTCCAATCAGCGTTTATCTGAGGTTTTAGCCAGAAATGTCAAAGTGGCGGAACGTCACATGTAGTGGTTCTGATTGGTTGGTTGCTACACCGCTACTATGTTTAGTAGCGTTCGAGAATCTTCTAGCAACCCAAGGATGTTTAAACATATTATAAAAATCCTATATTTTCTGTAATAAAATGAACCTTTGAGTAAAGAATTTCTCTCATACTTTGCGTCTTCTCTCTGGTGTTCAGGTCGCTGTGTAGTTCTAGCGTGCGGGTCATCGGGATAGCTTAGCGTTCAATCGACAAGATTTATCAAACTGACTATTACAAACTAAGCAAGATCAATACAATAGTTTAGATGAGGTGTAGTCATGTAGAATTCAATCAATACTAAAGTCCAAGATGAATATGAGATCAGTCACTAATAAAAAATAAATTAATTGTAAATATCTCAGTCCTATAAATGGTCTGTAATGGGATAATTACTTCAGTATGACCATCTCAGACTGTGGAGCTGGATGATGAGGTCCCGTATCCCGTAGAGGACATCATTTTCTTCATAATTGTAAGTATGTCTTGATGATGAGTGACGACTAGTACGAAGCCTAGAACCGGAGTTTCTTATCGACCTCCTCCGACCAACAGACATAATTTAAAATTGTTTATCAAATAAATTATTGAAACGTGTCTGTTCCAAAAGTTAGACATGCAAATTCAACCGTTGCCATAGCGTAGCGCATTAATGTGCATGGCCGATGGTGTGTTGAATTTACAGCGTCTCGTGATAACTTACGATCGACAATCAGGTGTTCATAACAGAATAAATGGCAGTCACCTTGAATGACAGTTATCAGTAGATTTTATCTATTTATGATGGTAGCTTGCAGATTATATGGCTCTGAAATATCAGAAAGGTGTTAATTTAAACTACATATTTCTAAGCCATTCAAGTTTACCACATAAAGACTGTTTCTGTAGGTATGTGTACACTTTCTAGTTTGTAATCGCAGAATTTTTATAGTATATGGTTGGGGGATTTTGGTGGCACAGCTCAAAATTAGCCGTGTTTTTGAATTTTTAGTCAAACCCAGAGTTCAATCATTGCTTTACACTTTTTTACTTTACTATTTTAACTAATTTTTTCAAATTACACTCGAAATGTGACGAAATGTTATACCTTTGGAATACTGAACGGAGATCTAGTGGTTTACACGTTTAATTTGAACCATTTCATATGCATACCATCTGTTAACGAATTCTTATAAAGCTCTAGTTAATATTGTTATGCACATAAGTAATGTCGAACTTTTTAACTGCCTTCTAAATTTGACAAAATGAACTTCTTAAAAGTAACTTTCTTATTGGACTTATATAATTTTTCTGTAATATTTACTATGAATCATGAACATATGGACCAAACTACTGCTACATCAGGCATTGTGTTGTGAATTTTGTTCAAAAGTTTCGCTCCTCAACAGAATGAACATTGAATAAAATCATTTAGTAGGGTTTCAATAGAATTTGTAGTGTCAGTTATTATGTTAAGCCCATATACCTTATTCTAGCTTTCGAACAACTCAAATTATTCATTCTACTTGAGTCACGTTTTGACCTGGTTAATTATTCGCTTATCAATTTTGACCACTTTTATATGAGCTCATACGTGTATGCCCATAGAATCCCAATATTACATGTGTACAGCTTGATTTTGTGCGACTATAATTATTGATTAACGCTTGGTTAAATGGAATGGACTCATATACTTTCTCCACACTCGTCACTTCGCTTCCTTTGATACATCTCTCTGGTTATCTTATCTTATCAACGATTGTACGAAATATATGTATTGGAAAATACAGTCTCATATTTAATTTATTTAATTCTGTTATTTACCAACGCGATTTAAGTCAATAATGATACACAAGGATTGATGATATGTAATGAAAAGTAAAAACAAGATGTTTGATGAGTATATCCATATACTTTGATGGAGTTTTGTTCTCTGAGCTGGATGGTTTGGTCATGGAGCTTTCATCGTTCTTTTGAACGAAATTATCAGCACAAACTTTATGTCGTTTATAAGAACGATGAATGCTCCACGACCAAGCCATCCAGCTCAGAGAACAAAACTTTACCAAAATCATCTATCTGAGTAACAAATCTTCTCCACCATCTCAATATCCATATACTATTTATTCATAGACTACATAATTAAGACTTTGATTTACTTTCTCTATGGGTATCTGTTATACTTCTTTTCTTCCAATTAAACTTTTATTTATTAGAAATTCTTAACATCAAGTATGACTAATATTTTCTCCAACAGAAACTCTTGTCACCACACTGAAATACAATTTTTTCCATCACTTCGACTTGTAATTCGCTTCTGCTTTTCATTTGTATATTACTATTGAGTACCTGAATTAATTGTTATATTATTTCTGAGAAACAAACACCTTCGTCATCAACTGACCTCATTTGAAGTACGACTTAAAACCAGAACGTACTGAACAGGTGTTGCATTCTAATGACAGAACTCCTCAGAAGTGCTCACTCAAGATCATATTACAAACTGACTTTATAGAAGTTGTGTGTAATATCGAAGATCATAAATAATGTTTAAATAGTGATGCTCTGAATGTGAGTGGTAAATATCTTGGGTTCAATCCCTAGTGGGATCGTGTGTGTATTATTGAGAAGTTCTGTATTAGTACAAAATTTTGTTGAATCCTCTTTGTTTTCTTAGTGATATTTCAACTAAGATCGATCTGTGAAGATTACTAACTATTGAACAAAATATCCTTTACAGATCTAGCTGATCTTGATAGATTTTTGCCTTGAAGAATCCATAAGTTTGAAATCATAAGTCAGTGCATCTTCTAACCTTCGGTTTTTTATTCATCAGTCAATATTAACTTTTGCTTTGTTAAAAAAACTAATTCACTTAGATAATTAATTGTTTGTATCAATAAGTCAATGATAATTAATATTGACAGATTGTAGGGTGTTTTGCCCAAGATACATCACAATGATATAATAATCGGCATGGTTTAGTGAACTTCTGTTAAGTGAAATAAATTAATTAGTTCCAGTTGGATAAAACAATGGAAGGAATAGTGAACAATAGTGTACGACTTGCCATATTGTATTATGTTGAATAAATAAGATCAAAATATATTACAAATACAATCAGAAAAATTAGAATGAGCGAGATTAATGACTAACTCATTGTATTCTTATTGTTGTTGGAAAAGTGGAAAGTCTTAAGTAACTTGTGTAATGTATAATCAGTATTTTCAAAAAATCCATTTTATATCAGAAGGAGTTTTTATGGATACTATAGTGATTTTGATAGCTGAGATCACGAATTAGACATTGATACCGTTGGATGCCAACCAGCTCAGTGGTCTAGTGATAAAGCGCTCGCGCGCGAGACTGATAGGTCCTAGGTTCGAATCTCGCTAGGCGGGGTCATAGGTGCGTGCTGCTGAAGAGTCACATACTGGGACGAAACGGCTGTACAGTGCTTCCAGGTGTTCCATGATGGTCCAGTTTCAATTGGCTCATGATCTCAGCCATTAAAATCCATATTAGACATGAAGATTCTCAACAAATACAAAAAGGTGTGTTTACGAAATACTATTATTATTATTATTATTATTATTATTATTATTATTATTATTATTATTTAACGACGTAATTCGTGGAAATAAATTATCAAATTCGATAAATATATTCTAAATACAAATGTAGTACTTATATATCAAATATTTAAATTGTTTTTCAGTAGTTTAACTGATTAATATTAAATTAAACGGACTCACACTTCACATCACATCAAATGACTTGTCAAAGTAACATTCTTGTTTACGATCGTACAATAATTGTTTCACGTAACACTTTTGCATGGAAATGAAAATATTAGTGATATGGTCAGCAGATGCTCAACAGTGAGTCCCACTTTTGTAGTTCTTCTTATTGAACTGAGCAATAAAACATTTATGCAGTTAAAATATTAAAGTTTTTTAACCCTGTTTGAGATTACGTCTACTCAATCCAATGGAATCAAAGGCTGAGATTAAACTTTTCTGATTCAGCAACACATTATTCATTTCAATTCTTATTTTCTTTTTTTTCCATTTAGCTATCCCAACCTGCTTACATTTTTTAGGTGTTTTGACAAGAATGTGTTTTCTCTCATACCTCATTGTTCAGTAGGTTATTTATCGACATCGGATAACGTATTCATGTCATTTTCAATGATTAAATTCGTTTACACTTATGTTGCCCTCTCAATATGTGAAAGTTTTACAAAAAATATTCTAAAGAACAATATTTTGAATTTGAATAACTGTGAACTAACTGTACTTCTATCGGTATTGAATATCCGACGTCAAACTGTTTCATTATTGCTTAAATGAAACAAAACAATATGATATAGGATATTCGACAGTGTTGATTATTATTGTTTCGAATAAAAACGACCAAGATGATAAGTTTGTATCAATAGAGGGAGTACAACAAGTTTAAGAAATGGAGATGGAAACTAACTGTCAGCAAATATGTTTGATAAGTGAATCTGAATATACGACGATGAAAAATCGATTAACTTTCAGGTTCGATTCGATCGTCGACCAGATTACCAAAGCATGAAAATTAGTGTTTGAACTAGTCAGGGTAAAAAATAGTGAAAATGGATCTTGAGAATTGTTAATTAAGATAAATTTCCTTATTATTATGGAAATGAAATTTCATGCGCACTTAAACTGATCTAATATTGTTTAATTAACTACTGCTTGATATCTGGATAGATAGTATCGATCACAAACATTAGTTTGTGAATATTGGATGCACGAATTGATATCGTTATTGTTCAATGTACACCTATACGTATATTTTATTTCATATTAGGTCATTGATGCTCGTCAGAATGAGTTTGTTTGTATATCTGAAGTCAAACCAATTCACAAGTAACCTAAACTGTCGTTGAAAAATCTATTATAGTTTAGGACTTACTTACTTACGCCTGTTACTCCTCGTGAAGGAACATAGGCCGCTCACCAGCATTCTCCATCCAACCCTGTCCTGAGCAATCCTTTCCAGCTCCTTCTAGTTGTTATTTATCCTTTCCATATCTGCTTTTATTTCTCGACGTAATGTGTTCTTAGGCCTTCCTCTTTTCCGCCTTCCTTTAGGATTCCAAGTTAGGGCTTGACTCGTGATGCAGTTTGACAATTTGCGTAGTGTATGTCTTATTCATTTCCATCGCCTTTTCCTAATTTCTTCTACAGCTGGAAGCTGGAAGCTGGCTGTTACTGATGGTATCCGGCCAATGGATGTTGAGTATCTTGAGTAGACAGCTATTTATAAATACTTGCACCTTCTTGATGATGATTGTTGTAGTTCAAGTTTCAGCTCCGTACAGTAGAACTATTATAGTTTAGGAAACACTTGCTAACTGTATACTTCACTGTTCGAGAAAATATAACAGTAAGAAATACTTAAGACACCTCAACAAAGGAAAATCATTGTTAATTGTAGAATATGTATAAAGGGAACCAAACAATTAGAAACATGAAATCGCAGGATTGATATTGTGTATTCATCTCATTTAAGGTGAACCGAAGTAGAGAACAGCTCAGAAAAACCCACACAATACATTCTTTTTGAGTTCGTTAATATAAAAACACTAGTGATGATTTGATAACAGTTGTTGAAGCAGTGGTCATTCAATCGAGTGAAAAATATTGACCAGTGAGGCTTGAAATATGCAGATTATTGGGACTGTTTTTATGTCATCCGATTGATCGATTGGAAAAAAGTTCATCATTTACACGGAACGGGTTGAAGTAATTTGGATACCACAAAATGGCTCAACATCTTGTTGAAAATCGAACTAATGGTTCAATCAGAATGATGAGGGAAATGAGACTGAGCATTGTAGATGATGTTCATCTAGTGTCGTTTTGATCAATAATATGTAAAGTCAATCTCATTGGATACGATGTATAGCTGTGTGTTAGTTCTCTCAACGAGGTAGAAAGTAATTGTGGACTAATAAATTAATCAAACAACTAGAATGAAACAGGTCGACAGTGTTGATGATTTTCAATGTTTCTCAAATTTCTGTTCATTTGTTTCCTTTGTTTCTATCGTTGGTGTAAACAATGTTTGTGTTGTTTTGTTTTTTGGGTAGAATACGAGCATTCTGATTTGGATGATTATCTGAATTCGAAATGCGTTTAAACAGTGAAGTAGGGGTTTCCGTAATATGAAGCCAGTCGTATTGTATGAAAATAACTTTGGGACTTGAATTAAATGCTTACAAATTATATGAATTTACTGCATAATTAAAAAAAATTCGTGTTTCACCATTTTTTGTATCCATGCTTTCTTTTCAACATACCCTTATCGGGTGAATAATTAAACTTTTTTATTTAATCTTGATTTTCTTCAATACTTTTCCGGTGATTTAAATGTTTGTTTTTATTCATATATTTTCTGCTATTTTAATATTTGTGATCATAAGTCAGTTGATGCTAGACCACCATAGAAAACCTATTATGGGACTCAGCAGTGTGCATCCACCATCCCATGGTGGTCTAACCTCAATCGATCCATGATCTCAACTATTGAAATTACTAAAATATCCACCAAGAACCCCTTCTGATATGTATCAGTTATATGTTTAAATTGTACAATTTGCAACATCATTCTATTGTTTATTTATAAAATAACCATTGAGTTTTATATTAATGACGGTCATTTTAGAGAGAGAAAGAGAAAGAAAGAAAGAAAGAGAGGTCATTCAAAAATAAAATTGCTTATTAACATGAAATACATGATATTTTAAACACATAGAAACTTTATTTAAGATTATTGTCTTGGTGAATAATTCAAATAATATAAAATTATTTTCATAACTTATCTGTGAATAATATGGATATGTGTATTTCCAGTAATTTTTTTGTTTTAATAAGAGAAGGGGTTTTGTGGAGATTATAGTAATTTAACAGTTGAATTCATGGGTCATTTGAAACTAGTCCAGTGGTTCCAGGTTTTCTATGGTTGTTTCTCTTCATCAATTGACTCATGAATTCAAGTGTTAAATTGCTTTTTTTGTTATTCAATGTCATTAATCCTATTTGTAAATTAACTAATACTTTTCGAATTTAAAATTAATCTGTTTGAATTTCAGGTAAATTCTTTATTTAATATGTAAAAAGGGACGATCTTGAGAATCGATATTCCTGGATTAAACTCATTGTCAAGTTACGAGTGTGTACTGTTGAAAATTGATGGTTGTCTTTCATCTTTATCAAACAAAAACGATTGAAATAGACTTACTAGAGACTATTTCTAAGACCAGTTTCTGGAACTAATATTAAATCGCAATAGTAGACCAGAAAATCATGAGTGAGTTAGTAGCAGGCATTGTTGACTTATAGTGAGTTTAGATCTAAATATGATGAAAGCTACAAACTAAAGTATGCCAAATTATATCTTCCTTTTCAGCAGATGGACCTTTAGGTTGTGGATGCGATTCAGTAAGGAGTCATCAGTGTAAGTCTCTGTGTAATTTAATGGCATAACATAAAGCTTACCCGCGCTACCTATTTTTCAACAATTCTGCAGCTGAGATTAGTTCAGGATGAAGATCAGTTTCAAACTGAAAAAATACTTCAATAATTAATCCATATTGATCATTTTTTATTCCAACTTATTATATCTATATATATCGAATTACAATATGACCTTGTTAGATTACAACAAGGATAGAAAAATAATCAACTTTTAGGAATCTTTCATTAAAATCTTAATCCTTTTATGAGCCTTCCTTAGTGAGAGAACCAATTAGATGAAAACAAAGTAACGTATAATGTTTATTTTGAGTGTAAGGCTTTTTCCAAACAGCATTTAGTTGATATATTTTGCTTGAATGCAGATTTTACTTGTAAAAAACTAACACATAGTATATATCTACTACTCATTAGCATATTTAAATAGATTAAAAGATAAAACAAGGTTTATTCATTAGTAGTTAACAACAATTTATTCAAATGAAGATCCTTTTAATAGTTATATTCAAAAAGGAAGAGTTATGATAAAAGTTATGTATAACGATTATACGTGTGCTCCTCTTCCCTTATTGCCAATTCATCTTATATCTTATCAGTTAACAATAGAAATTTCTGAAAAACAACAGCTACCGATGAATATCATGAAATATATTTCATATATTTTATGTATAGAATAAGCAACTATAAATCTAAGTATGCTCCATAATTGTTGTATTTC
Source organism: Schistosoma margrebowiei (assembly GCA_944470205.2). Taxonomy (NCBI): domain Eukaryota; kingdom Metazoa; phylum Platyhelminthes; class Trematoda; order Strigeidida; family Schistosomatidae; genus Schistosoma; species Schistosoma margrebowiei. The sequence continues at coordinate 9,784,377 of OX104025.1, forward strand.
AACCATATAGATTTATTTATATATTATCACTTTAAGATTTATCTGATGAAAGCAATTTCAAAGATTACCGATTATAAGTAAGATTTAAATGACAACAAGATTTGAAATAATCTTTTAAGCCATTTTAACATATCGATATGATCTAAAAACTTGTTAGAAATATGATATTATTTTTCTCTTACAATAACTAAGAAGCTTTATTTAAATAATTTTAAAATAAATGAAAAACTTGTAACTAAGTGACAATGTCAAGGCGATTCACTCAGGGTATGTATGTATATATGTTAACAGCGATTGAGTAATTGTAGTCAGTAACAATAAGAATGTAAAAATACAAACTTTCTATCTTCTTATCATCATTCACTCACATTTCCTAAAAAAAAAACAGATACACAAACTAAAATCATTTGTCACTAAGACTTGTGAAATAGAAAGTCAAATGTTTTCATTAATAAAATAATCTTTTAAACAAAATGACAGTTTATTTCATACGTATATATAAACAAAAATTCAATATATTGACTTTAAAAAAACACTAGTTGAATGGATGAATCGGTCTCAAAATATTTATTCATAACCATAAAACACAATATATGAACAGTGTAATGCATTCTTTTCTATAACATGATGAAAGTAACCCATAAGCTGTTGGTTGGAGATGGTCAACAAGAAACCCTGAAAATAGGTTTCGTGCTACTCGGCACTCGTCAGTAAGGTGTACCTTCAAGGTGTAATTGTAATTTTGAGGGAACAGATGCTCCCTGATGGATTCGATTCCGTGTCACCCAGCTTTACAGACAGAGATGTTACCACTGTTGACTACCTTCAACCACCATCTTATCTCAAAATAGTTAACGACGTGTCGACTGATCTAGACTAGTGGCCATATTACAACTTGGTCGATAGGATTCGATCCACACTAAGAAAGACCCGATATACATGACATTAGTCATCACCCAGTGATTAATCATAGGTGACAGCAACCCAAAATATTTGGAAATAATAAATATGAGTTAATCGACAAATGACAGTTAAAATTTACCTATCCATCAATAATCCGACTGATTGTAAACTATATATCATGAAAGATAGTGAATCGATTAATTATTATGAACCTGATTAGTTGTATACTAATCCATACAGTAAAAGAAACACATTTAAAGTTTCACCCATTTGTTTAAATTATATGATGAAAGTCTACTGAAAAATACAACAATTGATAAATGTCAGTCTGTAACTAGTAAAATAGAATACATTTCAACTTTTTTTTAAAATGAAATGAAAACTAATTTTCAACTTACCTAGTGACAGTCTTTAATTCTAAGCATTAACATTAAGATTCTCACTAGTTATTTGCTTAAATTCATCTCCATATAATCAAAACAAACGAACAAACAAACAAAACTTAGGGCTAATACAATCCTATTTAATGGATCAATTGCTCAAAGCATATCAACCATATAGATATATATACCATCAGTGAAAATCATTCATAATATTTCAATGAACAGTTAGAATATGTTTCAGAAAGTAATTACCAGAAGTAAAAGGAAAAACAAAGTATCCTGTCTTTCATTATATTTTCGAAATCCTTAGGGAGAGAATTAAGTAATTAGTTTATCCAGTTTATTATTGTTATATATGACAGATATAAATGTGATTCGATCGATAAACAAAAATTACAGTTTAATATATTTTTTGTCTACAGTATGTCCTATTTATCACAACAATCTAATATATATATATACATATATATATATATATATATATATATATATATATATATATATATATATATATATATATATATATATATATATATATGAATTGAATACTGGACCCATGAATAAATAAAAAATAAAATTCATGAAGTTGGTTGTTGATTTTATTATGAGATCCATAGAATTTAGTAGATCCAAATGTTGTTCATAAAGACCTCTTGCATTTATTCTGTTTGGTTGTCAAAGGTATGGCTTCCAACTATTCAAGCGTTCACTTTCTAGCTAAATGTTATACCTTGTACACCAAGCACTTTTGACACTAACGTCTGAATCGGATTTTTTCAAATCCTATCAATCTAAGACTATAAAATTATAAACAAGTGTTAACTCAGATACTCAACTAAAGTTTTTCTTCGAACTTGGAGATATGTAGATCAGCAGATCAGTGACCAACCTAAAGTTCTAGAACCTTCTACAAATGCTATCAAAATTAGCACAAATGTTGTTGTTCGATTGTCAAGGATATTAATAAAGAAAATAAATCCGCTAACTTCTAGAATTCAATGAGACTTAGGAAGAGAATTAACTGTTTAAGAGTATTTGAGATTTATTCGACTCATTTGGTGTTTTTAGAAATAAGTATAAACATGTACGTGAAGCTGTATGAAGTACAAATCTATAATCTTTAATTACTGAGAGATTATGGTATTGAAATCATTTTTTTGATTAGATCCGTCACTTAAGTAAATCAAAAATAGCTTATGAATGAGAGCCAGATACATTATTACTGATTTTTATCTGGTGGTCATTGATAAATAATAAAGCTTACAATTACAGGCTTCAGATAGTGTTATTTAGATCTACAGATTTAAGTCTCAGTTGTTCCTGTACTTATTATAACTAGAATGAGGTTAAAGTTTATAGGAATATATGAATTTCAAAGTGTGTAAACTTCCGGACAGAAAGAAAGAAACATGATATAATATTGACTACTCAGAAGTGATTTACGAATGCCTGAAACATTGATTTTTGAATCTTTTTATTAAGAGAAAAAAATCAGTACATAACTCAATAACCAGATTGTGAAACATGTAGTGTTATTTCGTATTCAGCCAGTTGTCGGTTCTTGGCCGACATACGTAGGGAAATAAAATGACTTCATAGTTAGGAAAAATCGTAGATCGAGATTCTGAAGTTTTCAGCTAAGCTATTTATAATACTACTCAACTAAGTCACCTGGAAATAAAATTTTTAGTCTAACTTACATGAAGATTACAAATTCGTTCACGGTTATATCTCTATCACGGCATGCAGATTAAAATGAAATTAGTGATCTAAGAACGAACAACACAGTACTTTGTATGTTAGAGTTTTACTATATATTTGCTTTTTATGGTCTGTTTAATACAACCCAATTCGGTCTACTCAGTCATTTAAAATTAATCATGACCAGTTGATTAAAACTCAACTGTAGAATGTATTTTCAATTCTCCTAAAAGTCTGCTTTCAAATAAACAATACTGATAATATACGTTGAAGTTTCATAATAATGAACATCATATATGGTGGATTCAAATTTATTAATTGTAGTCTTGACACAGTGTTTAAAATCCATAAGTTAATTGGTCGGGTGGACGGCTAAACTAAAACGTGGCATCAGTCATTAAATTCTAGTCTGAGCCATGCTGGTAGATGCAGACTAATGGGTTGGGATCCGCGTGACTATCGTAACCAATTGTTGGAGGCTGTGAGTGACATTGCTCAGAATCGATCACAATGACATAGGTGTATACACTCTTTGTCTTCCCCCTAACCGTAAGATTAGAATTACTTTATTTCTTTCTTTCCAATTCTTTCTTCCTATACTATATCCGTATACACAATCTTTTTTTACATATTACTACCATTAAAGCAACTACTTCTATGAATTTCGTGTTCATCTTGTTGTGCTAATGAGGTGTAGCAACTTGGACTGATGCATATATGTGCCTGGTCCTATGTTGTAGCTGACTGACTGACGAGTGAATGGTTCATGTTACGCACTGCATAAACAAAACTGTACATAATCAGAAACTGTCAATTAATTTCTAGCGATTTCTAGTTGTTATTTATATGTCATAGGTCATTCAATTAACCGTCTCTAAATACGACACTAAACAACTTCGATATTGAATTTACTGTCTTAGAAGTCATACACAATGAAGAAAAAAATCACAGTGGTATGTGAACGTAACAATAAAATTTAAATGAAAATCATAATTATCATTGTCACTGAAACCGATAAGTTAGAAAACAGCCACGAAACGCAAGTTTGAAGGTTTAAAACAATGTAAAAGATTTTTAAGAAAGGGAGAAGAAAAAAATAATTTTTACTTGGGAACTAAACATCAAACAAATGTTTACTTTGGAGTTTACAAATCTAACTGAAATATGGAAAGCGTTGATATATGATCATGGCGTCTTAATTCTTGTATAAAAAAATACCATTATATCCTTCAGAACGTCAGTTTGTTGATTTGACAAACATTCACACATAATAGTAGTGAGGTTCAGAGGTAAAATCCCTGACGATGAAACTGAATGACTCTGATTCGAACCCGACAATCAGTACTAGTTCCCTCAAGATTTGAAGTGTCCATTACTGCGAACACGTCCCAACTTGCATGAAACCAAAATAAATACAGGTTTTCCTTCCAACTACCTCCAATTGCATACGAACTCAAAATATTGCATTCAATTGTGAGCCACTTAAAACAGTGACCACATCGCAACTTGATCGATAACGTTTGAGGATGTTGATATATATATATCAACATCCTCATCATCATCGGAACTGATAAGACAAGTGAAAATAATGAAACGCTGATTACTTTTTGAACTTGAGATTAAGTGATTAAATATAATGAGCAGGAAAGTCAGTTCGATATAGGTCTCGTGTTAGTTAGTACATATCAGCAACAGTAAGTACCTGAAGTCTTCAGTCAAATGGTGCTCTGTGGTGAATTTGAACCAGTAGCTCTGTCTTTACTAATTCATTCCCTAATATTTAGATTATCAAGCCTAGGAGATTCTTAGTATAATGTCATATCGTAGCGAAGATTGAATTACGAGTAATTTCCGAGAACTATTATTGGAATATTATTCTATATATATTCTTATTGTATACCTATTCAGTGACCAGATTATATATATCTATATTCCCCTTATTATAAGCTTCATTTTGACCTATAGATTATTATACGATTTACTGTTCTTAAGTTATGTTTGGTTTATTGATTACAGTCTCCCATGTTCATAGCCACTTTTTGACTTGATATTGCATAAATGTTATTTTCTATTTTATAATGTGATGCAGTCCGTTTGGCTGATATATAAACCAAGTATGTTTGAAATGAGTGATTTTCATAGTGGAAGCGGTTATAGACCTTCCGGACTGACCTAGAAGGGCTAGGAAAACAAAGGGTCTATAAGGATGTTAGGCTGCTCATACCGGTCGAACGTCTTTGGTTTGGCACAATGCTAAGTTTGAATAAGTCGTATTTCGATTGGCTAGTAAATTACGTGATAACTAGCCGAACATAAAGTCACGACATATAATACTATAAAAGTCTTATAGCTCATGAAATATTTTAAGAAGTTAAAAACTGAATTATCTCCTGCTATTTCATCATACAAATGATCTATACTTCTATTTGTTTAATTTAATAGAGCCTGAATCTTTTCAATGAAAGTAAGATTACCTACTTACTTACTTCTTACTTACGCCTGTTACTCCTCGTGAAGGAGCATAGGCCGCTCACCAGCATTCTCCATCCAACCCTGTCCTGGGCAATCCTTTCTAGCTCCGTCCAGTTGTAATTCATCGTTTTCATATCTGCTTCTATTATCCGACGCAATGTGTTCTTTGGCCTTCCTCTTGTTCGCTTCCCTTCAGGATTCCAAGTTAGGGCTTGCCTCGTGATGCAGTTTGACGATTTGCGTAATGTATGTCCTATCCATTTCCATCGTCTTTTCCTAATTTCTTCTTCAGCTGAAAGTTGGTTTGTTCTCTCCCACAGAAGGCTATTGCTGATGGTATCCGGCCAATGGATGTTGAGTATCTTGCGTAGACAGCTATTTATAAATACTTGTGCTTTCTTGATTGTGGTTGTTGTAGTTCTCCAAGTTTCAGCTCCATACAGTAGAACTGCCTTGACGTTGGTATTGAAGATTCTGACTTTGATATTGGTTGAAAGGTGTTTTGAGTTCCATATGTTCTTTAACTGTAGGAATGCTGTCCTTGCTTTGCCCATCCTTGCCTTTACGTCTGCATCTGAACCTCCTTGTTCATCGATGATGCTTCCTAGGTATGTGAAGGACTCTACATTTTCCAGAGTTTTGCCATCAAGAGTGATTGGATTGTTGTAAAGTAAGATTAATATTCGTAAATAAAACAAATGCAGATTTATGTAATTTATTAAACAAAGTTAAGGAATATTGGAATATTGAAAAGTTAGATTTCATTTCAAAATGTTGAAATGACTTTCAAATGGAAATCTCGGTGATTCAAAAAGATATGTTAAGCTGTATAGTGGAGTAGTCCAATAATTTTAAGTAATCTGTTTTATGTTTTAGTGAAATTGTACTGTTTAAAGTTTGAGATGTTAGCACAATGACAAAATCATTCACTTCAACTGAAGGATACTGTTGGGGACGATAGATCCCCAAACTCATATTTTTAAATTTTATCTTATCGATCAACTTATTGATTAAATGTTTAAACATTTGTATTTGGGTCAATTGATTATTTGATCGATTAAATGTTAGTATAGCAGTCAGTTGATGAACCTATCAATTAGATGTGCAAATAGGTCAATTGATGAACTATCGATTACATTTGCAAATAGGTCAATTTATGAACTCATTGATTAGTGTTTAAAAATTTTCTATGACAATATCGATTGTAAATATTATATAAATACGCTTGAGTTTTTTGACTTGACTTGTTATCTGCTGTGTGTCTGCAGAATACACTCCTACACCTTACCCAGGCTTCTTGATCGAGTTAGCAGAGTTGGGGACAACGAACCAGAATAGCTATCGAGTCGCTGAGTCACTGATCCTTAGTTCCGTTGAGTAAGACGCACCAGTAATAGCATTCAAGCGAATAACAAATCATAACAGATACAAATGATGTACATATTAGAACAGACAAATATGATGCATTTTAACACCTCCTATATTATGCCATACTTTAAATTCTAAACATCTGTACAACTTTATATTAGTCGATTTTATGTATTATCCATTCGACTATACTTATCATTTATTTACGTTATCACAGGAGAATAAATACTTATGAGGTTTCACATAAATTTCACTATTGAGTAAAGAAAAAACAAATTTAGGTGCACGATTCTCAATCAAATGCTTCCTAACGTTAAGCGCAAAATATTGTCAACCTTAATTAACAAACTCAACACTTAATGATGAAAATAAACCTAAGATATAACTGGTGAGTTTTGAATAGAACTAGCGTTAAGCTTAAAGCAAATTATTATTCAGTACATAATGCGTGTTATCTTTTAATTAACAAAGTCATCAGTATGTAATTTTGTGAGGTCCGACACCACGACTTTTACTTTTACTGGTTCTCCAGTTGATATCGATCTGTAATGAAAGTATCTTCATAATTTTATTGAATAAAAATACTGACTGAACCAAGAAGTTTTATACAAAAATTCCACCAATAAGTTTTAAATTCACTCACAGTTTTACCAGTTTATTTATTAACTTAACTCGTTTATAGGGTACAAATTCGTATACTTGTCTTTGAGACATAGATTTATTAGGAGAGTTAATGGAGTTATCCGACTCTCGAAACCGAAACAAATGGATAAGGTTTAAAATTCATGACGTATTAGCTGTTAGTCAAACACTTTCATCACAGGTTCACTTTTTCACTAGTTAATATTAATTCATGCATACAAAACCAAAAAACAGCTGAAAAGGGCATCACGTAGTAAGCAAGTTTATCCTGTGAATATGCAGTAAAGTGCAATAAATTTCAACTCACAATTTCTTCATTAATTAATCCTATAAAAAGTTATCTGGTTCAGCTCTCATTATAGTTACAAATTTCTGTGTATGATTTACTGTAACGTACTTGTATGTATAACTCCGACCGGAGCCCCTCTGGGGCTACTGCCGGTCCTAAGCCCGGATAAAGGAGGAGGGTTGGGCATGGGGTTGTCGCCCCCGTCCCGTAAAAAATCTAACTCGCTAAAAATACGCTTACCAGAAAAAAATTATTCAAATCGTTTAAACTCTGCCCTGGAAGTTAGGTTTTCATTTACAAGAGTTATGACGCCTCATGGTGAAAGCCGAGTTCCTTCAGAAGTCACGAGACTGATGCCCCTTCCGACAACAAGAGAAACCGATTATTTAGACACATGGAATTCTCGTACAATTTGGGAGACCGGGAGAGTCTTCCAAATTGCTGCACTTGTATGTATATTATATGTAAATGTGGAATAATGTATAAGGTTTTCATAGGATAGTTAATGTATACAAGTCAAAATTCATTTAACCATTATATCGATCTGAAGTTTATTCTCATACCAAAAGATCAAATTTAGAGATAAGTTCTTTTAAAAACAAAAATCGAACCATCTAGATTATCCAACAATTGAACATATTTTCCTAGTTTATCTAGATTATAGTAATGCACTAATCAATGAACATTAATAACAATGTATTGAATGATTTACCCTTTTCATATACATACATGATGTGTTAGAGTGAACATAATTACTGAAAAAGTGTGATACGATGAATTCATGTTAGTCCGTGAATTGCCATCATTCGCCTATGTTTGTATGTACTTTGAAGAACAACATGAAAAACACTACTTAAAGATTACATCTGCTGCAAAGTTTCATGCTGTTATGCAACTACCAAATGACGTCAGACACGCTGTCGAAGAGTCATTCATTCTGACTCGCGTTTTATGCAGTGAATTGACAAAAACCAGTAAATACTTATCAGAGGTTGGTATTTTTAATAATCGGTTGTGCATTTTATTAATAATTACTCAAGGAGAGAAAAAAACTGGAGGAATAATTTTCGTATGTTCACTTCACTAGATAAGTGTTCTAGATTTAACTAAACAGGTTTATTATTATAAGAAAAGATGAATAGTGGACAGTAGTGGAATCCAGGACGCGCGTCTCGTCTTATTTGGAACTCATCAGCTGGATGTACTTGCATCTCAGTGTTGGTTACACTACTAATCACCATCCATCTTTGCTTATAATGCTTATGACTCAAGGAATACGCACAGCATGCACATACGCCAATGAGAGACTGATTAATTGCAGTCCTAAACATCAATGGGAAGATTTAAACAAAGAATGCAAAAATGAATTAAGGTTTATTAATAATAATGGTGATGAAGAGATGGGAATCAAGGGAAAATTTAGTGCAAAATTTTATAGAAATTCGCGATCAATTGTATCCATAAACTTGGAAGAATTAACAACAGATTGACTAATCAAGTATATCGACAACTGAGTTGAAATTACACAGAATATTTAAGCGCAATTTTTATTGTTGGATAGTAGGAGGTATTTGGTGCAAGGTCATAGATCTAGGTTTCGTGAGAGACCAAACTTATTATTTAATTAAATACGTATTTCTGATCGATTGGATTAAATATATCAACCCAAATAACATTAGTATCGACCCGAATACCTTGATGGTGGCACTGCTGAAACGACAATGATGGCATCCGTTCGAAACCTACTTGGAAAATCGCTTCGCACTAGGATAAAAAATACCTGGCTCGTAAATGCGAATCATCAAAAAAAAATATTTGTAGTACTCCAACCATCTACTTCCTCTGGACAACACACACATTATGTCTTTCCATCAGACAGAAAACATATTTTAAACGAAATTTTGAATTAGTTGACAAACTAGAACAAGAGACTAGAGATTGGAGGTAATGTTGTCGGTGAAGTATTCAGCAGACGTTGACCATGTTCAAGTAGTACACCCAACTATTGTAACTGGAACAAAATACTTTTGATGTTTAACTGAATAAGGCTGATATGCTTTGATATAAGGAAAAATGTGATACTACAAACGATTTTAATATGCAACAATAATAAGTCCACAATTGATTCAATAGCCAAATTATCACTAACTAATAAACTTCATTGACTGGTTTAGCCATTTTCATATATACATATTAATGTTTTTGTACATAAAAGGTTGATGAAAGTCTAATTGAAAAAAATATGTTTTCTTATATGTTGTTCGGACTTTGAAGGATTTAACTGGAAGCCGTGAACATAAACCATTATTAATTTAATGTGTATACAATTTACAACGTTAACGGACTAAACAGCGTTAACTAACAATTATAGCTAAATTATTGGATAATATATCTACTCCTTGCAAACATCTACTTCACGTTCATTCAGTTTGAACAACTAGAAATAAAGAAAAACTTCAGTGATTTTTCCTTTTACATGTAAAACGATCAGTTTAGCTGATCCAGATGTGTTACGAGAATCAGTAACAAAATCCGTACGACCACTCTTTCAAGTTGCGAACTCCTTGCTTCGCGTATAGAGAAAAGACAATTAAGTCAATTTAATTTACTACCTGACAGATACAATACACAGGTAATCCAAGTAAATTTTTTTGAGTTATTTAAAGGAGGCCATGTATTTCGCTGTATGGTTTCTATATATGTATACAGAATCAATTTTAGCAAGCTAAATCTGAGTTCAACAAAAATTAAACCATAAGTCTTCACGATCTCCGCCAAGAATATTGATTAACCTTTCATCTAATACTTCATTCAATAAACTATATATAGTTAATATAAACTTGTCATTCACTTCATTTCCCAGCTATCGATCTTAATTTATAACGTAACTGTTGATAACACTCTCATCATTTGTAAGCTGCCTGACTGTAAAATGGTAAGCATTAAATGATATATTAAAGAATACTTCTGAATAACATAATTATGTTGTTTGACTTTATCTTGGAAATATTTCTTTTACCATTAATTATAAATATAACTCTGAATTCGTAATATTGTTGTGTATTGATTTTAGGTGGCTAGAGGTAGTCGGTGCTTGTCTATAGAGTATATGTGTAATATTAGGGGAACCGGTGCTCCCTAACGGATCTGAATGGGGATCACCTAGTTTAACAGTCTGAAATGTTAACACTAAGCCATCTGGGTGGTGAGTGATCTCCTGTAGAACTGGGATATTTACACTGAGTGATCACAGTAATGGCCAATGTCAAGTTTATCTAGTCCTTTAGTACTGATCAAATTATAGTGCGGTCACCAATCTAAGTAACTCAAGATCACATGTACCGCTATGTAATTTATCCCCTAATATAAATGATATTGCATTTAGTAGAATGATAAAATCTATAAGTTACACTGAAGTCATTATAATAAGCAAGTTGAAAACAAGTAATTATTCATACGCAATTCTGTCGTTTTAAGTTTCTGCATAGACATTAAAACAACCATGTTTAATTCGTCTTTCATGACAAAAATACAAATAATCCATAGTTCTGAACAGATTAATTTTAAGTGAGTGATAACAATAACTCATTGGTTTACTAAAAAGTTTATTACTACTTAAATTTCAATAATTAAGTAGTAAGACTTAACTCAAGAAAATACTATCATTTTATCATTATATATGTCATGGAACTACTGAAAAGATTGTTTGTGGTTAACATTCATTACGTGGTAGTTTACAAAATTTTCTGATATCAGATGAGTTATCATCTTTTAAAACATTTACTTAACAATAGTTGAACAAGTCACACTGCACCAAAAGATAGTTGGGATATTAGTACAGAGGTGTTGCAAAGATTCGTACGTTTAAAGTTAGACATCACGAATTGTCATTGGTAGGCGAGTAAATGTAAACCAGATAGAGAGTTCTTAACTGTTGTTTGTCCTATTTTTTCATACTAAATAGAAGTGTGAAACCTTCATTGGACGTTAAATCGATCTGACAACCTTTGAATACTCGTGAGGAACAATCCAAATTATCTTCACTTCTGAATTCAGTTAATCATCAAACTGAGCAAACATAATCAACTAATGTCATCTTAGATAACTATTTCGTGCCTGACATGGTTGAATGCTACCATCTACTGTTTTTCACTTGAGACTTAAAATTAGCCTACTCACTGAAAGATCTGAAAATCTTAGGTTTGATAAAAAAAAGAGAATTGTGAGTGAACTCTGTTGCTTAGTGGTAACCTAGCAGGTTCCTGTTCCTAGATTTTCACTCGGTTAGTTCATGATGTGAACAATTACGAAACGTTTACTAAAACTAATGTTTGTCTTTTTATTCTATCAACAAATCATCGTAATTTCAGAATAAACATTATAAAAAAACTTACCAGTCATTGTTGTAAACGCTGAATTCGATTCCATTGAATCACTATTTCCATTCACTGTTGGATCAAGCCAATATATACATGAATATTCAGCAAGACGATTAGCGCAATAAGTTAATAGATCTTTTTCAAAATGACCAGTTCTTAAAAATTGAAATAAACTCATATTTAATGTTAGAGGTTTGATCATTTGTGGACCATCTTGAGCCATATTTATACCACCAGCTTTAATTCGTGCACTTCCTCTGACCATTTTATTTCAGATACAATTATTAATAATTATATTATACAATATGAGAAAAAAAGATAACTCCTCTAATTTAATTTTCATAAACGAAGTTTTATCATGCTCATCTTCAACTGTCGAATAATTTTTTTTAATTCTTTTATCAAAAAGTATATTTTCACATTCAATAATCAAAGTATTTAAATCATCTTCAAATTAAATTTTGATTGGTTAATAAATTGGGTTTTTTTCGAAAGGGGGTTAGATAGACAAACACACACATTAAACATATAATATTTAACTTTTTATGTTTGTTTTCTATGCTTTGATTTTTAACTGACCAATTAGAAAGTTCTATTAGCAATGAGACATCAGTCAATTTGTAGTCATAGTAATCAGAACTTTTACTCAAATGTGGTTATCTTTAAAACAATCAGAAAATTAGTTTATTTAAATGAAATTCTCTTAAAATCTAGCAGAAGATCATTTGAACTATTATAAAATAAAAGGATGATTATTTTTAGAAGGGGATTTTTATGGGGATTTTAGTAATTTTAATAGTTGAGATCATGAAAGCACTAGACTGCCGTTTCGTCCTTGTATGCACATTGTTGAGGAGACATATACTAGGATGAAACGGCCGCCCAGTTCTTCCATGTTTTTCAGTGGTCTAGCTTCAATTGACTCATGATCTCAACCATAAAATTAATAAAAGGATAAGTTAAAATGATCATTGTTAAAAATAAAAGGTTTGATTAGGAGTTGAAATTCTTTTTCTCAATACCTACCATGATCATAAACTGTATTCCCTAATGTGATTGATAACACTAAATTTTAGTTTACATATAGTAACGATTGTTTTTGCCTTACCAAAACAGAAGGAAAGAGTTAGAAGAGGGTGACTTTTAAAAAAATAACAGTAAGGTCTGAAACTAATACATCTAGAACTACTGACAAAATAACCCAGTGTGACTCGCCGATAATAAAAAATCCGAAAGATGGAGATATATGTTGTTGACTTCCCATTGTTTTTATATGTTCCTTCACTGAATCCAACTCAGATGGAGTGAAGATGAGTTTTACAAGAAGATTTCCTACCTCCTCTAAATAACCAAGTGCTTATATATAATAATCCTGGTAAGTAACCTCAGCAACCGTGTTGATATGCCAAATCAAGCTGAAAAACGATTAGATGGGTCTTTTAGCATCCCGGGACATATAATGGTGACCAACTTCAGAACTAGAATTTCTATGAGTTCTACTGGACATAAAAATATTACGACAGAATGGTCTCTTAGATATTAAATCGAATAGGCGAAGGTTGAGGATGAACTCAGTGATGAATCAACCAAGCATTCAGTTCAGTAGTGGGTGACGAAGGAAAAATACAATACATTGCACCAGACAAATGTTTAAACTCATCAATGAAAATGGCATTAGGAATTCAGGTATTAGCGAGACCGTTTTGGAGGAAGATAGCGCAATTATCCATTCTCAATCCAAAGAACTTAAAAGATCGATAGAACATTAAGGAATGGCTGAACTATGTTACATGCTAGCTCGAAACGACCTAAATAGGGATTCGACACAAGTTTACAACTCTTAGTGAAGATAGAGACCATATCTAACTTGAATTGAGGAAATGCAGCAGATTCTGGTACACTGACTCCACTTGTCTTTGAGAATGTCGGTTCAGTTTTAGCAGTATAGCTAAAGCTTGAGAGAATCTCGGACAATAAGTCTCAGGATCGAACTCCTCTCCACCTACTTCCGTTTGGACAACCTAGTAATACCACTAGCTCTCACACAGTGTGGCTTATACTCAAGTACTGGTGAATGAGTTAATTAAATCTCTGACAGTCCTAGTTTTTAAGAAAGCATTAAAATTCACTTATGACAACGATAGAGGAAATTCATTTGACTAATATAGTGTCTAAAATATCAGTCTATATAATTATCTAATGCTTGGGAAAACCAATCTGCTCTTTGTCCTGGACGTGGATTTACTGATAAAAAATTCAGTCTTCCTCAGCTTCTAGAATACAAGGATACTTACCGGCTTACAACTATGATTGAATTTTTGACCCTAAGACGGAATTCGACTTCGTTAACTAAGAGGTTTTGTGACAGTGTTGTCATTAAAAAATGTACCAAAGAAATATATCAATCTTGTAAAGGCTCTCTACTCTAACACTACTAATTAAAATTTAGCCTGTGGAAAACTATCATTAGAATTGATAATATAAAGTGACATTCTCCAGGACAGTCCTCTAGCCCTCCTAATTTGATTCCAACATAGATGTCCTCATAGAAAGATTAATGTCTTCTCTACTGATACGGTTATCAGTAGAATAAGGCTCCAATAAGTACGGAACTAAAACGAAAATTACTCCCTCGACTCTAGCTCAAGTTCAGAAAGATATAACTAATATAAAACGAGGAAGAGCAGCTGATTCAGATGGATTAGCTCCAGTGGGTTTTAAAGATGGACGTAATCCCATCTGACTGATCGCAATCAATAATTGTCCCAATATATAAGGGTCAAAATCATCCTGTGATAACCATAGAGGGATTAATTTGACTAACATAACATCTCAAATAATAGCATTAATAATTTTCGGGAGCCTAACAAAGGTTCGTGAACTGCAAACATGAGAAAAACACACTGGCTTCAGACCTGGTCATGGCTGCATCGACCACATATTCACAATTCGTCAGTTTCTAGAACACAGGGATGCTTATCGGCGTCCGACATTGGTGGTCTTTCTTGGCTTAATAACGGCATTTGACTCTGTAGACCAGGAAGTTCTGTGGCGGTGCGTCAGTGAAAGGCGTACTTCAGAAGTATATAAACCTTGCGAAGGCTCTTTTTTTTAACACTATTAGTCGAATCAGAGCTTATGGCGAACTGTCATCTGATTTTGCAACCTAAAGCGGTGTCCGTCAAGGCTAACCACTATCTACCTTTTCATTCAACTTCATCATAGACCTACTGACGGAAATAACATTCTCGTTGACTGGATTTTAGGGCATCGATCTCCTACCAGAGGTCCACTTATCGACTTAAAATACGCAGATGATATAGTCCTGTTTGGTGAAGACGCTGATACAATACAGTCTTTTGGTAGCACTGAGCAACAATGCCAGGATACTTGGGATGCGCTGCTCTCCCTCTAAATGCAAGCTGTTGCTTCAGAACTGGTCTGCGTCAACACTTGAAATAAGGATAGGGAGTGAAGTAGCAGGACGCGTCGACAACTTCATTTATCTAGGATGTTTGATTAGCCCTAATGGGTCGGTGTCTGATAAAATCTCTACACGTATCCAGAAAGCTCGTTTGGCTTTCGTGAACCAACGTCACATATGGCGAAGGCGAGATATCCATCTATCAATTAAGGGACGAGTAAACTGAGTAGCGGCCTGTTCTGTTCCAACTTACGGCTGTGAAACGTGGACATTAAGAGTACACGATACTCGTTAGCTACTAGGATTTGACCACAGATGTTTTAGAAATATTGCACGCATCTACTGGGATCACCTGGTAAGTAGTAGTGAGGTTAGACGCAGAGTTTAGGGAATGATGGTAAATCAGTTGATGAGGTTATGAATCTTCATCGACTAAGATGATTGGGCCATGTGTTACGTATGTCTGAACACCGATTACCACGACGCGCAATGCTAGCTGGTGTTGGTTGGAAGAAAGTTAAGGTCAGCAAAAAACGAGAACGTGGCATCAGTGCTTGAAGTCACTAACTTCTAGTCTGAGGCATGTTGGTAGATTCAGAATACGTGGTTGGGGTCCGCGTGACTATCGTAACCAATGGTTGGAGACTCTTGGTGACATGGCTCAGTATCGATCACAATGGCTTAGGTGTATACACCCGATGTCTTCCCTTAAACTAAGAGATTAAAATCGCTTCACATCTTTCTTTCTACTAACTAATTCTTCCTTTCTGTACTATATCCTTACATCAAATCTTTTCTTTATTTATTACGCCATTGGGTTAACTGCTTCTTTGAATCCGGTATAGCAACTTGGACCAATGAATGTATGTGCCTGGTCCTACGTTGTAACTGACTGACTAACCAATATGCTCACTAAGTTCTCTGACGTTCATTGGTTGATTCAAATCTTTGCTATCCCCAACCTACCCAGTCAGAACATAGGAAAGCTAGTCGACCTTCTTTGCAGTACTATGAACCATATGATACTATGCAACACTGGTGGTGCAATAAGCATTTTCTCCTCATTACTCATACAGCTCTTTCACATGTTCTTAACCACTTAGTTTGACATTATTATTGTTTATATAATGAATATGTGATTAGATCGTTCAAAGATACGTTGTGCTAATAAACATTATATAGTTCTGCTAAAATCCATCTTCTCATCGCACCACTCAGACAAGTAAAATCACTTTTTGCAATCAACGAGCAAAACCATTCTACGCTTCAGTGATCACGTTTTAAAGCAAATCCTCACCACGAAATGACTTCAACCGCAGAACTGTTGAAAACTAAGAAGTACTCGATAGCTAATTTTTCTACGTTTTTAGACATTTTAATAGTCAAATGCAGTGTAAGACCTGATCCATATATGTACACACGACTGCAGAAGTTCAATTTTAACGAGATAATATTAACAAGATGGAAAGTAAAAGACTGTAATCACATTTGTAGTGGATGTGAGTAGTACTTGTTTCAACCAACTTAATCGGTGACTTAAGAAAATTATTAGCTAGTTTACACTCCACAGATATACTTCCTGTATAGATTTATTATACACGAGTCATGCCTCGAAGCTACTCATAATCAAGAAATTACACCTTACGCAACTCTTGTTTTCATGTAATGTATTTCACAATAAACTTCTGAGCAGTATATCCGGTTTTTGACAAGTATACAGATAATAAGAGTTCAATAATTTGATTCTTTATTAAATGTGTGAAGTCATTAAATTCTGGTCTGAGCCATGTTGGTAGATGCAGACTAATTGGTTGGGGTCTGCACGACTATCGTAACCAGTGGTTGGAGACTCTGGGTGACATAGCTGAGAATCGACCACAATGACATAGGTGTATACAATCTATGTCTTCCCTTGCACCATGAGTTTAGAATTACTTTATACCTTTCATTCTAATCCTTTTTTCCTGTACTAAATACTTATACACAATCTTTCTTACATACAATACTACCACTGAAGTAACTACTTTTGTGAATTTGATGATCAACTTGTTGTGCTAATGAGGTATAGTAACTTGGACTGATGCATATATGTGCCTGGTAATACGTTGTAGCTGACTGACTGACTGATAGACAAATCCCGTTTTAGAAAGGTAATAATTAAACATGTGTTACAAGTGTACGGATGAGATTTCGATTACTCAAGTATAACATAAGTGTACACAAATAACACCACAGACGAATTCAGATAAAAATCAAATCAATACTAACAGGCTATTAATGCGAATCGACTACAAAACGGTATTCTCCTTTCATATCAAGTTCTCTAAAATGAGAAAAATGCTGAGAAGTAAAACATGGAGCTAATCTCAGTGGCACTGACCAACACATAAACAATTTAACAATCAGCTACACAACTTTAGTCGATCATACAGTCTATTATCAATCTTATAAGTGACTAGTCAAAGTAATATACTACTAGTTACTTAGCTACTTAGCAAATTTTATTGGTCAGTCATATTTAATGATTATTAATTAAGTTACGAGAGAAAAATCTCAGTGGTCTAAGAAATCGATTTTTAAAAGGATCACACCCAATGTTTAAAGCAGTTCTCTTTGTTTGAGTAGCCAAGAGGTCAGTAACTCTTACAGCACAAGAGATGTAACTCAAAGCCTAATGAAATGAAGCTGTACATGATACAGGACCGGATTGACTACAGATCATCGTGGAAAGAATTCAAAGTTTGGATAGATGACAGATTTGAATGGTTGAACTGATCAACAGCAACTTAATAACACCAGAGTTGGACAAATACTCATATGCACAAATAGAATTTAACATCAATTAATTATTTATTTACATGTAATAATTGGTACATCACTGTAATTATTCTTTTAGTTTTTTTTTAATTTTACTTTTCATACACTTAGTTGTGTTCTCTTCAGATATGTTATGTTTTCGTTTTTTGCTGATGTTAATACCGTTTGTCAAATTATTATAATTAATAGGCAAGTCAATAAATTTCTTGGCCCATACAGACAATAAATTTACCAATGAACAATCATTATATACAAGAGGCAGATCAGATGGTTTACTACAAACCAAATCAGTAAGTTGACCGCCGTCTGCATGTTGAGTTAAACCATCCAACAAATCGGAATTGAATATTGATTGGACTAATGTAACTCGATCTTTTGAATTGATTGTTTGGATGAAATGTGGACGCCATCGTAGAGCTATCCAATTTCCGCCATGACGATCCCAACGGATTTCAAAAAACCTGCCTAGACGTAACTTGACGAGGCAAACAAATAGTATAAAACATTATCGAAAATATTGGACACATCGTCAAAATAATCGTATTTCCTTAAAATACCGAATTATGTTGAAAGATAAAATGCTTTGAAAGTTCGTTTTACTAGCAAATAATCATACACAACAGTTTAAGGTACTAGAACCCAAATTGGAATAGAAATCGAAGGAGTTGCTGAACTGATTAGGTTTTTACTATCCTACTGTTAATATTAAGGAAAGAAAATGATCAGTTTCTTTTGGCATATGTGGATACTGAGCGGACTGTGATATCATGGGCAAGAGCTAAGTCTAATAGTTACGTTTCAAGTCATTGGAAAGTAAGCGGCCTACAAAGTTGATGCTGACCAACGATTCTTGACATCTGATTATCTTAAACTTTTTCCAGACAAAAAGCTTATTCTTCCAGTTAGTAATTGTCTTTGATATTGTTTCATTCGGGGGTTTCAATCAGTAACATGGTCTCATAAGCAGTCATTATTCGACCACTTTAAATAAATGTGTTATTTACCAATCTGCAATCCGCTCACTCAATGTAACAAATTAAAACCCGATCATAAAATTATAAAATCCTCCTTGATAACAGATTGCTTCAACATTACTTCGTAGGTATAATTTATTAATATATTAAGATTGTGGCTAACGGTGGAAATCAGTATGCCCTTCCCATTCCATACGGGATGTACCTGCACCTTGATATTGACGACATTCACGCTAAAGGCTTGAACTCAGTACCCACCACTTTAAACATTTAAGTTACCACTAAGCTTTTCAGTCCAAGTAGCTAGTAACTTATTCGCTTAGTATGAAGTTATTTGTGAGGGCTTGTAATTCTCTGTTAGAGTTTGAAACCCGAATCCAGTACCTATTGCTTCAGTGCTAACACAAACCTTAAGGTACAACTACATCCAGATGACGATTCTTGGATAAGAGGAAACCCATGTTCTGGATTCCACTGCTAGCCACAATCCAAATATACTAAAAAGTGATTAATTTCTTAAGTGAAAGTGATTACATTATTAGGTGCATGAATTGTAGTGCTGTAAATCTGTTACTACAAATTAATTGTGTAACGTTGAATCTGAATTTTTCTGTACAGTAGTTTTGCAATTTAACATAAATGAATATCAATGAAAATAACGCTAATTTCTAACGAGGATTATAGGTAAACAAGTGACCACTTCTAATCGATAAGCTATATTATTTTACCTCTAGGCTTACAGAAAGACGAAGGCGTATCCGATTCAAATGTCAAGCTTTTTGAACACTAATGGATGAAAACCAGTCAAAAGAACAAAACATTAAAAAGCAAATACGCAAAGATCAAACCTGGATTGTCCATCACTAATTACCGATTTCTATATATTGTAAACCATAACTATTAAACATGCAGTTCCCTTAAATAAAATAGATGAACTCTTAGTAACTTAATGCATGAATGCTGTTTGTCAGAATATCTCAAAAGACTTTTCTAAATAACGTAAAATCGTATGATAAAGTATACGACAGGTGTATGTGAACACCGCGCAACTTAATTAGTTCAGTTTTGAAAGTTTCGAACTTACGTTTAATGATGCATCAACCTCAACAAAATCTACGTCATGAATATTAACATACACATGAGAAATACTGTGAAACTGTAGATAATCAGACTCAAGTGATAATCAGTTAACACGATCAAATATTACGGTTAGTACAGATGTTGTTGCTTAAATTCCTATTGACTAAAAAATCTAATAATGATGGCAAAGATTTTCAGCGAATTCATAGAACAAATTAGAATAAGCCCGATGTTTGGTCCTTAGACGTTGAGAACAGTACGCTCAACCCACTGGTTAGAATCCTAGACCACAATAAACTAACAGAATACGCAAAGCGACGTAGCTACATTTCGTGTATTACTGCTGCCACAAAACTGTAGGCTTACTCCATCCAGATTCCAAATCTTTACTAAAGTGTCCTTAGATTATGTATAAATCCATGTTTCAGAGAAAAAGACTGACAATTAGGAAACTCCGACACTTCAAAACAAGGAACATTCATCAACTGGGTTTTGCTTGTTATTGAACTTAAGACCTAATGGATTACTGACGATGAGATGTTTAACGCTTTTAACAAATAATTCACTCCTAATAACTCAGCATTTTTAAATTTTACTAGTTTGAAATGACAGAATTTAGACAACGTTAACTAAATAACAAGTCAAATCAAGTAATAACATTATTGCTTACTCGCAATAATTTGACAAACCAATTCAGTGGATCATAACAGTATCTTTGTGGCCAATAACGGGCTCCAGGTTCTGGGAATTCCATAGGTACGTCACTATCATTATTAGTTTCAGGAACAGCAAGCTGCGTTTTTTTCAACGCTCCATGTAACGATTCTGACTGACGAATATTTACAATATTTGCTTTGGCATTGAGTACTATATCAGTTTTACTAAAGACCGGACGAAAAATGACCTGGATCAATAAGAAATTAAATTCAATCAATGATTTGAACTTGCAGTCATCTTGAAAATTACCATACATTACAAGTTTGTGTTTGATTCCTTGGAGTGAATCCTGTATTATGGTTAAAAAAAAGTTGTTTGGCAACTTTAACTTACTTTTTAAGTCCTACAAAGTAGGACTTGCATTATAATACGGTGCCCAGATCAACTACCGGACGCATACTGTAAATATATATCCCTGAACATCTTAAAATACCGAATAACTACTAATGCACAACATAAGTCAATCACTCGTACTTTATTGATTCACATTTCTAGATAAGCTGGCGTTATGTAACATACCCCAGTGAACGTCGATTTACGGAAAAACACTTTGCGATCTAGATGTCCCGGTAAACACAGATAATTAGCACATACAGTGCGAGGCTTTTGTGTTGTTGGAGCTATACGAGGGCTGGCCATTTTGATTCAAAATTTCCGTGAATGCGAATGTCTAATGTAGTATCTATTTGCAATTCAAATGGATGCCCATTAATATCAAGGGTAATAAATTTTATTTCACCAGGGGTTGAGCTTTGACAGGATGCTAATAGGCTCAACGAATTTGTGTAGGATATGGAAACAGGCTTTCTAGTATTTATGGACCGATTTAGTTTCCTCTTTTGACAAAATCCATCTTTGTAACCAACAGATTTACATGTTCCGCAACAATGTTGTTGAAACAGACAGGCTCGGACATATTGCCATGAACCACAGTGCCAGCAGGGAGTAGGAGGATTAGTCTTTGTCCGTTGGACTGAGCTCGGGTGAGATGGGATAGAAATAGCAGGGGCAAATTTGACTGTATTAGATAATTGTTGAACTACATGAATTTCCGAGCGATCGGAACCATCACACTGAACCATTGTAGAGTTAGTTTGGGGTGTTGATCCGATCGGC
Source organism: Schistosoma margrebowiei (assembly GCA_944470205.2). Classification (NCBI taxonomy): domain Eukaryota; kingdom Metazoa; phylum Platyhelminthes; class Trematoda; order Strigeidida; family Schistosomatidae; genus Schistosoma; species Schistosoma margrebowiei. The sequence goes on from OX104025.1 coordinate 9,806,642, forward strand.
ACAGTAACCGTGTTCTAATATAACTGAACTTTTAAGATTGGAGACTACAGATGAGGATGAGGGCTTTAAACTGGTCTTCAGTCAGTAACTTCAGCCCGAAGCGTTCGCATTCGTGGCTGACGATGCCCATATGCGTAAAAAAATCAGCGTCTCCATTCATAACCAGCTTCAAACATAGATAACGTGTGTTGGACAATGAGGAGTTATCTGCAAACTGTTGGCTCAATGACTGAACGGTATACGAGAATGAGTGGTCACGTAGGTTCAGAGGGGAAATCGAAATACAGTCATAAGTCGTTTACCAAATGATTTCTGGGGATCTAGCATCCCCAACAAATCTACAACCTGATAATTAATAATCAAAGTCCCAAGTTACTGAGCACAGACCACCATTCGGTTGACTTACCGCTAATTTCGTCGAAATCGAAACTAACAAAGAACACTGGAATCATTCACCACGATCGTTATCAAAACATAAAATAATAATAATAATAATAATAATAATAATAATAATAATAATAATAATAATAATAATAATAGGTTACTACTTACCAGTAGATCATTAATCGGAGCATTACTAACAAGCATAGCTCTTAGTAAATCACGTGACTGACCCGCTAGCAATTTCAAATCACTTAGACCTCCTCGGCTTGGTCCTACTTCAGTCCATTCTGTTCCAGTTGTGTCAAGTGGAGTACATATGATTAAAGCGGGTAAATTACATCGGGGTGTACGACTAAATAAATCCAGAGCTAGTTGACGTTTGTTGATATCCACTTGGGAGATAAAAGATTGAAAAAAAGAACCACACTAATTAAAGAAAAGTGAAAACGCAGTGAAAAACAACTTACAAAAAGGGGGATAAAACAGGTGACAAAATTTTACATTATAAGAGTTATGCTACAATGCATCTGACAATTACAATACGGTATCGATCCGAATTTACTAGTTTGTCAGAAGCACTGACTACTCAATACTAAACTACCGGTGCATGTAAGACATGAAGTGTGAGAAGTAGTAGATCTGAATAATATCACAACCTTTGAAAATAATGAACTGTGCCCATCTTACATCAAAAGCTACATATTTTAAAGTGCTACAACTGATGCCCCCAAATGCCCTGGTATGGTCGAGAGTGTGGTAGGCCCGCCCTCCTCTCGAAATACTCTCACACGGCCACACGCATACAGCCTCTGCCAGGGAAGTCCTATTGACTGCCTTCTCGTGGCGGGAGTGTTGTTTACGAAAGTGAGAGGACGAAAAGCGAATGTCCGGCGCTTTGACCGGATCCCAAACCAGTGGTGCACATGGGCTCCAGTATCCTGCGGGAACAAATGGCGTATGAACCAATCGTTCGTCACCGACCACCATGGGACTGCATCTCCTCACGATGCTTCAATGCCTTTTGGGTCAGACCTTTAGGTTCAAGGCTCAAGTTGTGGTCCCCTAAGAAAACCACCTGCTTCGGTTTGGGCACCCGGGCAGTATCCCAGCCCTCACACAGATCGAATGATTTATGTGGCGCATATCTATTTGGTGCCTCCTTGTAACAATGTTTGTGTGTTTAAATAAATAAATAACTTTATGTGCTACAACTGATAAATTTCCTTTAAAAAAGTAAAGAAACAACTTATTGAGTTATTAAATAAAACGTTTTCAACGAAAAGGACTTTATTTTCGACGATATCACTTACTATAGGCCCACACACGCATTTAGAGTTACTTTCTAAATAGAGTGGTCCATAATAAAAATAGAAAATTATTGAGTTGCTAGCAGAAGTACTAAAAGTTAGTTAGAATTTAAAGTTAGGTAGTACCCAAATGGTAGCCGAAATGAAATAAAATATGAAAAATTAAGAAATGGTATCATCAACTTTTCGCTGAAACATCTTATTCGTGACTTAGATCGGAGACATAATTTACAGTTTTAACTTGGCGTCTACTTTATGACTGATTAAGTAACAAAAAAGACGAATTCTAGTAATTTTGGAGATAAGTGACTTAGAATGAGACCTATCTGATGTCGAAAAACGTAAGCAATTGGATTATAGTGCAAAGGCTCAGTATGAAACACTATAGTCAATACCCAGACATCCGAAGACTACAACAATACAAACTGATAATGTTTAAATTGGGATCAATTTATGTGATCGTGACCTAGATTATGAATCTAAACATATTGCTAAATACCACCGTTTAGACAGCAGACTTTTGTTATGAACCTTGATAAAACCTTGTGGATATCATCCATTAAATAATGTAATACAGTTGATTTTGTAAAAACAGTAAACAAATTTGTCTTGAAATTATTATTTTTGTAAGACAGGAGAACTGTTTGTAATATCAAACAGTACACATATTTTTAACTATGGGAAACTGACTACCTTTATGCTAAAACCCCGAAGATTAAGAAGAAAAAGCATGAAAAAAATGAAGTGAAGACCAACCAGAAAATCCCTCATTTAAATCAACTAGAAGTGGAGCGTTTTCCCAATCATAAGTAGCCAATAAATCAAGAAATCGTAGGAATGCAGCAACAGGTGATCCGATCGAAGTAAGATTAGCTTCCTTCGACTCTGAATCAACAGAATCACATAGCCTCGAAGCATAAAGAACTAATAATTCAACAGCCACTTCAGTCATACGTCCATCATTGGTACTTGTATTAACATCTTTTAACCACCAAGTAGATAGTGCAGACGAACATTGTTCAGATTGTGGAAAAAAGTCTGATGAATTATGTAGACCATCTAGTTCTGCTTCATATGGACATAGAATCACTGGATACCCTTGAGCTGATAACCAACGTTTAGCTAATCGACATGCTATAGGAAACACATGTGCATGAGTACGTGAAACACCACTTAGTGTACCAGCTAATGTTGGTAAACTTTGATTCAGACGAATCCAACAAGCAGCTTCGGAATTTATTTCAATAGAAAACGAACTACCATCACCAGTCTCCGAAAGTGTTTTATTTTTATTATCTGTTTTGATTTCAGAATTACTTAATTTCTGAATTAAATTAAGTTCTTTTGATTGTGAAATTACGATTCGGAATACTAGTCCTTGCTAAAAATAAACAAATAGAAAATTTTATTTGTCATAAAAGTGTTACGAAGTCTATGCTACGTTCAAAGAATAATCTAAAGCGATAAATATTTATATACGTGGAAAATTATGTACGCATCAAATAAAAACCAGGTATACATAATATTCTCTGTTGAATCTAGTAAACATGAGGTTATAGTTACTTTGAAAGTAGTTTTCATTGTAGAACAAGTAGAGAGTAAATGAAAAGATGACAGCTGAAAAATAAATCTGTGTGGAGATTTGTAGCTCAGGTATATGATTTTGGTGGAGTTTTGTTCCTTGAGCAGGACGGTTTTGTCATGGAGCTTTCATTGTTATGCTGAACGACATCAACACCTACAATCTGATTAACGCCTTTGATAATAGGACAGGAGTCAAACAACAAAATACCATTCTTGAATGTATTAATTACCAGAACCGACACAGGAAAACTAGAGACTCAAGTATATTGGAAGCCAACACACACAGTTCAAATTCTCAATTACAGTAGCAACAACCCAAGAGATCACAAAATCAACTGAGTACACACTTTGGTCAAGAGGGTGAGGACACACTGCAACACACTTGCAGAGCGGAAAAATGGAGAAAGATATCTAAAGACTGACTTCTAAAAGGACGGTTACCCGATCAACTTCATCAAAAAATGCTGACCAAACGCATCAGCAGAAACAAAACCAAGTAGAGAAACCAACAAACTGATCATCCTACCATATGTAAAAGGCATACCAGAAATTACAACGAGATTGTTAAAGCCTTTTGGGATAGGTGTAGCACACAAACCAACAAAATCACTCCAATCGATCCTACGCAAACCAAAGAACGAAATGACAAAAGAAGAAAAACCGAACATCCTCTACAAAATAAATTGTTCGAACTGCGTAAAACACTACATCGGATAAAGTGGACGCCCTCTTCATCTTCGCCTGCATGAACATCAATCGGCGGTCAAACGCCATGGTGTATGCTCATTTACATCAATGCATGTGGACAACTGTGGACACACATTCCACTGGGAAAATGTTGAGATCTTGGATAGAATCAATTCTAAAAACACCAGGGAATTTTTAGAAGCTTGGCACTCAGTTCAACCAGCTATCAATAAGCACATTGAAATCTATCCAATTTATCAACCAATCAGAAAAATTACGAAGAAATATAGGACCAGAAATCAAATCAACGGGAGATACAATCAAAATAAAAAAGTAAACAATGGCAGGTTAATGGTCAACATTAACCAATCAAGACCGAAGTCTACAGGAAAAGCTGTGAGCCATATGTGGAGAAACTCGTGCACTTCACTTCAACCCAAAGTTTGTGCTGATGATGTCGTTCAGAATAACGATGAAAGCTCCACGACCAAACCATCCAGCTCAGAGAACAAAACTAGTGCAGTATTCTTTTAATAAAATGGAAACAACCCAATCGAATTCCTCTTCACTTAGTGCTGTTTATGGGTTGTCACATAGTCTTATATGACTAACTGTTACACAGAAATTGTGACTTATAGCACAGTGTTAGTATGACAGCTTCAGGTTATCAATGGTGCTTACCACCACATTTAATTACGCGTATGATGCTTAGGAAATTGCGGAAATCGATTGGACTCCATCACTAAAATAATGAGTGAAGAATGAGTACCTAGTTTATTTTGCATTACAGAGACCGTTGGTCATGAAGTGTTGCCGAGATGACTTTTTTACATAGAAGGATCATGTGATAAAACTCTTTTAGCCCCGATAAAAATATTTATCATGGGATGGATTCACTGATTAGTAGATTTCTTTTCTTGCCGATCCATTAATTAGTATTTATTGAACTGATTATGTTCTATATTGTTCAGTTAAGTAACTAAAAACTTTTTGCAGTGGTCACTACTAATTATGGCTTCGTTTTCCTTACTATATCCGAATAGATTTATACATCATTTTGAACTTCCGTCTCAACTTCATGAAAATCTTTTTTTCTAACCACATTATTATTTGTAATTTCAAGATGTTTCCAACTGTTAAGAATACTTGAGATAATGACGCGGCTTACATAAATAAGTGTAATTACAATCGTTGAATAGATGGAATAGATTTACGATCAATGATTAACTTCTACTTAATTGATATTTTGTTAAATTTATAAAAGTTTGTTTTTTAATCCATCTCTAAGATATTTCCACTGGATTGAATTGCTGAAAAATGATGACTATTACGAAATGGTCGAACAATTCCTTGAAATAATTCACAACAAACTAAACTAAACCTACTTTGGAATCATATCACTGACCATATATTATCATTAACTACCAATAATTCCGACATCACAAAAACTTTTTGGAGGAAACAATTGACAGAGATAAATAGATCAAGTACAATGACAGATATAATCCATGTCTGATCGAGAAAAGATATGCATCCATTTAAGTTGGAAAGCAAGTAATAATAATAATGGAAAAATACAATAAAATTCTGATTTCATTATTAATTAACGCGTGACCCTGTATAAACACATCACTGACTTATAAAAGAAACATTAGGAGTACATGATTATAACTAAAATGTCGCCCGAAGTAATTACTTTATGCAATTAAAAATAACATTTTGATTGCCAATGATCAATAAGTAAATGATGACTTTCAATAAAATCATAATTCTCTTAAGTTACTTGATGTGTCATTATCAATTGCAGAATCTTGGATAATTGAACAGAGATGATTATTGCAAAAGAAAATTAAAATTTTAATCCCATCTTCACCAACCTAAATGAGTAAGATTAAGTTCTCAAACTGTTAATAATATAGAATCCTAACTATTGAATGATCTGATCAGATTCAGATTGAAATACGTTGATTAGTTCATTTTTAACTAATCAGTGCTATATTTGGTGCCCCCTTGTATCAATATTTGTGTTAAAATAAATAAATAAATAAAATAATCAGTGCTAATAGACGTATCGAGAACATAATGGAAGATTCTTATGGAAATCCCATGCAAAATCTAAGATTGCTATTACTGTCTTTGTTGTTCTAGTTACTTGGGCATGTACTCAATTCTTACTCTGATACGAATAAATTCGAGTGAAACATAGCATCTAACGATTACAAGACAGCAAAGTAATATAGCTAAACCATTTATGATATTTTATGCTTTATCGGAGACTGAGACTTGTCGGAGACAATGCAGCAGATCAGTGATAATGTCTAAATAGATTGTACGACATAGCGACTTTTTTCAGACTTGATAAGAGCATGGCTTTTATTGAAGTCTACAAACAGCTGACTAACTTGCACATGTAAACACATATGCAAGAGGACAAGATTCAAGTCCTCTTGGTTAACATGGTCAACTTTACAACAGTGAATGGCAATCATGTCGAAATATAAATTTACTTAAATAATTGTTTAAATTTTATACATGATTCAATAGAATTCAGCTCGTAAAAAGCAGTGTAACCACGTTTTTTACTGTGAGTGGTGAGTATTTTATAAGCTCCAGGGATGAGTCAGCTTTGTTTTCTATTTTACTTTTTGAGTCTTCCATTACTTTTCATCGGCATCATCATAGTGGAGACAAATTTGCTTAGATTGTTAACTTTATTCATTAGAAAATTTTCATACTACTCCATAGTTTACTTACTAAAAATATATCCAGCATATTATCGACGGTGACATGAGATGGAATTCCTTTAGGTGAGAGCAATTCATGCATACGAATCACTAGTAATCGTTTCATATGTCTGAATGCATCTAATTCGTTTGGCCATCTTCCAGATTGTTCCAAGTGAATTATAACTTAAAAAGGCAAAAAATGAACCGTTATCGATCTGAAATTACACTAAGCAGTAACAACTAATGATACAACTCAGTAAATGAGTTATAAATTGTGCTAATTACATAACGCCTGATAAACTAAAGTAGGGAGGGTTGAGATCGAAATCAGTAAATGGGAATTCTTCCTCAACAGGAGTTTGTTGTGACTTTAAGCCCGGCTAATTATCACGTGATTTAGTCGCCAATAAAAATACGACTTATTCAAACTTAGTATTGTGTCAAACCAAAGACGTTCGATTGGTATGAGCAGCCTAACAACCTTATCGACCCTTTGTTTTCCTAGCCCTTCCAGGTCAGTCCAGAAGGTCAATAACCGCTTCCACTATGAGAATCACTCATTTCAAACATACTTGGTTTATATATCAGCCAAACGGACTGCATCACATTATAAAATAGGAAATAACATTTATGCAATATCAAGTCAAAAAGTGGCTATGAACATGGGAGACTGTAATCAATAAACCAAACATAACTTAAGAACAGTAAATCGTATAATAATCTATAGGTCAAAATGAAGCTTATAATAAGGGGAATATAGATATATATAATCTGGTCACTGAATAGGTATACAATAAGAATATATATAGAATATTATCCCATTAATAGTTTTCAAAAGTTACCCGTCGTTTAATCTTCACTAAGATATAACAGAATTGATTTAGTTAAATTCTATTGAAACTCTACAGACAGTTAAATAAACCACTTTCATAAAAAAATCATAGAAACAAGAACAATCTACAACTGATCCTGACACTTTAAATGCCGTGGTGGAAAAGTAAGATTTGAGCGTGTTATGGGTGAAGTTATTTTCTAATTATGTCCATTCATAAAAATGGTAGGTGGTGAAAATAATAATCCTTCGAGTACTTTAATTTGCTTAAATGTAAGTGGGAAATAGATATTTTAACCTAAAAATAATATATGCAGCAAATCAAGTTGACAGCAAAGCTAGTACTCTACCGATAAAATCTCATCCCCATTTCAGAAAAGATTTCGAACGATCACTTATAGCCTGATTGTGTTTATATAATATATATAAAGTATTCAGTAACCTTGGTTTATAATTTATACGTTTAAGAATTTTCATAATAATGCATTACAACCTGTTACTTCATCCGAAGTTGTTTGTGATAGCCTAAGTGAACATTTATATGCTTTTCATAAGCAAAAATGGATATAAAAAGTCTTTCCACGTCAAGACCGAAAGTCGGTTGTTATAAAGGGGAAGAAATGAACCCGATTATAATACTTGAAGTTCACTACTTTGTAAATTTTAAATTCCCCCCTTGTACGGCTGGGTGTAGGGAGAGTCAACTCTCTCTTGAAATGCTCTCACATGTTCAACCACTGCCAGGGAAGTCCTACTCACTGCCTTCTTGCGAAGGGGGTGTTGTTTACGAAATTGAAAGGACAGAGAGCAAATGTTCTGTGCTTTAAGCGGGTTGGTGGATAAGGAGGATTCGCCCAGGAGAGTTGGAAAACCCTCATTCCAAACCAATGGTGAACATGGACTCCAGAATCCTGAAGGAACAAATGGCGTATGGACCAATCGTTGATCACCGGCTACCATGGGATTGCATCTCCTTACGTTGCTTTATTACCTTGTGGATCAGACAATTAGGTCGAAGGCTCCGGGTGTAGCACCCTAAGAAAACCACCTGCTTCGACCTGGGCACCCGGGCAGTATCACAGCTCATACACAAATCAAGTGACCTGTGTGCCCCTTTGTACCAATATTTATGTGTTCAAATAAATAAAGAATATGAAATCCGAATCCAATAATTAACACTTTAATGTTTACTCTGTTAAATATTCTGTATATAAGTATGTCATTTCATTGTATATATTTGTTGGGATATTCAGAAAAATACCCCAATAATTATCCTGTTAAGTCTAATGGTGTCCTTGGACTCTAAATGGACATTTCCTATTGGTCAATATTTATTTCACTTGTCAAATATTGTACAAATGTTGTTTTCTACTTTATGGTATGATATGGTCTGTTTGATTGGCACATAAACAGAGTATGTCTGAAATATAATGACTCCGAGGCTGAGACTTGCGTTTTGGACTCGACTGGCTGGGCTAAACAGGGAGGCGGGGCCAATCAGAACTCTAGGCCGTTCTTACGTGTCTTTGGTCCGGTCGATAATTCGCTAACCTCCAATCAGCAGCATATCACGTTACAACAATATTCCTGACATGTTAATTTTTCAATATTTGTCCATTGTGGGCTTGGGTCATTTATTCGGATTTGTGAATAATCATCACTTAGCCACAATAAAGTCAAGAGGTTTGCAACTTGCAAGTTTTTGTCCGTTAGAAGATTGATAAACTAGTCAACAGTCAGATATTGTAATACTCTGACCTCATGAGTTGCTATCGTTATGTTGAAAGAAACATTTAATATTAACATTTTCCCTTTATTATTTGACAGAATGTAAGATTTCAGTGGACCACTATGTGAATACCCGTAACTTAGTCATTTAGTCTGTTTTTAGTAGATAAGTGTTAAGACAGCATTGAAGAAAACTATTTCTAGTGGATATAACAACTGGATAAAAGGATATTTCAATTGGTATGTTCAGTGATTTATTATGTTCGTATGACTTGATCGGATATCTAGTGAATAAAAATTAAAATAAGCACAGGACTATGTAGTATTACACAAATTCCTGTTATAAAACTAAATGACACGAAACTACTCACCATACAATGGGAACACAGGAAAACATGCTTTACTCAATAACCATTTAACTGTATGAAAATATGACTTTTTTATTCCGTGATGTGATTGGTTAGCCATAGGAAAAGACAGTACAGGAGGGAAAACCGAAGTGTCACGAAAAGCTGATGATAAGGGTAAAATTCCCGTAATATTAAGGGGAAGTTTATCATTTAATCCACGTAGTAATGCTCGGAGTTTATCCATTGCTCTAATCAGACGAAGAGGTGAGGCGGCAACTAAGTTGACTTTTCGGTTGCGTCTATGCAAGCTTATAAATGGATCAAGACGATTAGGCAAAAGGTGATACCATGGCTTCGATACGTTAACATTTGAAGACAAATTGAGTTTCCTAGAGCAAAAAATTAGATACAATATATGAAACACAAAAAAGAAGTTAAATACGTAGAAAATTTATTACGTGTAGGTGACTGCTAAAATTTCTAACAATAACAACTATATAAAACAAATTCTAATAATTGAACGGCTTGGTAGGTTAGTTAATCAGTTTTGTTTTTAACATTTAAATATAGCTTTAAACACAAAATAACCCTCGTAGGAGCTTAGGTCGAGTAAGTGTAAAATTTTGATGCTTCAGTTCCATTAAAACACTATAACATGCTAACACCTATATTTATTGCTGACTACTGTTTTCGCACTAACCACTGTCGTTTAGCTACTCGAAGCCGAGTACATATCAATGTACTCGGTAAATGGATCACATAAAATGCAAACCACGGTCTGGAGAACCGTATGGTATCATTAACCCTCACATCTAGAGTGCTTCTTATATTCAAGTACCTGGCGAATAAGTTAATTTACTATTATTCATCTATTTATGATAAAAACAAAGATCAAGCCTTGAATTTGAGGACTGAAGAAAGATGGATAAAAACTTGTCCAAATAACAGCATCATAAACACAAAATTAGACAGAACTATACTATTAACCCCACACTAGATAGCTAAAAGTAGACAGTGGCCAAATAGGAAGTTGTTTTAGTGAACGCATGAATCAAGATGTGGTCAGTACAGTGCATATACTGTGTATGACTGAATATAGTTCTTTTACAACACTGAAGTGTTTTATGCTACAGCTTCGAGTAAGTAAAATAAATCGCTGACCAGTGTTTAGGATTAACAAGAAACGACTTATTACAAAAAGCTGCGTGACTGTGTCAGCCATACTTTATGACTTTCGTAAGCAGACTAGTAAGCGAACGAGGTTATCGTAATTAGTGTTTTGCTACTTTGAGTTACATGGCTCAGAATTCACCCCAACAGACCACGTGCATTCACTTTCTTCCTTTACAGCACAGGATTTAGAATTACCTCGTGTTTTTTATTCGGGTACTTGGAAAGCCATGTTCCTTACCATCACTAGTAATATTACACTGAAATTTGTCCTAATAATCATCTTGATGTATTGATATGGTGTAGCAACCCATGTACATAAACGCCAGTCTTTACGTTGCTCATGTCTGGTTGACCTAGTATCCAAATGGGATAAGAAACAGCACGGAAAAATCCGAATAGTTCAGGCCACGATTGGTTTCATTAAACAAATGAAAATGGATTATGGAAGGTGACAACTAAGTGTCAAAGGTTCTCACATATAAAAACCTGGAAAGCCAGGACGGTTAGAATTAAAAATGGAAAACGACCAGGAAACAAGCATCTAATATTAAACTCCGACCGAAGCTGCTACCTTGACGCGGTGGTCGGGCTTGCCTATCGTAATGACTCAACCGAGCTATATTGACTGGAACATATGTTCCTGTAGGTTCTACCATGCCAGGCAGGTCGATTGGTGAACGGTAAGACTAAAAGCAGTAACTCAAGGTCTGAGGGCGAAGTCGTACTGCTGACTGTAGAGAGGTGTGACAGCAGTAAGGTGTTTCCCTCAGACAACCAGCATGACAGCGATGCTGCCTTCCAACAAGGAGGGGTGGGGTTAGAAAAGGTCGACCCTAAAAGTGTCACACCTCACCTTACCTCACGGATTTCCGTCTTCGGCGGCAAAGCCCTTTGAAGAACGGAGCTAACACGTCAAAAACCTTCCACAAAAAGGTCATGCGCGACCGGCCTCAAGCAGTTGTCCCTTGGGCTCTGCGGTCACGCTCCCAGGTCGTCAAGGCCAATATTAATCGAATTTCCTTTTCAGGTTCCTCAACAAATACCCTTCCACGGTGTGGGCCGGGAAGTGACATCAGCCCTCATACCCGTAACAGCACACGAGACCAAGTTGGTCACATTCAAATCCTAATATTAAACTAATTCGGAAAAAAGCTTGTTCCCATTCTCACCAAGTCTCTGGGAGATATTGCGCAGCAAATCTCAAGAATTATATGCGAATAACCTAACAGCTCTCAGTCTAAGTTATTACGAGCCGGAAACTTAATCGAAAAATATCAAGATACTTACTCTTCTAGAATAAAATTCACGATCTGCATACAAACATTAGAATTACCATTCCACACAACACATTCACATAAATCACCATCAACACGTCGAAGTTCAGACTTTTTGCCCCAAAACTGGCGAAATTCATTACCAGCCGGAGTGTTACTTGGAGGACCTTTAGTGAGGATTGCATGAGTGAGCTGTCCAATATATTTGAGTCCTAGGCCATGGAGGTCTTTCTGAAATTACAAAAATGTTCGGAAGTTACTTTGCCTTTTATGCAAACTCTGATGGGACAAACGAGCAATACACGATCTTTCAAAGCTTCAGTTAAAAGTTGGGATACGATGTTAAGCGCATTTTCGCTTGCTTGGGATCCTAAATCACACCCCTGAACTTCCTTTTTAAGTTTAAACTCGATATAGTCAATTTTTCGGAATCTGAAAAAGTAAGGAGTGATGATAGGAAACGTACATCACCAAATGGTCATAAAAATAGACGCAATCCATGTTGTCGACCTGTACAACACAACAGTTAGATATGTCACAATATATAAATGTGCGGACGTAGAGTAATCAGACTCAAAAACCAAAAGTTCAGGGTTGGTAATATGTATGTTGGCAGAAGAACAAAGCAATCAAATCATGCAGAGTGTGGTGTCTAATGGTCAGCCAAAGCTCCGAAGGTATAATCCACTGATGGGCGTTGCGAGCACTTGAAGGTCAAACTGTCGCAAAATGATTGGTTCGTCACATCGACAATTCGTGAAAATTTTCAGAAGCGGTCAAATCAAGACATCTCTAGATTTGAATTGAGTTCAGCCACACCATGTCTGGTAACGTTCATTCTTCAAGTCACGAAGACGATGCCATCCTGATGTAGCATGATATAGAGCGAATCTTCAATGATATTATGTTATCTCGAAGATTTACAAGTTGGGACAATTTTGAGACCTGTTTGAAAGAAGTATATAAGGTAATATGACCTCTGTGGTTAATAATTATTTTTTTAGTATACGCATACTAAGTACGTTATGTCAGTATGCAAAAAGAACAGTGATGATCCAACTCTAAAGTACTTTTTCGTGAGATATGCCTGTACATATGGACGTAAACGCAGTTCGTCAGAGTCAGATGCTTGCGTTCAGGATGTAGATGATGATAGTAATAATCATTCTTCTGAAGAGCATTCAACTTCTAACTCGCCAACACAACCTAGGCAAAGGAGACGACGTCGGTCATCTACGTATGCCTTACTTCAAATGAATCAATCCTTTAGGTCGAAATATTGCCATTGTCAATCTGGATTTTGGGTCCGAGCAGTAAATGGTGAGTTGAAACTCACCTCTATTAAAACCGTGCACAACCATCCTTGCACAGAAGGATATATTTCTGTCGATCCGTCGAAACGACAGTTGACCTCAAGTGAACGCTTGTGTTTAAAAACGTTTCTACTGAGTAATACACCGACACATAGCTTACGGTATCTGATTTCTTGGAAGTTCAATAAACAGCTTACCAAGGACGATATCGCCAGAATGCGTTCACAGTTGTATCCAGGTTGTTGAACTCACATTGTAATTGAGTTTAGACACTAAAAATATCAATGACATTTTACAGCGCGTTCAAGCAAATACTGAAGTTAAAGTATTCAATGAAAATGGGAACATGTCTATGATTTGCTTCAGCCGCAGAGAGCAAATAGCTGTTTACCACGCGTTCTCGGAGGTAATATGTATTGATTCGACTTATCAAACCAATAAAGTCGGGTAAGTAAAGATTAGTGATAAATTTATCTGAAAGTTTTCCACTGTATTTGACTGACTTTCCACTGTTCCAGCTAGTGGTGACTGATAGTCTTGGGCAAGGGCACACTGTTATATAAGCTCTTCGCAGTCAAGAACGACGCGAAGATGTCGAAAAACTATTGGAATGTTTTAAAGAGATGATGTGCGGTACTTATGGTACACGCACTTTAATTATGGGTTCGGCAGCGACCGAAATTTCAGCTGTGCAGTCTACGCACAGTCATTCTAACACAATACTTTGTTCATTCCATGTCCTGAGAGTGTTTTTCAGGAAAGTGTGTGTTAGCTGTACAAATTGTTTTCTGTAGTTCCGAAATCCTGATGTGCGAAAATGCTTGGAACACCTTGTGAAGACAAGACGGTCTGATATGTGAACTTCGCTTTTCATAACGCATTATATTCAGATTTACTCGAAAGTACGAACATCTAAGGATGCATTACATAAATTCATTTTTATGGCCATTGACTTATTCTTATAGCATAACGGCAGGGAGTGTACTGTTCAGTCTTATGTGGCTGTGGGATAGGGATGTTTCGCGTTCTTGTGTAATAATTACCAGTTTGGCGCACACGCGATTAGTCACACATATCGTTTACCAAATACTGTTACCTTGAAAATGGTGTACCACACTAGTAGTTCGAATTTCGACCTGTCACGATAGATAAGAATTGCCGTAATTAAAAGACTGGTGCGTTATAAATGAAAACGTTTATTAAAGTTTGAATCTAGCACAAATGATCGATTAATAAATAACTTCTGTTTCTTAGGAATTGTTCCCGTTAGGTCTGTGAGCACTTGCGAAGCTAGCTGGAAATAAGATAAAAAGGAAAGTTACTTCAGTATAAATGTTTACCAGAAACTAGTAAAAAAAACGGAAACCAGTATTCAATTACATATCGAAAGTGCTATTAGCACACCCTTCCTTTGGATAGTCAATCACGTTTATTTCCTTTATCTCTTGCGATGCTTAGGAAAGTCTCGGTCACAACATACACGGATTGTAATATTTAATTCTTTGACAAATTGCACTTCGGAAAATTAGACGATGAACAGATATAAAAACTACTGTGTGAATTTACTTTGAATCATACTGTGTAACCTGCAATTATCGATGCTTATTTTATTTTATTCCGACGTAAGTTATGAGTAATTGTCATTTACGGCATCAGCACGTAACCTAGACAGGCTTTGGTTGATTTCCAAAGATCATCACATAGGATCTCACACAATCTGGTCACCTTAGATCAAGATATCTTAACTACCAAATCGTAATTTTCAGTGCTTTCTCGTGACAGCTTTATATCAGTACTTATTTATGCTATTAGGTATTTTTGCAATAATACCGGCAGCTAAAACATTGTAGATCTACACAAGAGGTAGTAATGCTATCTTAGCTTGGTCTCTGGTAAAACCGTCACATAATTATACCTCTTCCGCATGATTATGACTTATTTCCTGCAATATAATAATTTGGTGGCTAATATATCGAACTGTAGGAGGTGATATTAACATCTTGGAATGTGTTATCATCATCTATAGCATATACATAATATTTACAACACTCGATACTTCTAATGTTTTCACTACAAAGCTATTTCTGCCATGAAAGTCGAACAAAACAGTGAAAATCAGCAGAAATTGTGATAAAGACGGGAAAAACGATAAATCTTACCATGGTATCGTCGATTGTAACGCAGCTTTGGTAGCCTTGACGACAGTACAATTTTTATGACGATATATGCCTGAATCTTGCTATTTCATATAAAAATAAAAGATTTGTCTACCATCAGTGTATACCTAAGTACAAATAATTGCTAATCTGCGATGCAAGCACGAAAAAACTATTATAAGAGCACCTCAATAATGAATTTTCAAGGACTTCGCGATACCATGTAACGCAAAATAGGAAAACCCATTTTCACCTAATTATGAAAACGGAAAATAGACTTTCAAATTAATTCATAATAAATTTCGAAATTTGGCTGTGCACAAAGCAGAAATGAAAAAGTAGCGCAAATAAGTGTTGCGATACCCCTGCAGCGCTGTCATGTGTAACGAGTCTTCAGGTTTAAATTTTGCGTCAACTAGCACGTTCAATCTAGTGTCCAATATCAACGTAGAGAGTAAGCACAACCGATAGACTTCAGTTTCAGTTTGGGAAGGATAAGCGCCTAGATGGTCTGTCTTAGTCTTGTCAAAAATGGTCCATCAATTAATCTGATATTTTTCTTGAGAGGGTCGATATTTGTAGTTTAAGTCACATCTTAAGGCGATGAATTCCATTTGTTGATGATAGATGGGAATGTCGGTATTCAGTTGAATAGTAATTTATCCCGTGATTGTGAACTATTTTGAGTGTCCCCGTTAATTCTCCACCTTGGACGGCAAGAAGAACGAAGGCATATCAGACCCAAATTTATTACCAGGTAGTTCAGAAACTGTAATCAACTCATCTCTGGTTCTACATGACAGTGGAATTAAGCTGAGATAGGACAGTCGAGTATCATATAGGGGCTTCTCCATTACCTTTTCTAGTAGCTTACTGTCTCTTAATAATCAAGAGTTTAGCTTCTTGTATGCAGTCCTCGGGTTTCGGACTCATGTATACCATATACATGGACAAAAAGGTTTTAGCATCGGCATAGCTAAAGGCCTACCTATTGACTATATGTTTTTTAAAACCTTTGGCGGCTATCGCACGGAAGTGTGCCATAGTTTCTGACTTTTTGCTAGCGATAAAAAATAAATTATTTTGTCTGGATAACAGGTAGCTCAATGTTATTCACCTTGTGGATATCTGTACTTTGGTGATTAATACGCACCAGAGGCACTTGGAAGCATCTATCGGGAACAGCCGAACTTAAGATCAGTCAGATAATTTCTCATAGTCATTTTGAAGCACTTAACTGTCACATTTACATACCATCTCACTCCATATTTTTACATCGATAGCATATAACAAAGTCGATGTTGATCGGAAACGAGGCAGGTCTTTACATACGCGATGATCAACATTGACATCAAAAATGAACACTGGGATGCTCTACTACGCACAATTTCCTAGCTACATAGCTTTGAGTTAACCCCCACTATTTGTTTATCTATATTGGTGAATTACTTCCGACCCTAATATTACTTAACTTATATGGCTGTCGGTTGGGAGGAACTTTGTCAAAAGGTTTGCTGGAGTCAATGTGTGCTAAAATTATAGATAAATTTGGATCTTTGGTAGCGCACCGAATTTAATGTGCTATTAATATGTTAGTGAGTCGGGAATAATCTGTTCTATAGCCCTGATGTTCTTCAGGAAGAATCAGGTTTCCGTTGAGATATTTAGACAACTCCCTCCGAACAATCTTTTCAAAACTTTCAACAACCACGCTAGTTGGGCTGAGGGTTCGATAATTCTTAGGTTTATATTTCGTACCTGTTTTGAAGGCAGGCCTTACCATTGGCATTCTCCAAGTCTTCTGGTAATCGACCCTCGGTTACAGATAGATTAAAACATATACTTAAGCGTTTCGCGGATACATCTCATCGGGTCTCGTGGATTCACCTGTTTCAAGCTCATTGAGCAGACCAAACACGTCCAGTTGTTTAGTGGTCACAGTGTATAGTGTGTGGGGGGTTTGTACGAATGAAACGGAAGGGTGCCTTGAAGCTATATACAATATTACAGATTGGAAACTGTGTCAAAACAACTGGAGAAAACATATGAAATAGGTTATCGACACTTCTTATTTATTTTCAGCTTCCTTGACAATACGACATTTAATTTACATGTATTGAAATACAGGTTCACTCATACCATTCTTATCTAATCGCTCAACAGAAACATAGCTGTAATGTGTTTTCTGTTTCCTAAGGATTCTGATGATTTTTTTATTGCTTATGATTTTAATAGGAAGTTTGAAAGAATACTAAAGTCAATGTTAGTAACAAACAGACATGAAAAATATTTGGTAGTTTCAACTATAAAGCAGCTTTCCAGTAGTAGTTAACTGTAACATATTTCATTAATAATAGGTAAGTTGAGTCGGTTATATTGACGCAAATTCATAGGCACCAGTTTATGCGGCCAGCATAAGTTTGTTTTGAATAAGCACAAATAAATTAATTGCTTTTATTCTAAAACTACTGAAATATCTGCAATATTTTTTAAAGTCTAAAGTTTAGAACACATGCCTACAAATAATCGTAAAAATATGTATGTATTTATTCTACATCTTTGAACGAATTCGATGCGCTTTTTCTCAGCATACACTTTATTTCCTTTTTCTTGATTGCGGGCGACTTGATCCTTTGAAGATAAAAATGGTATCAATAAAAGAAATTAGTAAGACTTAGGAGAGTTTTATAGGAAAAAATATCAATAATAAGAGCCCTTAATTGATGTGAAGCAGTTCAAGTAAAATGTTTATAGTAATGACAGATTTATATTAATGTCGAGTCTCCAAAATGACTATAACCTTATTTTAGTGAATTTAAAGTCAGGTATTTTGGGTGAATAAAATAAAAAGGATATAATGTAATTTTATGGAAGTTATTGAAACTGAATAATAACATAACGCGGAATAAACATAACGGAAGAACGAGTCGTTTTTTTGTAACCTTCCACAAGAGCAATCGATATTGTCCTCACTCGTAATTTTATATGCTTCAAATTTTTACGTGTTTCATCTAAGTAACCAAATAAATATCTGTGTAGTCTCTTTGATGGGGTTTATTTCGTAAAAACAGGAAGTACTAGTTTGATTCCAAACCAATATAATTTTTAGGGAATTTTGAAGAAACAGCTTGTTTTCCCATTTTTCAATTCCTGAAACTGTATCCGAAGCTCAGATTGTTTCTTCAGAAGGAAAAGGTGTCACATTGAGCAAATTAGATATATTAAAGATGCCGCAGGTACTTGGATTTTGACAACTCTATAACCAGTAACACCCAATATGAATCATACCCACCAAGTGAAATCAAAAGAAAGAATCGAGTAGGTTCGAAGATATATTTGATAGTCTATCGATATTTCGAGGATCGACTGATCTAGACTGGCTAGCGATTGCAGTAGATGTTGAGCACGACGTTCTCACTCATGGTCTGATGCCGATGCATGAGAAAGCACTTTCAAAACGATTGTGGTCAGCATACAATGTCGAAGACTTAAAGAGCTATTTATTTTGGGGATTTATTTACCGCCACAACATCAGTTCAAGGTGAAATTTAAAGTGAGGGATGCTGATGAGCGCGCACTACTGATCAAGCCTTGGCTTAACTTTCTATGGAAACAGACACATTATTGGTTGAAAGTGTGACTTAATTTTCCGAGAAAGGCAGGTATTTATTTATGAATGAAATGTGGATATATTTTGATTTGAGTCTGCCTTTAAAACCTTTCTACTCACTCCTGGCTTTCTCACTTAAGTAGGAAGTTGGTTAAACGCCTGGCGCGAGGCTGATAGGTCCTGGTTTCGAATCCCGCGAAACGAGGTCGTGGGTGCGACTGCTAAGGAGTTCCACAATGGGACGAAACGGCCGTCTAGTGCTCCCAGGCTTTCCATAGTGGTTCAGCTTCAATTGACTCATGATCTCAACTGTTAAAATTACTACAGTCTCCACGAAACCCTTTCTGATACATATATAAAAGGCATATGATATGAATAATCTTCTAAATAAAAGGCTATATTTGTCAAAAAAAAACAGCCTGGATTATTTATATGACTTGTTCTTAATTAATCACGGGTTAATCATAAAATTGTGATAATTTACTCATTTACATTTTGTTCCTCTTTAATTGAGTCCTCTATGTGTGTGTAGAAAATTGAAATATCTAGTGTGAGAACATGAAAGCATAAGATTAAGGTATGACTTGCAAAGTTCAATGTACAGCCGCTTTCACAAGTTCTTTCGTTGCTTATTATACAAATAATGACGAAAACCACGTATATGAAATTATCAAATAACGTAATAAAGTAATATAATACCTTTGCTTGTTGTACTTGGTCCAGACCATAATTGGACACTTGAATGATTCCCATTTACTTCACTGAAAATGATATTGGGTTTTGTATATGTTTTTTGACGTATACGACTATGATCTTCTTTCATAGATTGATGATCTGATAAAATATTATCAAATGATGAGATAGAATTCAGTCGAATTATACTTGCTGCATTATCATTATCATCAGTAAGTAGTAAATGATCAATTTTAGGTGACCTGGAAAAAAGGAAGCAAGTTAGGACAATGTATTATTATTCTTATGAAAATAGGGTGAGAAATGTAAGTCTTGGATTCCATAATAGAAAAAAGTACATAAAGAATAAAATGTTAGTTTCTTCGACACTAGAACTTCATAATACACATTTTAAGAAGATTATACAGGTTTATAAAAGCTCTGACTTATTTGACAATACACTAATTTACTAATTAGAATGTCAAATATTGATACCATATGGAGACTAGGACCCGGATTGCGGATGAGTCTCACACTCACACACAGATCCTTGAGTTTCAACATTTATCTAAATAATTTCAGTTTTGATAGAAATGATTACTTTCAAGTTACACGTATTTCACTGAACGAAATAAATTAATTTTGTCTAAGAACTTCATATCCTCTGTGAATAGTCTAAGGTTGTGACGAAGATAAGTATAAGAATATAGGATTGAGAGAAGGATTTCTACGAGTTTATTAAAGTGAATGATCTTAGTCGTATATCTTAAAGGAAGAACTATCCTCTTAAGTTCAATCTCTAGTTACTTGGTGGATATGAAAAACTTCAAAATAAGTAACAGATAATGTATGCCACATTTACTTCACTTAACAGAAGCTATTTTTATTAGTGTTTCCAACGCAATATATATATATATATATATATATATATATATATATATATATATATATATATATATATATATATATATATATATATAGAAAAGCTTGTGAAATTATAAGAAAAGATGGATGGCAGTGAGATCCTGGACGCGAGTTTCATTTTATTCGGGACTTGTCAGCTGGATGTACTTGCATCTCAGAGTTGATGTCCACTTTGAGACTCGAGCCCAATATCGTTCGCTTCCAACGCCATCACGCTATCCACTTAGCTACTGAGTTCTGATAGCCACTTGCTTGTGCAATGGGCTGAAGTTAAAAGTCACCTGGCATTGTTTACTTGAATCTTCCCATTAATTACTGCAATTGATCAGTCGCTTATTGGCATATGTCCATACTGTGCGTATGGACTCGATATTGCCTTAATTCACAAGCATTACAAGCAAATGAAGCGAACGGTACTGGGTTAGAGTCCAAGGATGAACATCAACTCTGAGATGCAGGTACATCCAGCTGATGAGTCCCAAATATGACGAAACGAGCGTCCTGGATTCCGTAGATAGCCACTATCTATCTTTACACTAATCTATGATAGGTATCCCATTTCGTTATTGTTTATTTAATCATAAACTGGCTTCATATCTAAGTATAAAGTCAGTTTATCGAACTTAACGTTGACTCTTCTGAAGTTCGTTCTCATTTTTCTGTCCTTATTGTTTTCTCAGTTAACTCATTTTTTGCGTGTTGTCTTAAATTACTTGTTGATATTCAGTAAACAATTCCATGTCTAATAATTCTGAAAGTATAGAATAATGCTCGTTCATTTACTGTGCAATATCATAAAGTATTCACGTGAACCAATAACATTTACTGAGTTTGGTAAAGTTTTGTTCTCTGAGCTGGATGGTTTGGTCGTGGAGCTTTCATCGTTCTTCTGAACGACATCATCAGCACAAACTTCAAATAGAAGTGAAGTGTTTGAATTTCTCCACATGTGTTTCAAAGCTTGTTCCGTGCACCTCGATGTTGATTGGTTCTTATTGACCTTAAATTTGTCATTGTTTACTTCTTCGTTTTGGTTGTGTCTCCCATTGTTTTGATTTTTGTTCTTATGTTTGTGCATCATTTTTCTGATTGGTTGATAAATTGGATCGATTTCAATGTGCTTGTTGAGTGCTGATTGACCTGAGTGCCAGGCTTCTAAAAATTCTCTGGTGTTTTTGGAGTTTCCTTTGTCTAAAATTTCTACATTTTTCCAATCGAATGAGTGTCCGCAGTTGTCCACGTGTATTGATATAAGTCAGAAGATATCATGCCGTTTGACTGCTAATTGATGTTCATGTAGGCGCAGGTGAAGGGGGCGTCCGCTTTGTCCGATGTAGTGTTTTTCGCAGTTGGCACAATTTATTTTGTAGATGATGTCTGATTTGTTTTCCTTTGTTATTTCATCTTTTGGTTTGCATAGGATTGATTGTAGTGAACACTTCACTTCTATTTGAAGTTTGTGCTGATGATGTCGTTCAGAAGAACGATGAAAGATCCACAACCAAACCATCTTGCTCAGAGAACAAAACTCCACCAAAATCATCCACCTGAGCTATAAATCTTCTCCACCATCTCAGTAACATTTACTGAATTTATTGTGATAATTACTCTCTCAACCCTTGTAATAATTATTTCCAGTTTTGAACATCCTTTGAATCCTCGTTTAAATGCACCGGCTTACATATTTGTGTGACCTTAATTCTCATTTTGGTCATTGATAAAATGCTGTTAACATTAGACACAGTTATCAGATTTCATTCACACTACCGTATGTTGAAATTACCATTTGTGTTATTATAAGAGGTAGACTTTCTATCTGCAGACATACAGGCACGTTAATCGCCACAGATACCTCACAAATTGAGGCTTGTAACTAATTTATGTACATTTATAAATAACAGAACTGTTCTTTAGACAAATCTTTGTTTTTTTTAATTTCGACCTCACACGTATTTCAGTCATGTAGCTGGACACATTGATAGAATTAGCACACTTCTATGCTAGAGCTGATAGTTGAAAAAGCATATGAAATTTTCTGCAAGTCGTAAAACCGTCTTAAAATTTACATTTGAAAATTTATTTGTAAGGGTTTGTATATCCCATTGTTGATGGTTAAAGGCTACAAAAGATCAGTCAAGTTTGGAATATGTACACCTTGAGCGGATTACCATGATATAGTCATTTAAATTACAAGTTTCAATTAGTCCTTAGCAGTTTTATCCAGAATACTCTTTTCATCCTGTTAGGGACTAATCAGTTGGTGTCAGTATTGATGTTCACACTGAGACTTGAACATATCATCTTTTGATTCAAATGCAGTTCAACTTTAGTCAAAACTTTTACTTTAAACTTTCTGAATAAGCCTTCATTGTTCCTTAATGTTTAAAGTTTTTTAAGTTCTCAATGTATATTTTAATTTATTTCAATCTATAAAATAAACTTTCTATCAAACGAATTTAAGAGTTCAATATATTGGTATATCAATTAAATTTTTTTTTAACTACTCACATTAATTCAGTAGTTTCGTTCATTAATTGAATTTCATTATTATGATTATTATTGTTACCATTCATACTTTGTTTTTTATCATTTATCACTAATAATGCATTACGTAATCGTTTAGTTTGTTCCATTAAAAGAGTAATTCTAAGTTCATTTGCTCGTATTTGTCCTTTCAATTCTTCATCAACACTTTTTTCATCTTCAAAGTTAAATTTATTTTCAACAACAACAAAAAAACCCCAAAATAAATGATAAATCAGTTTTGTAATTAGAAGATAAAAAATTTCATGAAATATCTTCAAATCTAAACTATACTGATTACCTCGTGTAGAACAATCAGATTTAAGATTGGACCCTTTAAATTTTTGAACTAATATCAGAAAGTAATAAAAAAACCCGAATGTAGTTCAATAAAATCCAGGTAAAAACTATATATCTAGTTTATACAATGATTAAAATACATGAAAATATCTTCTGGATAGCCTGTTAGTAAATGTGACATGATGTGTAAGCTAAACTTTAATAAATACCAACTCCTCACGCAGATTATATCTGACATATTTGATGAAGTTCAGGGTGTAGTCAATGGCGTTTTGTGAATAAAAAAGTAATCTATCACTCCAACTACATATCTTAAAATTGACTCTTTAACTTACCATAAATCTTATCTCCAAAACTCTTAACACTAACACTGAACATAACCCTAGCCCAACATGTAATACCCACACTTCTTTATAATTAAGCATTATTTTTTAACTATTTGATAAGTCACTCAAGGTAGTCAGTAGTATTTGATTTTACTGAAATATTTACAGTTTCAGTGTGCTCTATCAGTGAAATTACGATCCGGTCTATGATTATTTTTAAGATTATTTTTAGTGAAAATTCATTTATTTTAAGTGTCTTATTTATTTAAAGTGAATCTAATTGTTTATTCCGATTTCTTTGAACCACATGATTTTATTGACTTATCATTACTTTTTTTGACAGGATGGCTACTTATTCATGAATTAAAAAGCTAACATTATTCAACATCCTGGTTAGGACAACATATATAAGTGAACAATAGTGTTTTCGATTAGATCCTCATCAGGCTTTACTCGAATATATATGAATATCTAGATGCAGATCTGAAATTATTAAACTGATCAATGCAGTTTATGAGGCAATGATAACAGTGGAATAGATTACATTAATAAGCATAATAAGTAAAAATTAAAGAAATTGATAGTGTGATGTCAGGTGTACTAGTTGTGGTAAAAAATAATATAGGCTTGAATCAATGTTTCATAACAGGAAGTAGGTCGATGACTTGAAAAATAAACACTGAAATAATATTCATTAAACATCATAAGATTATGCATTAGGGGATGTTCAGATAATTGGATAGTGAAGTGTGTATTCGAGAAAAAAGGGTTGGAGAAAAATCAACGAACAAAGAGTGTGGAAAATAATAATAAACGAATAAAGTCATTTATTAGATCTGATTCGGTCAAAGAAGAGACAAGGGTATTGAAAATTTATTATGAATACAGGAACTTGGATCGTTAGCTCGAATCCCTATGGCTTCTGCAATATCTAAGAAACGGGATCAAACATTATAAGGAAAACTGGTGGGGATAGGATGTCTCTTTAAATGACATATTTCTGTCTACTACATGACCACTATCGATCAACGGTGATAAAACCGCGCTGCGTATTTTCTTGACAGTACTTTTTCCTAACCATAAATGGAGATGTTTACTAACTCTTTGCCTCATTTATCTGATAGTGCACCCAATATAGCTTTCTCCACAGGAGCAGCTGAATTCGTGGATACACATACAAGTGGCATAACCGTAACTACCAATTTATACTTTTCACTTATTATGTTTATTTATGTAATCTATTCCACTGTTATCATTGACTAATAAACTGTTTTGATTGGTTTAATAATTTGATATCTGCAACTAGATATTCATAAATATTCGAGTAAAGCTTGATGAGGATCTAATCGAAAACAATATTGTTCGTCTATATACGTTGTTCTTTATTTTAATTGCGATTCGAATCGCGTGAATTCATTACAAACGTTTTATCACTGTCTTTCATGAAATATTTGTTTTCATGTTACTTAATGAAATTATTACTAATATCTCAAAACTATCATATCACTTGTCAATGAGAATTCTCTCAAACCTAAATGACCTGTATTACATGTACATTTAAAACAACCTACAGTTCTTTGGGGAGGAGGGTTAATATAATTTCTTGGTCTCTGGAACCCGGCTTATATTTCATTCAGGGGTTTATATTGATAATCTTCAGTCATACTGTTTGTGTCAGACGCAGTGATACCATGAAACTTTCTGTACTGAAAGAAATGAAGTGAGATTCGAACCTGGAATGTATTTATTTCCAAGTCGAATGAGTCTGCTAACTAACAACCATTCCGCTCTCTTAATTTCCAAGTTTATTTGGAATTAGGAATTAACGAAGCTTTTTTACTGTGAGACTTAAACAACGAAATACAATGAATTCATCCTATTGCGTAAATATCATTATTATTGTTTTGCTTGAATTCGATAAGAGGATCATTCACATAAAATTTATGTGCTCATTTAATTCTGCTAAATAAAAAGTTCAGGCAAATCTAATATTTTAATAGTTGAGATCATAAGTATATTGAAACTAGACCACCATGGAAAACCTTGGAGCACTGGACGGCCATTTCATTCTATTGTGGGACTCCTCAGCTGTACGCATCCACAACCCCGTCACGCAAGATTCAAACCCAGGACATATTGATCTTGCACACTAACGCTTAACATCTAGACCACTGAGACGGCATGAATCAATCATATATTGTTCACTTCTATCGTTTTTCTTTAATAATTTCGTTATAATATAGAATTATTGTTTGAACTTGATCATAATTATAAAATATAAAACTTACTATTTTCATTCTCAAATATGATTGGTCCATTTAAATCTGGATATTGAGCCATATTCAAAAGATATTCATTTAATTTATTCAATTTTTCATGTAATTCATTATTTTCTAATTTAACTTGTTCAAGATTCAATTTAGTTGATTTTTGAATTTCTTCACTTTCTATTAACTTGGTCTTATTAACACAGAAATAAATGTAAGAAATAATGATACAAGTTATCTTACTTGGATGTCATGTAAGGAACCTTCTAATTCGGATATTTTTTGATTAGAATTAGTTAATTGAGAAGTTAAATATCCAATTGAATTATTCTTTTTTACAATTTCTTCTTCTAATTGTTCATTATTACTAGTTAATTGATTTATTCTTGTTGAAAGTTTTTCATGTTTTGTAGTAAGCAACTAAGAAGAAAAGAAAAAACATTGAAGTATAACGATGAAATCTATGTAAACGAGACATTAGAGACTATTCATAGATCATGTATATGATATTAGTAAAGTTCCATTCTCTGATCTGAATGGTTCAATCGATTAAACCAATTAGTTGAAAGAAAGAAACTTCACCGTAAACTGACTTACTCGTCTAATCTTTTTATCAAGTGCATTGTGATTTAATTTTATGATAAGGAAACGTTAAGAAAGACAGACTTCTGTAATTCTAACGTTACAAATTTCATAAACATGGAACAATTTATGTTGAATGCTGATTGAATGGAAAATACTTTCAGAGTTTTCAAATACATGTAATAATATGAGAGATGACTGTTTACTTCAGATTAAAATTTATTGAGATAATACTTCATAGAGTACGTTGCAAAGTGTAGTTATCTTCATTATTCCTTACATAGATTATTGAAGTTCGATAGTCGTAAATCGAAATTGATGAACTAGTTCATAACAAGTATACATGTTCACTTCGATGCTGCTTGGTAATTAAACAAGATTATGAATACAGTGTATGCTGACTAATAAAATTTCTTTCAGAATCAACTAAAACTTAAGAACTATTTTAAACGTTGTTTTCATCAAATATCAGTATCAGTTGAATAAACTACTTCATATGAATGATTATTGAAAGCTTAATTCATTGTCTAATGGAATTTTTTCATACTGATTGATTATGATTATTCAAATAACTAAGCATTTATAGAATTTGAAATACGTGCTATAGTTGTTGCTTAATTAAATTAATCTTGTTTGACCACTGAGTGTTAATTAATATATACAACCAAAAGGAATTGAAATTTGTGAAGTAGTTCGTTAAAGAGGAAGAATATGTATTTGTAAAATCTTAGCGAATGAATTCGAAGTAAATCCAACGTTTCACCTGACAATCTGATCCAAACGTTTTCAAAGAAATATAGTTGAACATCAAAATTATCGAATATAAATAGGTACATGGTTCTTCGGTTCACTGTATACTGAATAGGTCACCCAATCAACGTTAACAATGTTTAAATTAGGTATTTGCATCATCAAGGCAACTGAATGTGAGGGTGAAAGAACACAAATTATGCTTAAAGTACATTCCTAAATCTTCAGTTGATGTAAGAAAACTCGAGAACAAATCAGCAATAGTATTACACTCGATAGAATCGTGTCACACAATCGATTTTAATGGCACAAGAATCCTTCAAAAAGGCTTTAATTTTTATATAGGGAGACTAACAGCCGAAGCCCTACATATATGGGTTAATCCTAACTGTATTAATAGGAGATGGAATAAAATTGACAACTAATAATTAATAAGTAAACATGAACTCCTTAACAGAAATCACATTCAATCGTTCTAGTCAGGTAGCTTATCTGAATATGTTAAACAATTGACTGGAACTTTAAAAATAACACAAACTTTCAATTACAAATACATTCTTCCTCTTTGAAATCATTCCTTTATCTTGTTTATTTATCCTCATTTGATGCATGCTTTAACATTTTTGATTCATATCATATATAAATTTTTATATTTTCTTACTATTCGCCGACCCAAGACAATATATAGTGAATGAAATATCTTCTTCTCACTAACGTATGCACACAATATGTTATCTTGACACTTTTCGTTTCACACTACATGTCTCTAAAACAATAATGCAAATAACTAATTTAAACATTGTTAACGTTGATTGGATGACCTATTCAGTATACAGTGAACCGAAGAACCATGTACCTATTTATATTCGATAATTTTGATGTTCAACTATATTTCTTTGAAAACGTTTGGATCAGATTGTCAGGTGAAACGTTGAATTTACTTCGAATTCATTCGCTAAGATTTTACAAATACATATTCTTCCTCTTTAATGTCTCACATCAACTCGGCGCCCAAATAAATAAACAATATTTCGTTTATTTTAAAATTTACCGATAATTGTGAATTCATATTATGATTTTCCATTTCTTTCATTTCTAATAGTTTTGAAATACGATGACATTCATCATTAGTATTTTCTAGTTTATGTCGAAGTTTCAATAAGCAAGATTCAATGACACATGATGGTTTTGAAGGTGAATTGATTTCATTTGATTGAATTGTATCAACATCACAAAGCTTTTGTAAATTTTCTAAAATAATTAAGGATCAAAATCGAAATAATGTTGTTATAGACGATTTAAAAAAACCTGAATATGCAATTGGTAAAAGTGATCACATAAACACTAGTCAGTACTATAGAAAAGCGGATGGACTTTAAAAAACTCCGGGAAATCAGATTAAGTGAAGTTAATTCGTTAGCTTATTTAGAGTCATCAGCAACGTTCTAACAAAACTCAAATCATGTATGATGTGAGACTTAATTAGTCGTTTTATTATGAAGAAAAGTACGACACAGGGTAACGTTAATATATTCAGAAGTTAAATCCAATTTTCATGAACCGTGAAATGATATTTCACTAGTCGCAGTATTATTGTTTAGAAATGGGATTGACACTGGGCATGAAGTCAACAACTACATCAAGTAGAAAGCAACTTTGCTAGAGAAACTCTAACCAGAATAAGCAATTTAAACCATTTAAACTATGTCCTGGGAGCTGAAGGATCTTCATGCGGAAGAAATATGATGCCTCATGAAGAAAGCCGAGATTCTTAGGAAATCACGAAACTGATACCTCTTATCAAAACCAGAAAAACATTCAGTATATGTACATGGTATGTCCAAACAATGTAGGATACTGGAAGGACCGATCAAATAGCTACTGAAATAAGAAGATATAACTCGTAGGTTCTCGGAATCAGTGAAACTCATTGGACCCAAACTCGACAGATTCGGGAGAGATGCTGCTGTACTCTGGTCACGAAGAAGAAAATGCTTTTCACACTGAGGGAATCGCTCTGATGCTATCCAAAGAAGCACGAAATGCACTTATAGGATGGTAATCTCGTGGATCTATAACCATCAAAGCATCCTTCAAAACAAAGAAGGAGGGAATCACAATGAATATTATCCAGTGTTAAGCACCAACCAATGATAGTAACGACGGCAATAAGGATCGGTTTTATGAGAGAGGTTGCAGTCGATTGTAGAGAAGTGTTAAGGAAAGGAACTGACCATCCTGATGGGAGATCTAAACGCCAAAGTCGGAATGGACAACACCGGTTATGAAGATATCATGGGACGACATGGATTGGGAGAAAGGAACGAAAATGTAGAGAGATTTGCAAACTTATGTGCATTCAACAAAATGGTTATGGGTGAAACTATATTCCCCCACAAACGCTTACACAAGGCTACATGGATCTCACCGGATCACAATACAGAGAATCAGATCGATCATATTTGCATCACTAAAAAATTCAGAGGGTCAATGACAGAAGTGAAAACCAAGAGAGAAGCTGACACAGCTTCAGATCAACACACAATTTTGGTCAGGATAAAACTGGAGCTAAAGAAGCACTAGAACACTGAAGAGACAGTGTTACAAATGTTTGATACAGCCCTTCTTCGAGACACTGACAAACTCAATGGATTCCAGATAGCTCTCAACAACAGGTTCCATGTCTTACAGGATCTACTTACAGAAGAAGAAACTACTATGAAGGACAACCAGAAGGGGGTCAAGGAAACATTAACTCCGACGTGTTAGGAGGTTCTGGGCCGCAAAAACCATCACCATAATAAACGGATCTCTATCGAAACCCTGGACAAGATTCAAGAAAGGAAGGACAAGAAAACTGCAATTAACAATAGTCGAACAAGAACAGAGAAAATCAAGGTACAAGCTGAATACACTGAAGCAAACAAGCAAGTGGAGAAAAGCATGAGAGCCGACAAGCAGAAACACGTGGAAGAGCTAGCAACGACAGCGGAAAAGCTTCAAGAGAAGGAACCATGAAAAAAAACTATATGACACGACGAAGAAACTGGCAGGGAAATATAGTAGACCACAAAGACCGGTTAAGGACAAAGGAGGCAGGCCGATCACTGATATTCAAGAACAGAAGGACAAATGGGCAGAACACTTTAAGGAACTCTTGAATAGACCAGCTCCACTGAATACAACGGGAATCGAAGGTGCACGCACAGACCTCCCCATAGATGTAACTCTACCGACGATTGAAGAGGTCAGGATGGCCATTAGACAAATCAAGAGTGCGAAAGCAGCAGAACATGACAATATACCACCTGAGGCACTGAAGTCACACATAGAAGTAACTACAAACATGCTCCACACTCTGTTCAGGAAGATTTAGAAGGAAGAATAAGTGCCGATGGACTGGAAAGAAGGACACTCCACCAAGAAACCAAAGTAAGGAGATCTGAGCAAGTGTGGGAACTACAGAGGCATCACACTACTGTCAGTACCAGGAAAGGTTTTCAACAGATTGTTGCTGAACTGGATGAAAGACTCAGTAGACACCCAACTTCGAGATCAACAAAACGGATTCCGTAAGGATCTCTCGGGCACAGACAAAATCATGACACTACAGATCATTATTGTGCAATCAATTAAATGTGATTCGTCACTGTAAATCAACTTCTTCGACTATGAGAAGGCGTTTGACAGTGTGGGTAAGAGGACATTATGGAAACTTCTTCAACACTATGGAGTGCCTGAGAAAATCGTCAATATTATCCAAACTTCATACGACGGACTACAATGCAAAGTCGTGCATGGAGGACAGCTGACAGATGCATTCAAAATGAGGACTGCAGTCAGACCAGGCTGAGTACTCTCCCTCTTCCTCCTTCTTCTAGTGATTGACTGGAATATGAAGACCTTGACATCAGACGGGAAGCATCATTAGGTCTCAACATACACAAAGGAAAAAGCAAGATCATCAAATACAACACAGAACACCAGCGTAATCACACTTGATGGAGAAGCTCTGGAAGATGTGGAATCTTTCACGTACCTGAGCACAATAATCGATAAAGAAGCAGAATCTGATGCAGATGTAAAGGCACAGATTGACAAAGTAAGAGCAGCACTTCTACAATTGAGGAACATATGGAACTCAAACGGACTGCCAGCCAACATCAAAGTTGAAATTTCCAGTGCAAACATTAAGATAGTCCTACTGTACGGTGTTGAAACCTGGGGGACCACCATAATCATCGTTAAAAAAGTACTGGTATTTACAAACAGCTGTCTACACAAGATACTCTAGATCCGTCAGCTGAATACTGTTTGCAACAAGCTACTATGGCAGAAGACAAACTAGCTTCCAATGGAATATGAAATTAGGAAACGACGCTGCAAGTGGATAGGACATATATCACGGAAATAATCAAACTGCATCACGAAGCAAGCGCTGACTTGGAGACCATATGGGAAGCAGAAAATTGGAAGTCCAGCGAACACTGTGAGTCGGGAATTGGAAGCATATATGAAAAGGATGAATAGCAACTGGAAACAGCTAGAATGAGGGCCCAGGACAGAGTTGGGTGTAAAATGCTTGTGGGCGGCCTATGCTCATCTGCAAGGGGTTACAGGTGTTAGTGATATGTATAAGCTAGAACCCAGATTTACCTAGCATTTTTATGTGGTTGTAGATATTTAGACAAAAAAGTCGTACTATTGAAGTTATGGTTGTTACACATGGAATGCACTACATATGGAATCGTTTTAAATTTTTTGTAATATCTGATCCAAAAATTACCTATGTTGTTTTCGATTACTTCACATTGATTTTCCAATTCGAGTGTCCGAGATTCTTTAATCTTTATCATGTTATGTAAATTCTTCACTTTGGTTTTGATATTTGTGTTTTCTTCCTTTAATTCAATATTCTTCTTACTTAAATTTCTTATTTCTTTAGATAAATCTTCGTGAGCCGTTTTGAACTCATACTGGCAATTTAAAAATGGGATAGTGATAAAATGAATAATTTTGGTAAGCAAAATATGTAAATTCTTGTAATACAAATACACGAACTTCATATAGACTATTTAATAGGTAGAAGGATGGATAGCACTGAAAAAATCTTAAAGAAGGTTGGTTTTTGTATTTAAAGATTTTCAATTTTAAACAGAGTAAAACTGATACCGGAATCTTAGGAATGCAGTTCGAGAAAGAACTAGAAAGAAGAACAAGATAAACCAAATAATACCGAATGTCAAGATCTAGAGAGTGAGAAATGTACGAATGCGCCGGCGCTACTTCAACTAATTTTAAAACAAAAAACATGGGTCCCCGGTAATTGGTTAGAATTACCAGGATGACCTCAGTCCAAAAGTTCCCGATTTCTATTGTCGGTGAAACCAACAGCTAATGCAGTGTATTGATCCAGCCACTCATATCTTTCTTTGAACAGAATCATACTGCAGTAAGCCTTGGAGATTGAGGTAAATTGTGATTGAGTAGGCATGAAAAAACTGGCTATTTACTCTTAATTTGTAGATTTTTTTATTATTTAGGCTGAGATTTTCTTGCTCAAATAGAGGATATCAAGTATGAGCGATTGTTGTGAAACATTATTGCACCAACTCTAAAACTGAGGCCATCAGTCTAGCCTACGCTTTCTAACTTGGATAAAGGTGGATTAATAGAATAATATGGCTAAGCATTAATTTGATTTTCTCAAACAATGTTTAAAATACTGATGACCGTAATTCTTTAATTCATTCCTTTACGCTTTGAATCCAGTTTGTTGTGAGATCTGTGATCAGTTTACGGTCCGAATAATAAAGCAAAATCTATTACCCTCAGATCATAATTAGACGGTAACTTTGGTTTTAAAGGTTCTTGAACACATTTCTAGACTTCAGAGCTCAAGATGAGATAAATGAAGATTTAAAATTAATGAATGGGTCTTGGTCTATCGTAGGTAAACCCAAGACTATAAGTTAGAACTTCAAAACACGTGAATTACTTATCATTATTTTTTATAAAAGAAATTTTCTTCTGAAAAAGAAAAACAATTAGAATATATTTGATATAGAGTCCGTAGTTGTGAAGGTAGGCAGTTGACCCAATTAGTTGTTCAACATAAAAATATATGAGTAATATACTGATATACAATCGGTATTTCACATACTATTAACAACATAGAAAATCATTAACTTTGTATTAACAGACTAATATATCTCATACTTCTAAGTGTCATTTCACGGCTCTAAAATCTTTGGCCATCATTGACAGTTCAAATCTGTGCAACCAGACTTGCATACAATTTTAAAGCAATAAATTAACGGAATTTTAATAAAGATATTTTCCAGTTGAATAATAATATAATATTTTCTGAATACATACTATGGCAGTTATACAACAACGGTGAGTTTTTCTCTGATTTAAGGAGTTTTTAATGAGAGCTGGAGAAAGTATACTAAAACATCGAGAACTTCGAAAACCCTAAGTCACAAATTTCTCTGAAACGTACGATATCATTCTTTTTAGTTTGTCTTCTTCATGTGGTATGGTTTAAATTTAGGTAAACAACAGTTATATAAAGAGCAATTTTTGATATTACGCATTGGGCTCGCAATCGTTAGGCAAGTTTGTGTAAACAAATATAGGAAAAGTATTCCAACTGAATAATTCTCAGGAGGTTTAAATCAGGCTGAACGAAATGGTCGGATTTATGTAAAACATGCTTACTTGTTTATCTAAAATTTCTTTAGAAAGCTGAACGTTCTCTTTCTTAACTAAATTTAATTGTTCCTCCATTATTTTTATCGATGAACTGTTTGTTTCCAAGTATTTGATCAAACGTGTAATGTCTCGTTCAACAGAGAAGAAAAGAGATTTTGACTCGTCTACTTTACATCCAGTCCACCCTGATAAATTCTTTACTTCACTTATAAAGCGTCCCGTTTCAGAAGGCAGATTGTATGTGTCCATTGGTTTTACTAAACATTTTGATAAAACCTTTAGTGGACTAGAATTTCATCCATATTCTCACTTGAATCACTGATGAAAACAGTTGTGAAGAGTTTTCGCCTTGGTTTTCGTAGATTGTAGCTTGTGTTCCTTGTGATCTAGTTTCCAACTCACCATTCTTATTAGTTAACTCTGAAGGTGCTTGGGAAGAGGACTTATAATGGCGTTCGACATCGGCAATCCATTTAATGGTATCTGCAGCGATCTTTCTGTCCGTCAACCTTTCAGTCTCATAATACATTTCTTGGATTCCTTCATCATATTTAAGGAACACTGCTTCCTTTGTTTTAGTATCTGAAACGCTTAAATGGTGAAAAACAAATCTTACTAGCACCAATCAAGCTGATCAAGTAAAATACAACTGAAACATGTTCATTGATGCAAGAACTTAATGAGTTTGAGTCTTCGTAAGATGAGCATAAGTGATGACAAACTGTCTTGCATAGATGGCTCAGGATTTGAAATATTAACAAACATCTAGCAAGATTACCACTCATTATCTAAAATTCTAAGCTACCTGTCGATTATCATTTCGAGCAAAAACACATGTAGCATTGCATTTGAAAGTTTGTTTGATGTAGAGAAATTGCATTTAGATAAAACGGGGAGAACTTTTGTTTCAAAGGCAGATTTTCCCGGAAACTTCCAAGAGTACGCTACTTTCATATTTGCGCGTTTGTTGGCTCTTTCTACAACATCATGCAACTGAGATACTTCCTCTTTGAGCTTTAAGATACAAGCCTCGCTACCGAGAGACATAGGATTTGAAAGCGTGAGACTCTGAATACTACACATACGAAACGTCTTGATTATTTTAAACAAATTTACATTTGCCGAAACATTATGTTCAAAGTTCACAACTCCAACAATTTAAGTGGTTGTGGACCAAACAGAAGAGACTAGCGCTCAACGGACTATTGTATGTTGTAGCAGTAAATCACCGGTGTCTCAAAAATGGTTCTTAGACACATTTAACCATACAAAGCCAAATATTGGTAAATAGTGGTAAAATGCTATCACAAATTTCTAAAAATCCTCAATGTCCCTCTCAAAGAACTTCTAAGAAGTCGCTTGGACCTTTTCAATGGCAGAAAATTCCTGAATATG
This sequence comes from Schistosoma margrebowiei, assembly GCA_944470205.2. NCBI lineage: Eukaryota > Metazoa > Platyhelminthes > Trematoda > Strigeidida > Schistosomatidae > Schistosoma > Schistosoma margrebowiei. Next base: position 9,842,222 of record OX104025.1, read on the forward strand.
ACTACGCGTTAAGAGTTGGTGTGGTTATTGTCCATTCCTTTGTTTCGTACCTGATTTCTGGGTGCCTTCCCATTGGCTTGTGTTGGGACAAAGTTTAAGCATGGGTTTAATGGGGTGCTTAAGACCAATTGGAATGCTACAACTCATGATATGCCCTCCTATACTACCGTACACTTGTGCTTAAAGATTAATTGGTTTGAGGCGCTCTTGATAAGGTCTATATTCCAAACGATTAAAATATTTTTAAACGGAATAAAAGAAGCTTTTGCATAACAGGCTTCTGTATCTAGTAGCAGTGGACCACCGATACCTCCAGGTAGAAACCTGGGTGTATTATTGATTAATGAGGAAAAGAAAAGTTAGGTTGATAAATCATAGTGAGATACTATCCTTAGGTATATGTCAAATTTTCTGTCGAACGACTCCTGGGAAGTCGTTTGGACTAATTCAGCAGACAGTGAATTTCACTCTTGAAGAGTAGAAGGTATGTCTACAGTTCGTTCTGCTGTGCTACGTCTTGAATTTCTGGGTCTTGTCTTTATTTTTTCGTTGAGATAAGCATCAGTAGGTGTTTAAAGGGAGGTCCGGATGTGTGTAGAATGTTGTAAGCCTTTAAGTCACCTCTGAGACGTCTGTACTCCAGTGAGTAAAGGTTAAGTGACTGAAGATTCTCTTCATAAGGCTCGAATTTGAGTTTTCGGACTAATTTCGAGGCTCGCCGTTTGATACGTTCCAGATTATCCTTATCCTCCTGGAATGAGTGAGGAAATACTATGTTTCAGTATTCTAAGTGGGTATGAATAAAACTGTTTGAGATTATATAAAAAGTTCTTACGTCAAACATACCCAAAAAGCGCTTCAGTGTTACCAGTGCAAGTTTTGCTCGAAAGGCATTTGTCTCAGTTATCGTAAGACTTCAAATGGTAAGGTACTAAGATTCATAGATCTTTTTCAACTTGGAATGCCCTGAGAGGGGAGTTGCTTAGGTTGTAATTGTCGTTTGCAACATGTCTCAGGTGGACCTCTACTCTTTGAAGTGTTAAGGATAAGTTCAATGTCATCTGCCCAACTTTGAAGCCAAATCATACCCTCCTGAACTGCCACTTTATCCTATTGGTTACGTACTTCTCTTTAGGGTTTCGAATCATCAGCGAAGAATAATAAATCTGGCAATACCTGTCATGGAAGATCGTCCATATAAATCAAGAAACGAAGAGGTCCTGGTACTGAACTCTGGGGGAGGCGTGAGTTTTCCCGTCTTGTTGATCTGCATGAGCCTTATGTGCATAGACAGGTCACCCGAAACTGATTTTGTGACTTGCCGTTGGACAAATCGTGATGTATTCGTATTTTTTTGTGAAGGTATAAAAATTGTATTTTCATACCTCAACTGCGGTCGAATGAAACTGTTAAACGTTGAACGAATTGTGAGGTTCAGTGTTACCAGAGTAACGCTCGCTCACAAGGCATTTTGTCACAACTAGCGCAAGATTTAAGTCATACGGCTCCAACACTCCTAGATCTTTTCAACTTGGAATACTTTGAAAAGATAATTTTCCAAGTTGTATACATAGTCTACATGTCTCAGAAGGACTATTGTACAATTTGAAGTGTTTCCTGCCCAAATTTGAAGTTATGTCAGATAATCCTGCGGTGTCAACCTGTAGGTTTGGTCGTAAAGCTATTTCCACAGTTTCACATCGTCAGCAAAAAGTAATAGCTAGGAAACTACTTTCTTGAAAACGTTATTTGTATAAATTAAAATGAGTAAACATCCTAATTCTATACCCTGAGTGATCTCATCAAACTCTTTTTTAGCTCAAGCAACAGTGACGTTTATCTTGATCTTAAGATGTCGATTATCTAGATATGAAGTAACACAATCTATTTACAGTGACTTGATACCCGTCTCCTTGAACTTATTGATGAGACATAATGAACCTATCAAACGCGATTTACGATATCAGTTTTTCCCTTAGGATTAAGGACTGCTGTTTATCTGTTCACCATAGCAGACGGATTATCAATGCAGAAGTAACCTTTATTGAAACAATGATGCCACAGGACAAAAGTACTCCTTTATCCTTAGTAAATGCTAATCTCCAAATTCGATGGGATCAGTCTAGGTGATCTGCTTGACTAATCACTTTGGGCAAGGCACAGAACTAGATGGTGGTTGGAGGTAGTCAACAGGAAACCCTGTTGACTACCTCCAACCACCATCCAAATTTCAATACATAGTGCATGCAGTGTCGAGTCACCTAGACTGGTGGCCACATTGCAGCATGATCGATAGCATTCGATCTGCACTAATAAGTACTAGAAAAGCATGACATTGATCACCACCCAGTGATCAATCAATTGTGAAGGCACAGAAGATTTGGTGTAGGCTGAAATGAGAGCCCGGGTACGGGGGAAGTTCCTTTGAAGGATTCTGAACTTAGCGCCCACCCACCTTCAGGAAAGGAACAGAATGTTCTCGTGCTATGCAACAGACAGTAATTTCAGGTCAACCTAACCTCTGTATGTTCATGACCAAACCAAAACTTACATACCAGAATACTGATGCTCAAAACGGCTTATTAAAGAAGTCCTTGTCAACCTAGAGAAGAAATAAATCTCTAATGACACCTTCGCTGATCGTCTTACACAACAGTCTACAAGTGCCGAACACTCCTTGACCACAGTGGCGGCTGATGGCCATAATGATATTCGGTTAACTTCCGGGTTAACTCAAGAAAACCAAAATCCTTGCTCACACAAAGCCAATAATCACCCTATAATCATATGACAGTGTACAGAATCTGGCATATAGCTGGTGTAAGTGCTCACTAATGTCACATCCAATACCAGTAGAACAGAGACAGAAAACTGTATCTTAACACTTCATCAGTGTAGTTTAAAAAGGTCGACTCCGTAACATACAAATAACATTACTATCAATAAATTTGAAGGTAATGGAAGAACTGGTCAGTAGATAAATTAGGTAATATATAGATAAATTCAGAAAAGATAAATCCTGCAAGTCGGAACTCCTCATAGCACGAGATAGTTAAACAACCAGTAATGACCGTGAGATACCGGTCTACGCAATATTCCTTGGCCTAACAAAACCATTCGACAGAGTGGGAGTGTAGTTTTCATAGGGAAACTTGCAAAGGAGGGATCCACCAGACTACTTCTATCTTCGTTCCGAAACTACTTAAAGAACAAAGTAAGTAAAATGCATGCAAGCAAGTGCTTCTTAACTTCATAATTCTCACAGAGTGAAATAAAAGTCTCACTTAACTTCCCGATCTTCTAGATGAAATTAATTAAGCAGCACTAGTCTATTCAGATAGCGCAAAGATCTGGAGGTCCTTGAAAAGCGGGAACGATTCACTTGGGTTTGAAGTGGACCTTACATCAATAGTAGGGTGGATACTAAATAAGTATTTAAAACTTAACCTTTCGAAATTTTGTGTCATAAACATGCCGCTCCGTTTGACACAAACGACTTACATCCTCCCGAAAAACTCGCTTCTGACTGTCTCATCAAAGTGTTATTTTGGGCTAGTAATCACAGATAGATTATGAGCCAGCTCAGACTACACAAGAGACGCAGTCAAGACAAGCACAACTCTACACTTTATTCGACGACATCCTGTTGTAGTCACTCTAGAATTATTTTTTACTCCCATTAAACATAAGCGTGGCTTTACCTCAAATTTCGCAGTGTTTTTTTGCCTTCTTTCTTAAGAGGAAATGCAAATCCGCAATAACAAGTTTAAGGACGAGGAACTAAATGTGTGACAGGTTTGGAAAATTAATTTAACGAAGACAGCACATAGGATTATTACCACTGACCTATGGGAGAATAAGAGGTGATTCGCTGATAGCATACAACATATTAAGTTCTTCAAAACACTCTAGCATGAAGATACTTCCAGAAAATCACTATTGTTCCTCTTGAGACAACTTTTAATTTATTGTTCCATCTATTTTTACGATTCAGTTTTCTCACATTGTTTTCAAAACTAACTGATTATTGCACCTGTTTCTGTGAACGAATCTTCAAAAACATTAGCACTATAGGCCTTCGACTTTAGATACTGATCTGATAAGTTTTACTGAACACACCTATTTGATAGCGCTTGGTCACACGTCCTTAATAGATTACGTGTGTGTACGCTGTGCTACTCAACCCTTTCAGGTAATTGACAGCTTAGACCAAAAGTTTCCTCGACATACCGATAGCTTTCCAAAGTTATCTTCAAACTCCATTCCTGACTTCTGATTTGACTTAATTATCATACTTCGATTATAAAAACATTACGTGTAAATGGGCTATCGAACTCTGGATACTTGTGACATGTTTAGTGACAAGCCCCATATGATCTGGTACACTCATTCGTAAACGGTGAATCTGTTCGTTGTTGGAACAACATACATTGTTTTTTGTTATATTTCGCATATTGTGACATTTTTCCATATTTCATGATATTATTTTCTTGTTCATTTATATACATCATATTATTCATTGCGAAACAGACTCGTTTATAGCTAATACCGTTTTGTCCATTGTGGGATGGTTCTGCTACTCAGAACTCGTTTGAAGTAAAGATTGGTGTCAGGCAATAGTGCCTACTCTCACAACTTTACTTTCTCCTGGTGATCGACTGGATCATGAAGACGTCAACATCTTGAGAGAAGCGCGGGACACAGTGGACATCCAGGATGCAGCTGGACGATCTAGACGTCATAGATGATCTGGCTCTTCTATGTCAAACGTAATAACAAATACAGGAGAAGACGGCTAAACTAGCAGCAGGCTCAGCAGCAGTAGGTCTCAATATACACAAAGATGATAGTAAGATTCTCTGATGCAACACAGCATGCACCAATCCAGTCAAAATTGACGGACAAGATTTGGAAGATGTGAAAACCTTTACTTATCTGGACAGAATTATTGATGAACACGGTGGATCTGATGCAAATGTGAAGGCGTGGATCAGCAAAGCAAGAGCAGCATATCTACAACTGAAAAACATCTGGAACAAAAACAACTGTCAACCAACACCAAGGTCAGGATTTTCAATACAAATGTCAAGACAGTTCTACTGTCTGGGGCAGAAACCTGGAGATCTATGAAAACCATCATCCCGAAGATACAAGTGTTTATTAAGAATTGTTTAAGCAAAAAATTCCGTTGGCCTGACACTATCAACAACAGCCTACTGTGAGAGAGAACAAACCAGATTCCAGAGGAGGAGGAAATCAGGAAGAAGCCCTGAAAGTGGATGCAACACTCATTGATGAAAGCACGCAAATGCGTCACAAGACAAGCCGTCACAAGGAATCCTCAAGGCCGAAGGAGGAGAGGAAGACCAACGAACACATTACGCCGAGAAACGGAGACAGACATGAGAAGAATGAACAACAATTGGATAGAACTGGAGAGGAAGGCCCAGGAAAGAGTGGGTCGGAGAATGTGGTTCGGCGGCCTATGCTCCATTGGGAGTAACAGGCGTAAGGAAGTAAATAATAATACAATTTAAAGATCTTTCATTTTTGTTTACTTCATTAATTGTTGTAGAATATTCTTACATACAGTTTAACTTTTGCTGATGTTCTCATTTTCCTCTAGTTCCATATAAAGTACTATCACAAAAAGACTTTGTATTCTTTTAAAAAACGATTAATTTTAACCTTCCAAGTTGTAAAGAATACGCTACCACAAATAATTAACATACGACTTCTGATTTTCAACAACTAAGTTAGTCTGCTACTCAGAAGCTGAATTCCACGAGTACGGCGTGATAGATTCGCATACCCTATTCCTCGCAGCATTGAGAGCACTACCACGCGATTGCAACAGTTACGTCACAACTTGCGTGTTTACTAGTAATACTTCGGAAACCTGTGAAACCTTATGAAAGGCTATCCTAAGGATTGGAATTCTAACTGACCGACAAAAGTCGTTTGTTAAACATTACTGATGTGATGATCAAAGTTCTCTATCTCATCGACACTGGTTAGCGTTTTTCCTGCAAATTCCAACGAGTGACTGCATGAAGCAATTTTTAACTTACAGACGGCAAATGGAAATACAGTCGCTACATATTGTAAGCGACATGATTATATTAACTTGGGTTTTAACAAGAAAACCCACTGAATCTTCGTTGTTGCAGATGTTTCATTGGTATAGACCCTCTGCAACAATATAATCTACTCATCGACATGCGTGAAGTGGGGTTAACAGACTGAAATACCATACTAAAAGTTAGTGTAACTCCTTTTTCCGATTGTAGATTATCCCCATTCTCAGTAATATAGATGATCGTTTCATTTTCATCATATATTTTTATAAGTAGTTCAATTATACCAAACGCGATTCCAATTGCCAGCAGTATTACATACCACATCGTAACCACAGGACCATTGAATTTTTCGCGAGCGTGCCGACTAGCTTCAGAAAAGCTGAGGTTCGTCCACATGATAGACTTGGGAATCTTTCGACCATGAAGCTGCCCATGAACATCTCTAATGAACATGACCCATAAAAACGATAGCAACGATTAGTTTCCAACTGTTGACTATCGGCGACTGAATGCGAAAACCGTTTCCGATCGACACCCGTTGACTCACATACACGAGTTGACAGCTACCTTGAAGTGTAAAGACTTTTTTTCGAAAATCGTCTTGGTTAAGGCGTATAACCAAATTCTCATGACTGCTGACGACGTTCCTTAAACCATAACCATCAGCCATTTCTATTTCTACGAATTTTCGCGCATGCTTTTCGATGCACAAACTTTCCTGAAATTCGCCGATGAGATATGACATATGTACAAAAATAAGCTTAAATGAGCCTAACATCACAAAAGGGGGGAGGGGGAGTTACTGACCAGCAAGCATTGATGGTGAGGGCTATAACTTCAATCCACCCGTGTTTGTGGGGGCAGAACACTTTGTATGTATCAGGCTCTTTACGATTGAGAATAAGTCAATCAATCTGTGATATGGATTGTTTTCCTACGCTCACCACTCAGACTCACGTTTCCAATATCATGCTGGATTAGCTATTCTACTAAGACAACCTATAACATGCTAACTCGGACTTTTACACTAGGATTGTTTGGCTGGCATCGGATAAACAAAGAAGGAAAAAAGTTAGACAACAAAAGATATGGTCATTAGTATTCTTAACACTTCACCCTCTACATACACATCCTTCTAATAAACCGCTTTCCTTGTACCAGCCTTGACTTCCTTCCCTTCGTGTGAGCTTACTACAACTCGTTAAACGACACAACACATTGTTCTTCATTACTGCACTCTCAAATATGGAGCCTCTGACTTCATTTCACTATAACAAGAGATAATATGAATTTATTCCAATTTATTATACCTCTGTCCGTTCTACTACACTATGTTAAGCAACGTTTGTCGTTCATAACCAAGTGCCTTGCTGCTCTTCTGTTTCTCTTTTTTGTTCTTCAGAATCTTGCTCTGAGAGCATGGCTATGAAACGTCTGACGTTTGGAACAAGCATGATGTACGTGTCCTCTCAAGGTCACAACTATAAACTCAATAAGTTACGAAGCATTTTGTGAACCAACAAATGTTGTAATTTATAGATCATGCCTGTAAAAATGGCGTGTACCTGCTCATGCACAAATATATATTATCATTAAAAAACTCGTCTATGGAATGACACTTTTACTCCTGGACGAATTCTTGGATCTTTCATCTTCTTGAATGAATGTGGACCTAATCTCTTAGACGACCAAGTTTACAAAGATCATGCGTCTAGATAAACCTGTTTCCACTCGACCGCAGTCAACTTATATTTTCGTTCAGTCTGCCCCACTATACAGTACACACTCTTTTTACCTTGGGACTCATTTCGACGGCCTCTCAAAACGACATATGAAGGACCATTTGAAGTTCTTCGGCGTGCTCTCAAGCACTAAATCGTCAATAAGAATTGAACTAACGATAAAATCAACATTGATTGTCATACAGTCGCGTATTTAGAAGTAGACATTAATGATGTTAATTTTCCTTCAGTACAATCGAACGATATGAGCCACACAATTTAAATACCCCACACATTTATCAACAATTACGGTCACACTTCAGTGATATCTGCCAACCGACTTAAAAGCAACGCGTTCTGGGAGAAGAGTAAGGTATCCAGAACACTTAAACCACTACGGCACGCAGGATACGACATGGCATTTAGTTTCATTCCGATTTTTTCGCGTTTTAAAATTATCGTGCACACATTTATTTATTTACTACAAAAAAAGTTAAAAACCGAATATTTTTGTTGCTAATATGTCTGTTTGTGTATCTTTGAAAACTCACCAGACTAAAATTTTTTCTCATTTAAATCATCACATGATTATTTTTGACACTGAAACCTACTAACTTCTGGTCTGATAATGTGATGGCTCCTGGTGTCCAGAAACCGTGACGCCTGACGACGAATTCACACCCTCGAATCTCGAGATTTTCAAACTAAATTGGTAACTACCAAACTGACTAGAACTTCCGCAATTAAATGGCTAGACTACCGCCCATTATACGATATCGAGGATTCAGATTCACTCCAAAGCAACAACAACCAAACACGAAGATATAATTTGGTTTTTGATAAGATTGAGTTTAGAACATTTGAACTTTAAAACGGACATTCAATAAGTCAGATATTACCATGTCCACTACATTATGCACAAACTTTGTGAAAACTAAGCTCGAGAACTGCGCGTAGGCTGCAAGCTCCTGTTTAAAAGCTGACTCAGAAATCTTGGAAAAAGTACAGATGGCAGCTGATCGTGCAATCCCAGAACTATGAGGTTTACTATATAAAGAGCAGCTTGAGAAGCTAGACTTCTTTACACTGTCTTGTCGCAGACTAAGAGGTGATCCAATTTTGATGTATAGAATACTGAGAAATGGTTTTGAACCAAACATATTATCCCTTTTTCTTCTTACTAGATTAGGAAGTTTTAGAGGACATAGCAGGAGAGTGGAAATGCCAAGGACGAACAAAGTAACAGCGGCATACATGTCTTCAAACCGAGTCATCAGTTACCAGAACCTTTTACTCGAAGCAGTGTTGTTCTGTTTATGCACATCAGTCACGGTAATAGCTACCGTTACACTATTTAGGCTAAACCTCTTCCATGCGTTCAAGAGCATAAAGATTTAGGAGTAGTATTAAGCCATGATTTAAAAACAACTGAGCATCGCAAAGTTGTCGCAGTCGAAGGTTTTCGTGCGTTATGGTCATTCCGACGAGCGTTCAAATCTTTTGACGTGGAAACGTTTCGAATTTTATATACCATATATGTAAGACCACATTTAGAGTACTGTATCCAAGCAGCTAGCCCATGTCTGGTAAAAGATACTAACTCCCTTGAGCGTGTCCAGCGTGTAGGAACGAAATTAGTGAAGGGTCTTTCTAGACTTCCTTACGGTGAGCGATTAAAATGCCTAAATCTTTTCCCCTTGTCGTATCGTAGGACACGAGGTGACCTTATACTGGCATTTCGTATCTTTAATTATGATTTGGGTGTTAATATGTCTTATCTCTTTGCTTCCTCCAACACTAATAATCTTCAAGGTCATAGCAAGAAGGTTCATAAACCATGATCTAATAAACTTCCAGTAGGGTCCCATTTTTCTCATCGAGTAGTCAATCATTGGAACGCCTTACCCGAACAAGTGGTATCAGCCACATCAATGAATATTTTCAAGGAGAAGCTGGACCTTCACTGGACAGAAATGTGTCACGATTAATACAGGTTCATCAACCTACTTTCCTTATTACTGAAGACTGAAGGCTATTGGAAATTGAATAACTCTCGGTTGACCTTGGTGCTCTGTCAGCGCTCTGTTGGAGTGACAAGCGACACGAGTCGGGAGTTAGCTTGTTCCATTTTTAAATAAATACTAGTATCTTAAAAAATAAAGACATCTCACTATGTAAGGCTAATTCAGACATTTTATTTAAGTTAATTGATGTCAACTAGCTGATTCGTACTTAAGAGAAATTCATGGGCTTTAGTTTTCATCTTTTTTATGACGAGTGTAAAGATTTAAATTAGTAAAGTAATTTAGGTGAATTTATCCATTTTCTACAAGCATTGATTTTCGCATTTTATCTGATTCCAGTTTTGATAAGAAACAAAGTTTATTATCAAATGCTTGATGTCCATGTTAAAGCTGCCTATCAGATAATATTGTAGCATTTTCTGAAGGTAAAAATCGTTCTTGTAAATAAACATCTTTCACTGTTTGCTTAAAATTAGTTCAAAGTTATCCGTATTTGTTTACCTCATTGGCTTAAATTCAAACCGTCTTTTTTCGCAAGAGTATAAAGTATTTCATAAGTTATATCAAGCTCGTTTCTTATGTTTTCATCGAGTAGTTTTTTCTTAGGCTTCTGCCTCAATCTTATTGGTCGTGAGCGTTAATGCTTAGCACACTAAACAGTGTCAAGCTTAGTTTTAGAGCTTGAACTAATGTGGTTGGAACAGTTGGACTCATGATTTTACGACAGCTCCTTTAGTAGACAGCTTCACGAGAGTACGGCGAGACTATATTTTATGTACAAACCAATCAGCTGTAAGAGAATAGGTCTCGGATTTTGGTGCGGAATTCACTCGTACATCTGGCAAAATAGCGTCTTGTCATTTTAGCTGATGTCAGTTCGTGATGAAAAACCGAAAGTCTAATTTCTAAGCATCAACTGTGAATCGTAATCCTCATTCTTCAAACTGCTTTATAACCTTCATTTAGCCCTAGTAAGTAGGTAGACACTCTTTGTCGACCAAATGTCGTCCATAAATTATAGTGTCACCGAAAGTACTTACGATTGTTCACATAACCCTATGCTGAGGTGTTTAACGAACGTGACACGGCTATTTCACTCGCTGGATTCACTTTCCGTGCATTATTTTGTTTTTCGTATACTTAGTCGCCCCTAATTTACCGACCTCAGTATATTTCCGTCGCTTCCAGAAAACATAATTATCTTATAAACTACCTCTTTCTTCACGGTTTTGACTAGAAGGTTTATCCGGTCTAGTGAAACTTGGTGTCGTAGTAGCCGTATTGCCATAATTAAGCCTCGTAACTCATTGCTGCAACATGTTGACCTTTGTCTAGCTGTTAAGTCCGCTGACACAATTTCGGCAGAGCAATTGTACTTTAAAAGTTTCGTTCCTCCAAGCATCTGAAATAGCCACACAGGATCACGATTAACACAAGAGAGATTCGTTATACTCGAGCTGTACTCAACAGATATACAAGCTACCCAACGGTGACTTGATTTTGATTTATAGACTATCTGTTGATATCCGCTCGTGGGATATTTTTGTAGGAAGTGCCAGTCAAATATATATAAATTTTCTGCAGCCTAGTATTAATAATACGATTGTTAGATCATAGATGTTTGAACTACGTCATGATAAAGTGCTTGAATCAGTTTAAATTTACTTGAAGAAGTATTTAAAATGCTTGTATATCATTTTAGCAATGTAAACTAATTTGTTCCATCAGTGTTAACGCATCATAACTTTCCAGTCGTTTTACGTGATTAAAAGTATAGTCGTGAAGAATCTTGAATTTTAACTAATATCGTTTTCCAAGGTTTTAGGTGTCAAAGTTATTTTGAAATTCCCTTTTTTGTTTCTATTGATTGCCAAATATGTATTAATATCAATGTAATTGTGCATATTTTTTGTGGTTTTATTACGCTTTCGGATCAGTAACCGATACATCTTAAAAATGAGTGTCTTGCACCAACCAATGAAATGATGCATAAGTCAAAGTCTAATCAGGTGCTGCAAGTTGGGCATATTCAAGAGCTCCACGATCATTGGACTAATTGCAAGTTATTAATTGATGAAAAGGATAATGGCGTTCTATCTACTTCCAAAATTGACACCGTTTTTCACCATGTCAGTAAAATTATACTGCTAGTTGTTGATGAGCACTCTTCCGACAGTAAGTCTTATCTGCCCTAATTTGATCGTTAACCATATTAAGGGTTTGTATCCAAATTACAGCACAACAAACCAAATTTGACCCATACATTAAGTACCTTTTTGAATAACATATTCGTTTGTAATCTAACGCTATTGGATGATTTTATGAATAAGTCCAAAGTTATTTCACTTGGATAATTTGCATTCCCTATTTATAAATTTCACTAATTATCAGTATACTTCTGTTTTTATTACGATACTTATCTAGTATTGTTAGCGTTTTGAGGTTTGGTCCCTCCAAGATTAAAAATAAATCTTACTAATAATTACCAAGATCTAACAAATAAATCGTTATTTGTATTGTTTACCATTATAAACAATTTTTCACTTAATAGAATTGTGAGATCAGTCTACCGTGATATTACACTCTTGAGAAGATTTAGGAAATAATTTATCTTGCTTATTGGCTCAAGAGTCACGGAACTATACTGCGTAGTTAATGAATGCTAAGTGATATTCTTAATTTCTTTATATGACCAAGTATAAGCTGTTAAAGTTCAGAATCCTTAGAGACCTGCTAACTGTCAAGATAAATGACGTTTTAAAAGGTGAATAATTCTCAGGAGGTTTAAATCAGGCTGAACGAAATGGTCGGATTTATGTAAAACATGCTTACTTGTTTATCTAAAATTTCTTTAGAAAGCTGAACGTTCTCTTTCTTAACTAAATTTAATTGTTCCTCCATTATTTTTATCGATGAACTGTTTGTTTCCAAGTATTTGATCAAACGTGTAATGTCTCGTTCAACAGAGAAGAAAAGAGATTTTGACTCGTCTACTTTACATCCAGTCCACCCTGATAAATTCTTTACTTCACTTATAAAGCGTCCCGTTTCAGAAGGCAGATTGTATGTGTCCATTGGTTTTACTAAACATTTTGATAAAACCTTTAGTGGACTAGAATTTCATCCATATTCTCACTTGAATCACTGATGAAAACAGTTGTGAAGAGTTTTCGCCTTGGTTTTCGTAGATTGTAGCTTGCGTTCCTTGTGATCTAGTTTCCAACTCACCATTCTTATTAGTTAACTCTGAAGGTGCTTGGGAAGAGGACTTATAATGGCGTTCGACATCGGCAATCCATTTAATGGTATCTGCAGCGATCTTTCTGTCCGTCAACCTTTCAGTCTCATAATACATTTCTTGGATTCCTTCATCATATTTAAGGAACACTGCTTCCTTTGTTTTAGTATCTGAAACGCTTAAATGGTGAAAAACAAATCTTACTAGCACCAATCAAGCTGATCAAGTAAAATACAACTGAAACATGTTCATTGATGCAAGAACTTAATGAGTTTGAGTCTTCGTAAGATGAGCATAAGTGATGACAAACTGTCTTGCATAGATGGCTCAGGATTTGAAATATTAACAAACATCTAGCAAGATTACCACTCATTATCTAAAATTCTAAGCTACCTGTCGATTATCATTTCGAGCAAAAACACATGTAGCATTGCATTTGAAAGTTTGTTTGATGTAGAGAAATTGCATTTAGATAAAACGGGGAGAACTTTTGTTTCAAAGGCAGATTTTCCCGGAAACTTCCAAGAGTACGCTACTTTCATATTTGCGCGTTTGTTGGCTCTTTCTACAACATCATGCAACTGAGATACTTCCTCTTTGAGCTTTAAGATACAAGCCTCGCTACCGAGAGACATAGGATTTGAAAGCGTGAGACTCTGAATACTACACATACGAAACGTCTTGATTATTTTAAACAAATTTACATTTGCCGAAACATTATGTTCAAAGTTCACAACTCCAACAATTTAAGTGGTTGTGGACCAAACAGAAGAGACTAGCGCTCAACGGACTATTGTATGTTGTAGCAGTAAATCACCGGTGTCTCAAAAATGGTTCTTAGACACATTTAACCATACAAAGCCAAATATTGGTAAATAGTGGTAAAATGCTATCACAAATTTCTAAAAATCCTCAATGTCCCTCTCAAAGAACTTCTAAGAAGTCGCTTGGACCTTTTCAATGGCAGAAAATTCCTGAATATGACTACGCGTTAAGAGTTGGTGTGGTTATTGTCCATTCCTTTGTTTCGTACCTGATTTCTGGGTGCCTTCCCATTGGCTTGTGTTGGGACAAAGTTTAAGCATGGGTTTAATGGGGTGCTTAAGACCAATTGGAATGCTACAACTCATGATATGCCCTCCTATACTACCGTACACTTGTGCTTAAAGATTAATTGGTTTGAGGCGCTCTTGATAAGGTCTATATTCCAAACGATTAAAATATTTTTAAACGGAATAAAAGAAGCTTTTGCATAACAGGCTTCTGTATCTAGTAGCAGTGGACCACCGATACCTCCAGGTAGAAACCTGGGTGTATTATTGATTAATGAGGAAAAGAAAAGTTAGGTTGATAAATCATAGTGAGATACTATCCTTAGGTATATGTCAAATTTTCTGTCGAACGACTCCTGGGAAGTCGTTTGGACTAATTCAGCAGACAGTGAATTTCACTCTTGAAGAGTAGAAGGTATGTCTACAGTTCGTTCTGCTGTGCTACGTCTTGAATTTCTGGGTCTTGTCTTTATTTTTTCGTTGAGATAAGCATCAGTAGGTGTTTAAAGGGAGGTCCGGATGTGTGTAGAATGTTGTAAGCCTTTAAGTCACCTCTGAGACGTCTGTACTCCAGTGAGTAAAGGTTAAGTGACTGAAGATTCTCTTCATAAGGCTCGAATTTGAGTTTTCGGACTAATTTCGAGGCTCGCCGTTTGATACGTTCCAGATTATCCTTATCCTCCTGGAATGAGTGAGGAAATACTATGTTTCAGTATTCTAAGTGGGTATGAATAAAACTGTTTGAGATTATATAAAAAGTTCTTACGTCAAACATACCCAAAAAGCGCTTCAGTGTTACCAGTGCAAGTTTTGCTCGAAAGGCATTTGTCTCAGTTATCGTAAGACTTCAAATGGTAAGGTACTAAGATTCATAGATCTTTTTCAACTTGGAATGCCCTGAGAGGGGAGTTGCTTAGGTTGTAATTGTCGTTTGCAACATGTCTCAGGTGGACCTCTACTCTTTGAAGTGTTAAGGATAAGTTCAATGTCATCTGCCCAACTTTGAAGCCAAATCATACCCTCCTGAACTGCCACTTTATCCTATTGGTTACGTACTTCTCTTTAGGGTTTCGAATCATCAGCGAAGAATAATAAATCTGGCAATACCTGTCATGGAAGATCGTCCATATAAATCAAGAAACGAAGAGGTCCTGGTACTGAACTCTGGGGGAGGCGTGAGTTTTCCCGTCTTGTTGATCTGCATGAGCCTTATGTGCATAGACAGGTCACCCGAAACTGATTTTGTGACTTGCCGTTGGACAAATCGTGATGTATTCGTATTTTTTTGTGAAGGTATAAAAATTGTATTTTCATACCTCAACTGCGGTCGAATGAAACTGTTAAACGTTGAACGAATTGTGAGGTTCAGTGTTACCAGAGTAACGCTCGCTCACAAGGCATTTTGTCACAACTAGCGCAAGATTTAAGTCATACGGCTCCAACACTCCTAGATCTTTTCAACTTGGAATACTTTGAAAAGATAATTTTCCAAGTTGTATACATAGTCTACATGTCTCAGAAGGACTATTGTACAATTTGAAGTGTTTCCTGCCCAAATTTGAAGTTATGTCAGATAATCCTGCGGTGTCAACCTGTAGGTTTGGTCGTAAAGCTATTTCCACAGTTTCACATCGTCAGCAAAAAGTAATAGCTAGGAAACTACTTTCTTGAAAACGTTATTTGTATAAATTAAAATGAGTAAACATCCTAATTCTATACCCTGAGTGATCTCATCAAACTCTTTTTTAGCTCAAGCAACAGTGACGTTTATCTTGATCTTAAGATGTCGATTATCTAGATATGAAGTAACACAATCTATTTACAGTGACTTGATACCCGTCTCCTTGAACTTATTGATGAGACATAATGAACCTATCAAACGCGATTTACGATATCAGTTTTTCCCTTAGGATTAAGGACTGCTGTTTATCTGTTCACCATAGCAGACGGATTATCAATGCAGAAGTAACCTTTATTGAAACAATGATGCCACAGGACAAAAGTACTCCTTTATCCTTAGTAAATGCTAATCTCCAAATTCGATGGGATCAGTCTAGGTGATCTGCTTGACTAATCACTTTGGGCAAGGCACAGAACTAGATGGTGGTTGGAGGTAGTCAACAGGAAACCCTGTTGACTACCTCCAACCACCATCCAAATTTCAATACATAGTGCATGCAGTGTCGAGTCACCTAGACTGGTGGCCACATTGCAGCATGGTCGATAGCATTCGATCTGCACTAATAAGTACTAGAAAAGCATGACATTGATCACCACCCAGTGATCAATCAATTGTGAAGGCACAGAAGATTTGGTGTAGGCTGAAATGAGAGCCCGGGTACGGGGGAAGTTCCTTTGAAGGATTCTGAACTTAGCGCCCACCCACCTTCAGGAAAGGAACAGAATGTTCTCGTGCTATGCAACAGACAGTAATTTCAGGTCAACCTAACCTCTGTATGTTCATGACCAAACCAAAACTTACATACCAGAATACTGATGCTCAAAACGGCTTATTAAAGAAGTCCTTGTCAACCTAGAGAAGAAATAAATCTCTAATGACACCTTCGCTGATCGTCTTACACAACAGTCTACAAGTGCCGAACACTCCTTGACCACAGTGGCGGCTGATGGCCATAATGATATTCGGTTAACTTCCGGGTTAACTCAAGAAAACCAAAATCCTTGCGCACACAAAGCCAATAATCACCCTATAATCATATGACAGTGTACAGAATCTGGCATATAGCTGGTGTAAGTGCTCACTAATGTCACATCCAATACCAGTAGAACAGAGACAGAAAACTGTATCTTAACACTTCATCAGTGTAGTTTAAAAAATTCGACTCCGTAACATACAAATAACATTACTATCAATAAATTTGAAGGTAATGGAAGAACTGGTCAGTAGATAAATTAGGTAATATATAGATAAATTCAGAAAAGATAAATCCTGCAAGTCAGAACTCCTCATAGCACGAGATAGTTAAACAACCAGTAATGACCGTGAGATACCGGTCTACGCAATATTCCTTGGCCTAACAAAACCATTCGACAGAGTGGGAGTGTAGTTTTCATAGGGAAACTTGCAAAGGAGGGATCCACCAGACTACTTCTATCTTCGTTCCGAAACTACTTAAAGAACAAAGTAAGTAAAATGCATGCAAGCAAGTGCTTCTTAACTTCATAATTCTCACAGAGTGAAATAAAAGTCTCACTTAACTTCCCGATCTTCTAGATGAAATTAATTAAGCAGCACTAGTCTATTCAGATAGCGCAAAGATCTGGAGGTCCTTGAAAAGCGGGAACGATTCACTTGGGTTTGAAGTGGACCTTACATCAATAGTAGGGTGGATACTAAATAAGTATTTAAAACTTAACCTTTCGAAATTTTGTGTCATAAACATGCCGCTCCGTTTGACACAAACGACTTACATCCTCCCGAAAAACTCGCTTCTGACTGTCTCATCAAAGTGTTATTTTGGGCTAGTAATCACAGATAGATTATGAGCCAGCTCAGACTACACAAGAGACGCAGTCAAGACAAGCACAACTCTACACTTTATTCGACGACATCCTGTTGTAGTCACTCTAGAATTATTTTTTACTCCCATTAAACATAAGCGTGGCTTTACCTCAAATTTCGCAGTGTTTTTTTGCCTTCTTTCTTAAGAGGAAATGCAAATCCGCAATAACAAGTTTAAGGACGAGGAACTAAATGTGTGACAGGTTTGGAAAATTAATTTAACGAAGACAGCACATAGGATTATTACCACTGACCTATGGGAGAATAAGAGGTGATTCGCTGATAGCATACAACATATTAAGTTCTTCAAAACACTCTAGCATGAAGATACTTCCAGAAAATCACTATTGTTCCTCTTGAGACAACTTTTAATTTATTGTTCCATCTATTTTTACGATTCAGTTTTCTCACATTGTTTTCAAAACTAACTGATTATTGCACCTGTTTCTGTGAACGAATCTTCAAAAACATTAGCACTATAGGCCTTCGACTTTAGATACTGATCTGATAAGTTTTACTGAACACACCTATTTGATAGCGCTTGGTCACACGTCCTTAATAGATTACGTGTGTGTACGCTGTGCTACTCAACCCTTTCAGGTAATTGACAGCTTAGACCAAAAGTTTCCTCGACATACCGATAGCTTTCCAAAGTTATCTTCAAACTCCATTCCTGACTTCTGATTTGACTTAATTATCATACTTCGATTATAAAAACATTACGTGTAAATAGGCTATCGAACTCTGGATACTTGTGACATGTTTAGTGACAAGCCCCATATGATCTGGTACACTCATTCGTAAACGGTGAATCTGTTCGTTGTTGGAACAACATACATTGTTTTTTGTTATATTTCGCATATTGTGACATTTTTCCATATTTCATGATATTATTTTCTTGTTCATTTATATACATCATATTATTCATTGCGAAACAGACTCGTTTATAGCTAATACCGTTTTGTCCATTGTGGGATGGTTCTGCTACCCAGAACTCGTTTGAAGTAAAGATTGGTGTCAGGCAATAGTGCCTACTCTCACAACTTTGCTTTCTCCTGGTGATCGACTGGATCATGAAGACGTCAACATCTTGAGAGAAGCGCGGGACACAGTGGACATCCAGGATGCAGCTGGACGATCTAGACGTCATAGATGATCTGGCTCTTCTATGTCAAACGTAATAACAAATACAGGAGAAGACGGCTAAACTAGCAGCAGGCTCAGCAGCAGTAGGTCTCAATATACACAAAGATGATAGTAAGATTCTCTGATGCAACACAGCATGCACCAATCCAGTCAAAATTGACGGACAAGATTTGGAAGATGTGAAAACCTTTACTTATCTGGACAGAATTATTGATGAACACGGTGGATCTGATGCAAATGTGAAGGCGTGGATCAGCAAAGCAAGAGCAGCATATCTACAACTGAAAAACATCTGGAACAAAAACAACTGTCAACCAACACCAAGGTCAGGATTTTCAATACAAATGTCAAGACAGTTCTACTGTCTGGGGCAGAAACCTGGAGATCTATGAAAACCATCATCCCGAAGATACAAGTGTTTATTAAGAATTGTTTAAGCAAAAAATTCCGTTGGCCTGACACTATCAACAACAGCCTACTGTGAGAGAGAACAAACCAGATTCCAGAGGAGGAGGAAATCAGGAAGAAGCCCTGAAAGTGGATGCAACACTCATTGATGAAAGCACGCAAATGCGTCACAAGACAAGCCGTCACAAGGAATCCTCAAGGCCGAAGGAGGAGAGGAAGACCAACGAACACATTACGCCGAGAAACGGAGACAGACATGAGAAGAATGAACAACAATTGGATAGAACTGGAGAGGAAGGCCCAGGAAAGAGTGGGTCGGAGAATGTGGTTCGGCGGCCTATGCTCCATTGGGAGTAACAGGCGTAAGGAAGTAAATAATAATACAATTTAAAGATCTTTCATTTTTGTTTACTTCATTAATTGTTGTAGAATATTCTTACATACAGTTTAACTTTTGCTGATGTTCTCATTTTCCTCTAGTTCCATATAAAGTACTATCACAAAAAGACTTTGTATTCTTTTAAAAAACGATTAATTTTAACCTTCCAAGTTGTAAAGAATACGCTACCACAAATAATTAACATACGACTTCTGATTTTCAACAACTAAGTTAGTCTGCTACTCAGAAGCTGAATTCCACGAGTACGGCGTGATAGATTCGCATACCCTATTCCTCGCAGCATTGAGAGCACTACCACGCGATTGCAACAGTTACGTCACAACTTGCGTGTTTACTAGTAATACTTCGGAAACCTGTGAAACCTTATGAAAGGCTATCCTAAGGATTGGAATTCTAACTGACCGACAAAAGTCGTTTGTTAAACATTACTGATGTGATGATCAAAGTTCTCTATCTCATCGACACTGGTTAGCGTTTTTCCTGCAAATTCCAACGAGTGACTGCATGAAGCAATTTTTAACTTACAGACGGCAAATGGAAATACAGTCGCTACATATTGTAAGCGACATGATTATATTAACTTGGGTTTTAACAAGAAAACCCACTGAATCTTCGTTGTTGCAGATGTTTCATTGGTATAGACCCTCTGCAACAATATAATCTACTCATCGACATGCGTGAAGTGGGGTTAACAGACTGAAATACCATACTAAAAGTTAGTGTAACTCCTTTTTCCGATTGTAGATTATCCCCATTCTCAGTAATATAGATGATCGTTTCATTTTCATCATATATTTTTATAAGTAGTTCAATTATACCAAACGCGATTCCAATTGCCAGCAGTATTACATACCACATCGTAACCACAGGACCATTGAATTTTTCGCGAGCGTGCCGACTAGCTTCAGAAAAGCTGAGGTTCGTCCACATGATAGACTTGGGAATCTTTCGACCATGAAGCTGCCCATGAACATCTCTAATGAACATGACCCATAAAAACGATAGCAACGATTAGTTTCCAACTGTTGACTATCGGCGACTGAATGCGAAAACCGTTTCCGATCGACACCCGTTGACTCACATACACGAGTTGACAGCTACCTTGAAGTGTAAAGACTTTTTTTCGAAAATCGTCTTGGTTAAGGCGTATAACCAAATTCTCATGACTGCTGACGACGTTCCTTAAACCATAACCATCAGCCATTTCTATTTCTACGAATTTTCGCGCATGCTTTTCGATGCACAAACTTTCCTGAAATTCGCCGATGAGATATGACATATGTACAAAAATAAGCTTAAATGAGCCTAACATCACAAAAGGGGGGAGGGGGAGTTACTGACCAGCAAGCATTGATGGTGAGGGCTATAACTTCAATCCACCCGTGTTTGTGGGGGCAGAACACTTTGTATGTATCAGGCTCTTTACGATTGAGAATAAGTCAATCAATCTGTGATATGGATTGTTTTCCTACGCTCACCACTCAGACTCACGTTTCCAATATCATGCTGGATTAGCTATTCTACTAAGACAACCTATAACATGCTAACTCGGACTTTTACACTAGGATTGTTTGGCTGGCATCGGATAAACAAAGAAGGAAAAAAGTTAGACAACAAAAGATATGGTCATTAGTATTCTTAACACTTCACCCTCTACATACACATCCTTCTAATAAACCGCTTTCCTTGTACCAGCCTTGACTTCCTTCCCTTCGTGTGAGCTTACTACAACTCGTTAAACGACACAACACATTGTTCTTCATTACTGCACTCTCAAATATGGAGCCTCTGACTTCATTTCACTATAACAAGAGATAATATGAATTTATTCCAATTTATTATACCTCTGTCCGTTCTACTACACTATGTTAAGCAACGTTTGTCGTTCATAACCAAGTGCCTTGCTGCTCTTCTGTTTCTCTTTTTTGTTCTTCAGAATCTTGCTCTGAGAGCATGGCTATGAAACGTCTGACGTTTGGAACAAGCATGATGTACGTGTCCTCTCAAGGTCACAACTATAAACTCAATAAGTTACGAAGCATTTTGTGAACCAACAAATGTTGTAATTTATAGATCATGCCTGTAAAAATGGCGTGTACCTGCTCATGCACAAATATATATTATCATTAAAAAACTCGTCTATGGAATGACACTTTTACTCCTGGACGAATTCTTGGATCTTTCATCTTCTTGAATGAATGTGGACCTAATCTCTTAGACGACCAAGTTTACAAAGATCATGCGTCTAGATAAACCTGTTTCCACTCGACCGCAGTCAACTTATATTTTCGTTCAGTCTGCCCCACTATACAGTACACACTCTTTTTACCTTGGGACTCATTTCGACGGCCTCTCAAAACGACATATGAAGGACCATTTGAAGTTCTTCGGCGTGCTCTCAAGCACTAAATCGTCAATAAGAATTGAACTAACGATAAAATCAACATTGATTGTCATACAGTCGCGTATTTAGAAGTAGACATTAATGATGTTAATTTTCCTTCAGTACAATCGAACGATATGAGCCACACAATTTAAATACCCCACACATTTATCAACAATTACGGTCACACTTCAGTGATATCTGCCAACCGACTTAAAAGCAACGCGTTCTGGGAGAAGAGTAAGGTATCCAGAACACTTAAACCACTACGGCACGCAGGATACGACATGGCATTTAGTTTCATTCCGATTTTTTCGCGTTTTAAAATTATCGTGCACACATTTATTTATTTACTACAAAAAAAGTTAAAAACCGAATATTTTTGTTGCTAATATGTCTGTTTGTGTATCTTTGAAAACTCACCAGACTAAAATTTTTTCTCATTTAAATCATCACATGATTATTTTTGACACTGAAACCTACTAACTTCTGGTCTGATAATGTGATGGCTCCTGGTGTCCAGAAACCGTGACGCCTGACGACGAATTCACACCCTCGAATCTCGAGATTTTCAAACTAAATTGGTAACTACCAAACTGACTAGAACTTCCGCAATTAAATGGCTAGACTACCGCCCATTATACGATATCGAGGATTCAGATTCACTCCAAAGCAACAACAACCAAACACGAAGATATAATTTGGTTTTTGATAAGATTGAGTTTAGAACATTTGAACTTTAAAACGGACATTCAATAAGTCAGATATTACCATGTCCACTACATTATGCACAAACTTTGTGAAAACTAAGCTCGAGAACTGCGCGTAGGCTGCAAGCTCCTGTTTAAAAGCTGACTCAGAAATCTTGGAAAAAGTACAGATGGCAGCTGATCGTGCAATCCCAGAACTATGAGGTTTACTATATAAAGAGCAGCTTGAGAAGCTAGACTTCTTTACACTGTCTTGTCGCAGACTAAGAGGTGATCCAATTTTGATGTATAGAATACTGAGAAATGGTTTTGAACCAAACATATTATCCCTTTTTCTTCTTACTAGATTAGGAAGTTTTAGAGGACATAGCAGGAGAGTGGAAATGCCAAGGACGAACAAAGTAACAGCGGCATACATGTCTTCAAACCGAGTCATCAGTTACCAGAACCTTTTACTCGAAGCAGTGTTGTTCTGTTTATGCACATCAGTCACGGTAATAGCTACCGTTACACTATTTAGGCTAAACCTCTTCCATGCGTTCAAGAGCATAAAGATTTAGGAGTAGTATTAAGCCATGATTTAAAAACAACTGAGCATCGCAAAGTTGTCGCAGTCGAAGGTTTTCGTGCGTTATGGTCATTCCGACGAGCGTTCAAATCTTTTGACGTGGAAACGTTTCGAATTTTATATACCATATATGTAAGACCACATTTAGAGTACTGTATCCAAGCAGCTAGCCCATGTCTGGTAAAAGATACTAACTCCCTTGAGCGTGTCCAGCGTGTAGGAACGAAATTAGTGAAGGGTCTTTCTAGACTTCCTTACGGTGAGCGATTAAAATGCCTAAATCTTTTCCCCTTGTCGTATCGTAGGACACGAGGTGACCTTATACTGGCATTTCGTATCTTTAATTATGATTTGGGTGTTAATATGTCTTATCTCTTTGCTTCCTCCAACACTAATAATCTTCAAGGTCATAGCAAGAAGGTTCATAAACCATGATCTAATAAACTTCCAGTAGGGTCCCATTTTTCTCATCGAGTAGTCAATCATTGGAACGCCTTACCCGAACAAGTGGTATCAGCCACATCAATGAATATTTTCAAGGAGAAGCTGGACCTTCACTGGACAGAAATGTGTCACGATTAATACAGGTTCATCAACCTACTTTCCTTATTACTGAAGACTGAAGGCTATTGGAAATTGAATAACTCTCGGTTGACCTTGGTGCTCTGTCAGCGCTCTGTTGGAGTGACAAGCGACACGAGTCGGGAGTTAGCTTGTTCCATTTTTAAATAAATACTAGTATCTTAAAAAATAAAGACATCTCACTATGTAAGGCTAATTCAGACATTTTATTTAAGTTAATTGATGTCAACTAGCTGATTCGTACTTAAGAGAAATTCATGGGCTTTAGTTTTCATCTTTTTTATGACGAGTGTAAAGATTTAAATTAGTAAAGTAATTTAGGTGAATTTATCCATTTTCTACAAGCATTGATTTTCGCATTTTATCTGATTCCAGTTTTGATAAGAAACAAAGTTTATTATCAAATGCTTGATGTCCATGTTAAAGCTGCCTATCAGATAATATTGTAGCATTTTCTGAAGGTAAAAATCGTTCTTGTAAATAAACATCTTTCACTGTTTGCTTAAAATTAGTTCAAAGTTATCCGTATTTGTTTACCTCATTGGCTTAAATTCAAACCGTCTTTTTTCGCAAGAGTATAAAGTATTTCATAAGTTATATCAAGCTCGTTTCTTATGTTTTCATCGAGTAGTTTTTTCTTAGGCTTCTGCCTCAATCTTATTGGTCGTGAGCGTTAATGCTTAGCACACTAAACAGTGTCAAGCTTAGTTTTAGAGCTTGAACTAATGTGGTTGGAACAGTTGGACTCATGATTTTACGACAGCTCCTTTAGTAGACAGCTTCACGAGAGTACGGCGAGACTATATTTTATGTACAAACCAATCAGCTGTAAGAGAATAGGTCTCGGATTTTGGTGCGGAATTCACTCGTACATCTGGCAAAATAGCGTCTTGTCATTTTAGCTGATGTCAGTTCGTGATGAAAAACCGAAAGTCTAATTTCTAAGCATCAACTGTGAATCGTAATCCTCATTCTTCAAACTGCTTTATAACCTTCATTTAGCCCTAGTAAGTAGGTAGACACTCTTTGTCGACCAAATGTCGTCCATAAATTATAGTGTCACCGAAAGTACTTACGATTGTTCACATAACCCTATGCTGAGGTGTTTAACGAACGTGACACGGCTATTTCACTCGCTGGATTCACTTTCCGTGCATTATTTTGTTTTTCGTATACTTAGTCGCCCCTAATTTACCGACCTCAGTATATTTCCGTCGCTTCCAGAAAACATAATTATCTTATAAACTACCTCTTTCTTCACGGTTTTGACTAGAAGGTTTATCCGGTCTAGTGAAACTTGGTGTCGTAGTAGCCGTATTGCCATAATTAAGCCTCGTAACTCATTGCTGCAACATGTTGACCTTTGTCTAGCTGTTAAGTCCGCTGACACAATTTCGGCAGAGCAATTGTACTTTAAAAGTTTCGTTCCTCCAAGCATCTGAAATAGCCACACAGGATCACGATTAACACAAGAGAGATTCGTTATACTCGAGCTGTACTCAACAGATATACAAGCTACCCAACGG
Source organism: Schistosoma margrebowiei (assembly GCA_944470205.2). NCBI lineage: Eukaryota > Metazoa > Platyhelminthes > Trematoda > Strigeidida > Schistosomatidae > Schistosoma > Schistosoma margrebowiei. The sequence goes on from OX104025.1 coordinate 9,867,583, forward strand.
TGACTTGATTTTGATTTATAGACTATCTGTTGATATCCGCTCGTGGGATATTTTTGTAGGAAGTGCCAGTCAAATATATATAAATTTTCTGCAGCCTAGTATTAATAATACGATTGTTAGATCATAGATGTTTGAACTACGTCATGATAAAGTGCTTGAATCAGTTTAAATTTACTTGAAGAAGTATTTAAAATGCTTGTATATCATTTTAGCAATGTAAACTAATTTGTTCCATCAGTGTTAACGCATCATAACTTTCCAGTCGTTTTACGTGATTAAAAGTATAGTCGTGAAGAATCTTGAATTTTAACTAATATCGTTTTCCAAGGTTTTAGGTGTCAAAGTTATTTTGAAATTCCCTTTTTTGTTTCTATTGATTGCCAAATATGTATTAATATCAATGTAATTGTGCATATTTTTTGTGGTTTTATTACGCTTTCGGATCAGTAACCGATACATCTTAAAAATGAGTGTCTTGCACCAACCAATGAAATGATGCATAAGTCAAAGTCTAATCAGGTGCTGCAAGTTGGGCATATTCAAGAGCTCCACGATCATTGGACTAATTGCAAGTTATTAATTGATGAAAAGGATAATGGCGTTCTATCTACTTCCAAAATTGACACCGTTTTTCACCATGTCAGTAAAATTATACTGCTAGTTGTTGATGAGCACTCTTCCGACAGTAAGTCTTATCTGCCCTAATTTGATCGTTAACCATATTAAGGGTTTGTATCCAAATTACAGCACAACAAACCAAATTTGACCCATACATTAAGTACCTTTTTGAATAACATATTCGTTTGTAATCTAACGCTATTGGATGATTTTATGAATAAGTCCAAAGTTATTTCACTTGGATAATTTGCATTCCCTATTTATAAATTTCACTAATTATCAGTATACTTCTGTTTTTATTACGATACTTATCTAGTATTGTTAGCGTTTTGAGGTTTGGTCCCTCCAAGATTAAAAATAAATCTTACTAATAATTACCAAGATCTAACAAATAAATCGTTATTTGTATTGTTTACCATTATAAACAATTTTTCACTTAATAGAATTGTGAGATCAGTCTACCGTGATATTACACTCTTGAGAAGATTTAAGAAATAATTTATCTTGCTTATTGGCTCAAGAGTCACTGAACTATACTGCGTAGTTAATGAATGCTAAGTGATATTCTTATTTTCTTTATATGACCAAGTATAAGCTGTTAAAGTTCAGAATCCTTAGAGACCTGCTAACTGTCAAGATAAATGACGTTTTAAAAGGTATACAATAGTCCCTTGATATCATATACTTTGATTTTATAGTTTGGTGTAACAAATTTTCAATTGCTAAAGTGAAAGGAAAGAATAATTGACAGACAAAATACAATTATAGGAAATAGCCGAGTGATAACTGATTACGGGACCAGATTATTGGTATGTTCCCGAATGATTTGAGATTGTGAACAATATCATTATCTATAATAGGCCTTTATTCTAATGAAAGAACATTATTGTACAAAATATTAACAGAACAGCATGATTAAATATTAATGACGATTGTGCTAAGTAAATTTTGTATATCTTTGATTCTTCAATTAATTCAGTTCCAGCTTTTACAACTAATTATAATCCTAGCTAACCAGTCATCATTGTATGCGTTTATGATTAATGCTATCGTGTGATGGACTCAAATAGTGCTTATCTTCATAAGAATACTTCATGTTTTCTTTGTCATTGTTAATGGAACAGCTTACTAGGTTATTCCGGACGATAAGTAGGTTGAGGGGACGTCATTGCCTCCTGGTTAACTGTTAAATCCAGCTTATGCATACAGTTTGATTAAAATGTGGTTTAATCTACATAATTTGAATAAAGATTTCTGATTGCTTGCTGAATAGTTTAAACATCAAGCGTGTAAAAGGTTATTCTGAAATAACTGTGTAGTCTGGCTGCTTCATCCGTTGGTTTTAGTGAATGGCCTGATAAACTCTGCTTGAAAGCAAACGTCACTAATATTCTGTTAATTTGCACTTCTTGTGGATTCTGTATTTTGTCTACAAACTTAAATGTCGAGTAAAATCCCGACCTACGAACTTGGTGCTTTCGTATTCTTACTTCGAGATGGAAATCTGAGAAAAGTATTAATGTATGCACACTACCGTCCTCCGAGTGGTATTCGAACTCAATAACTAGGTAGTAGTAGGGTCATACCTAACCAAGTTGGATTATATAGCACAAAAGACGTGTGTTTGATTTTAATTTGAGTTAAAATAGATTTTAATGCTTTGGGAAAGCTTTTATTCTATGGCTCTAGGCATCTAATCGACATTACCTTTTATATTACCAGTCGAACCGGTAGCCTATTTCATGAATTTGCATATTGACTAATGAACAACAATCAAGACCTTAACGCTTATTGGTCCTCAAGCCTCTTCTAAACTAGTAGCCAGTTAGAAAATGCGGATAAAAAGCAGATCAATTCTCTGTTGTACGCAATTCGATTGTTACTCAAAATATGCAGTAATACACTTGAAATGCCTGATCACACAGTACATTTAATGAGAAATCACACTTTAAGCACAATAATATCATGAATATTAGAAGGCAGAAAAAACAGTGCATAATTAATTACCAATAGTTAGAGAAAAGTTAAACGTACAACAACAGCCAACAGATTCACTAAAAGCTTACAATAGGAAAAATTTAGAAATAAAACAATAAGGCTGTCTTCAAATTATATAGTAAAGACATAATAATGATCCGAAAATTAGCCACCATATACTAGGAAGGAAGAAAGGGTAATCTGAATCTTAACTAGATCTCGGTAAAATATTTTATCTGTTTATTACTGACTAGATTCATGGGTAATTAAGCTACTCAAGTTTAATATCGTAGTTTGGTGTCTGATGTTAGTGGTAAAACAGAACAATCCAACCAACTTCGAGTTCTCATATTTGGTGATAAACTACATTTGTTTTATGAGGGCTAGCAAACATGTATTTAAAACTTAAGTGTGTTGGGCGATGATTTAATCTATGAACTGCACAACTAAACATCTGGGTCTCTGGTCCACGTTAAGGTCAGTCGGTTGGTGTCGTGAACAATAGTCTAAAGGTCAAAGTACGTATCATTTTTTAAAACCCATTTTACTTTTATAGCTTTGATTTACCAATGGATTTTATTATTGGAACCTATTTTATGTATTTTTTAAGCTCTAGAAAGAAACAAACTAGTAGAAGGTTCATATCTTGAAACAATAATAAAAAATAATATTTTTGAATTACTCCTCATTTGGATCGAAGGAAATCCAACACCAAAAGATGAAAAATCTATCAGTACTCGTGATGTGTTAAGAAGACATTTAATTACTGCTTTTGAACAGTTAATAACACAATCGAAACAGAATGTTTTGCTTTATAGACCGATTCTTCAACCTTTATGCCAATTTTTATTCAAATTATCCTCACAGTTACGGCCTAGTTATGATCAAGTCTATGGGCACTTATTACATGAAGTTTGCATCTTGTTATGTAGAAACTTTCAGTTGTTGGAGTTTAGTAAAGAAGTAAGCATTTGATAATTTTATATTTACTTCTTTGTGTGTATATGTTAGAGATCAAATTGTTAACTTCTAAAGAGACTAGCTTTATGTGGTTAAAGTTCATCAGTTAACACTCATTCGCTTTAATATGATGATGTGGTAGCTGGGGGATTAGTTACAGATGCCAAGTCACCACCTAAATGAGTCTGTGATGCTTGTTGAAGTGTAACTAAATTGGCAAAGCACTGAAGATGAACAGATTAAGATATAGAATCAGACCATAGAAACTAAAGTCTGTCGATTTAAGTATTGTAGGTAGATGTGATAGTTTCCCAATATGGCAAATCAGTGGTACTAGACCATGAGTGACATCGTTTAGAACGGATTCTCCTTCAATCCTAATGATTTTAATGTTCGTTTGTTTTTCCCTTCTCTCCTGCTTTCTCTTCTGAAATCCTTTTATTTCTGTATTCTTTAAACATTTATACTTCATTTCGGAGTGTGATAAATTGAACTGTTACTTGTGGGAGACATTCTAAATTATTATACCTAATATTATCAGTCCTGTACTTTTTAAGTAATCTAGGAAGTATCTTTAACGCTCTCATTATTAGGAATAGCTATCACTTGTATACGAATCTGTAAGCAGCTAATAAGTTTCTAGTAACCTACGTTTTTTAAAATTTTAACATATGTAATTATGAAAAAAAATGATTGTAGTAGTCATTGTAGACTTACTGGTGCAGGAAAACTAAATTTAGCTGTTTTTTAGCCCTATTCATTTTCAGATATTTTTGATCACGAACTTTGATGAGCTAGAGAACCACTGTAAGTCAAAAGCATTAGACGACTGCTTCATCTTTGTGCTTAGTTTCTCAACACCTTGCACCTACTTTCTTTACACAAAATCGAGCCTAGAACTATGACTTACAACCTGTCTAATGTTTCTTGGTTTCCAACAGAATTTCAGCTCGATTCTATATTACGGTAAAAATTACTGTTCATCTAGTTATACTGATTGTTCTAGGGTAGATAGAACTATCAGTGGGTATTCTGTAAATTCCCCACATCTTCCATTCTTTATTACCATTCGATCTTTCTTATTTATTATCAAGAATATTCAACTCTAGACTTCAACTTGAGACTATTAACTTAAGCGTTTGAATAAAAAATCTGAGATCGGTTTAAATTAAGGTCTCAAATTTCAATCATCATTATTGGACAAAATCTAAATTTTAACAAAGACCGATCGACCATCCGTCGTAATACACTTCCACATTTTTAACATGAATAGTAAATCAACCAAACTATTGTGACCAATGGATAAATTGGATGAAAAAGTATTCATCTTAGTTTTCTTGAATAATCTTTCAGTGTTTCATACGGTATACACCGTCTTCTTAAAATAAGTCAGTCGAAAATACTATATCAGTCAACAACAATTCTCCAACATCTCACATAGTAGGTATAATGGATGTATTTCAGGTATATTTTTCAGGAAGAATGAGTGCCGATGGACTGGAAAGAAGGACACTCCACCAAGAAACCAAAGTAAGGAGATCTGAGCAAGTGTGGGAACTACAGAGGCATCACACTACTGTCAGTACCAGGAAAGGTTTTCAACAGATTGTTGCTGAACTGGATGAAAGACTCAGTAGACACCCAACTTCGAGATCAACAAAACGGATTCCGTAAGGATCTCTCGGGCACAGACAAAATCATGACACTACAGATCATTATTGTGCAATCAATTAAATGTGATTCGTCACTGTAAATCAACTTCTTCGACTATGAGAAGGCGTTTGACAGTGTGGGTAAGAGGACATTATGGAAACTTCTTCAACACTATGGAGTGCCTGAGAAAATCGTCAATATTATCCAAACTTCATACGACGGACTACAATGCAAAGTCGTGCATGAAGGACAGCTGACAGATGCATTCAAAATGAGGACTGCAGTCAGACCAGGCTGAGTACTCTCCCTCTTCCTCCTTCTTCTAGTGATTGACTGGAATATGAAGACCTTGACATCAGACGGGAAGCATCATTAGGTCTCAACATACACAAAGGAAAAAGCAAGATCATCAAATACAACACAGAACACCAGCGTAATCACACTTGATGGAGAAGCTCTGGAAGATGTGGAATCTTTCACGTACCTGAGCACAATAATCGATAAAGAAGCAGAATCTGATGCAGATGTAAAGGCACAGATTGACAAAGTAAGAGCAGCACTTCTACAATTGAGGAACATATGGAATTCAAACGGACTGCAAGCCAACATCAAAGTTGAGATTTCCAATGCCCTCATTCTAGCTGTTTCCAGTTGCTATTCATCCTTTTCATATATGCTTCCAATTCCCGACTCACAGTGTTCGCTGGACTTCCAATTTTCTGCTTCCCATCTGGTCTCCAAGTCAGCGCTTGCTTCGTGATGCAGTTTGATTATTTCCGTGATATATGTCCTATCCACTTGCAGCGTCGTTTCCTAATTTCATATTCCATTGGAAGCTAGTTTGTCTTCTGCCATAGTAGCTTGTTGCAAACAGTATTCAGCTGACGGATCTAGAGTATCTTGTGTAGACAGCTGTTTGTAAATACCAGTACTTTTTTAACGATGATTATGGTGGTCCCCCAGGTTTCAACACCGTACAGTAGGACTATCTTAATGTTTGCACTGGAAATTTCAACTTTGATGTTGGCTGGCAGTCCGTTTGAGTTCCATATGTTCCTCAATTGTAGAAGTGCTGCTCTTACTTTGTCAATCTGTGCCTTTACATCTGCATCAGATTCTGCTTCTTTATCGATTATTGTGCTCAGGTACGTGAAAGATTCCACATCTTCCAGAGCTTCTCCATCAAGTGTGATTACGCTGGTGTTCTGTGTTGTATTTGATGATCTTGCTTTTTCCTTTGTGTATGTTGAGACCTAATGATGCTTCCCGTCTGATGTCAAGGTCTTCATATTCCAGTCAATCACTAGAAGAAGGAGGAAGAGGGAGAGTACTCAGCCTGGTCTGACTGCAGTCCTCATTTTGAATGCATCTGTCAGCTGTCCTCCATGCACGACTTTGCATTGTAGTCCGTCGTATGAAGTTTGGATAATATTGACGATTTTCTCAGGCACTCCATAGTGTTGAAGAAGTTTCCATAATGTCCTCTTACCCACACTGTCAAACGCCTTCTCATAGTCGAAGAAGTTGATTTACAGTGACGAATCACATTTAATTGATTGCACAATAATGATCTGTAGTGTCATGATTTTGTCTGTGCCCGAGAGATCCTTACGGAATCCGTTTTGTTGATCTCGAAGTTGGGTGTCTACTGAGTCTTTCATCCAGTTCAGCAACAATCTGTTGAAAACCTTTCCTGGTACTGACAGTAGTGTGATGCCTCTGTAGTTCCCACACTTGCTCAGATCTCCTTACTTTGGTTTCTTGGTGGAGTGTCCTTCTTTCCAGTCCATCGGCACTTATTCTTCCTTCTAAATCTTCCTGAACAGAGTGTGGAGCATGTTTGTAGTTACTTCTATGTGTGACTTCAGTGCCTCAGGTGGTATATTGTCATGTTCTGCTGCTTTCGCACTCTTGATTTGTCTAATGGCCATCCTGACCTCTTCAATCGTCGGTAGAGTTACATCTATGGGGAGGTCTGTGCGTGCACCTTCGATTCCCGTTGTATTCAGTGGAGCTGGTCTATTCAAGAGTTCCTTAAAGTGTTCTGCCCATTTGTCCTTCTGTTCTTGAATATCAGTGATCGGCCTGCCTCCTTTGTCCTTAACCGGTCTTTGTGGTCTACTATATTTCCCTGCCAGTTTCTTCGTCGTGTCATATAGTTTTTTTTCATGGTTCCTTCTCTTGAAGCTTTTCCGCTGTCGTTGCTAGCTCTTCCACGTGTTTCTGCTTGTCGGCTCTCATGCTTTTCTCCACTTGCTTGTTTGCTTCAGTGTATTCAGCTTGTACCTTGATTTTCTCTGTTCTTGTTCGACTATTGTTAATTGCAGTTTTCTTGTCCTTCCTTTCTTGAATCTTGTCCAGGGTTTCGATAGAGATCCGTTTATTATGGTGATGGTTTTTGCGGCCCAGAACCTCCTAACACGTCGGAGTTAATGTTTCCTTGACCCCCTTCTGGTTGTCCTTCATAGTAGTTTCTTCTTCTGTAAGTAGATCCTGTAAGACATGGAACCTGTTGTTGAGAGCTATCTGGAATCCATTGAGTTTGTCAGTGTCTCGAAGAAGGGCTGTATCAAACATTTGTAACACTGTCTCTTCAGTGTTCTAGTGCTTCTTTAGCTCCAGTTTTATCCTGACCAAAATTGTGTGTTGATCTGAAGCTGTGTCAGCTTCTCTCTTGGTTTTCACTTCTGTCATTGACCCTCTGAATTTTTTAGTGATGCAAATATGATCGATCTGATTCTCTGTATTGTGATCCGGTGAGATCCATGTAGCCTTGTGTAAGCGTTTGTGGGGGAATATAGTTTCACCCATAACCATTTTGTTGAATGCACATAAGTTTGCAAATCTCTCTACATTTTCGTTCCTTTCTCCCAATCCATGTCGTCCCATGATATCTTCATAACCGGTGTTGTCCATTCCGACTTTGGCGTTTAGATCTCCCATCAGGATGGTCAGTTCCTTTCCTGAACACTTCTCTACAATCGACTGCAACCTCTCTCATAAAACCGATCCTTATTGCCGTCGTTACTATCATTGGTTGGTGCTTAACACTGGATAATATTCATTGTGATTCCCTCCTTCTTTGTTTTGAAGGATGCTTTGATGGTTATAGATCCACGAGATTACCATCCTATAAGTGCATTTCGTGCTTCTTTGGATAGCATCAGAGCGATTCCCTCAGTGTGAAAAGCATTTTCTTCTTCGTGACCAGAGTACAGCAGCATCTCTCCCGAATCTGTCGAGTTTGGGTCCAATGAGTTTCACTGATTCCGAGAACCTACGAGTTATATCTTCTTATTTCAGTAGCTATTTGATCGGTCCTTCCAGTATCCTACATTGTTTGGACATACCATGTACATATACTGAATGTTTTTCTGGTTTTGATAAGAGGTATCAGTTTCGTGATTTCCTAAGAATCTCGGCTTTCTTCATGAGGCATCATATTTCTTCCGCATGAAGATCCTTCAGCTCCCAGGACATAGTTTAAATGGTTTAAATTGCTTATTCTGGTTAGAGTTTCTCTAGCAAAGTTGCTTTCTACTTGATGTAGTTGCTGACTTCATGCCCAGTGTCAATCCCATTTCTAAACAATAATACTGCGACTAGTGAAATATCATTTCACGGTTCATGAAAATTGGATTTAACTTCTGAATATATTAACGTTACCCTGTGTCGTACTTTTCTTCATAATAAAACGACTAATTAAGTCTCACATCATACATGAGTTTCAGCGTGAACATCAACACTGCGATCCAGGTACATCCAACTAACGAGTCGTAATAGTAGGACACCTGGGTCCTAGATTCAACCACTAGCCAAAGTTCATCGCTTCTATTGTTAGATGTTTTAAAATATCTGACCAGTCAAGAAGTTATTGATCCGAGTAATTGGAATTGACATCCAAGGCTTATCAATTGACAACTTTAGAATGAAGTTGTGTCGGGAACTGTACTATTTGAAGTCAGTAAAGTTGACAGGAATGATAGGGATAACCTAGAAACATTTGATAACTGTTGTACATTGTCATAAATTTAACAGTTGGATAAACTTAAACCACTTTTGTAGACTATCTGGATGGGGTCTGCGTGATTATCATGACCAGTGGTTAAATATTTTGAATTACATGACGTAAAATCGTTTGCAATGGTCCAAGTGCACCCATTCTCTGTCTTCTTCCACTTTTTGAGCTTCTAAATTCCTGACAACTTTCTTTGTGTTTTTACCCCACCAATTTATATTTTCTAATCATATCTTCGATGCCTAATCTTTTCAATTACCACTTATTTATTTATCTAAACACATAAATATTGGTACGAAGGGGTACCGAATACATATGTGCCATACAAGTCACTTGATTTGTGTATGAGCTGTGATACTGCCCGGGTGCCCAGATCGAAGCAGGTGGTTTTCTTAGGGTGCCAAACTCGAAGCCTTCGACCTAAGGGTCTGATCCACAAGGCAATAGAGAAACGTAAGGAGATACAGTCCCATGGTAGCCGGTGACCAACGATTAGCTCATACAACATTTGTTCCTTCAGGATTCTAGAGCCTATGTGCACCGTTGATTTGGAATGAGGGTTTTCCAACTCTCCTAGGTTGATCCTTCATATCGACCAACCCGGTTAAAGCGCCTGGCATTCGCTATTTGTCCTCTCGATTTCGTAAACAACAATAAAGCAGTGAGTAGGACGTCCTCACGTCAGGTGTCGCCCGGTGAGGCAATGTACCGTGTCATTCAGCACTTTTACTTCCTTTACTATTCTAAGATTTGACCTGACAATTTCGTCTATCTGTTCTAATGAGATACGGACACCTGAACCGATGTACTAAGGTTCTACGTTGCGACTGACTGATTTGTGATTTTAAGTCATTGATCATAATCATGAATTTGGATATCTTTATTGTTTATTTTAGTTATGCAAAGAAATTTTCAACCAACCGTATATGATATTTTCATTGCTTGTTCCATTAGTACATCTAAATGACCCGTTGGGGGATTCAGCTAGAGATTCACTCTTAATCATATTTGGACTTTCTAATAAAGACGATTGTCTTGGTCAATATTTAGCATATGAATCTGATATATGTCCGGTAAGTTGGTTATGGTTATATAAGGCGTTATCTCTGAACTCAGGTCTGTGTACTACTTGTTCATGAGTTACATTTTTGTTTTTAGGAAGATCTATGGTGCGATGTCTCCTAGGGATTTAACGTTTCGTCTGCAATTCTTTCCTATATGTGCGATTTATTAACTCCAGATTTGTGTACGTATCTTTGAGCTGCTTTGGATGAGGTGTAATGGCACCTTTCGGTTCCTCAAATCAAATTAAGTGGGTCGGGGTTTAAAAAGATATATTTCAGCACATCATACAAACGGTTACGTTGCATTAGATCATATTTACTAGTCCATGAATGTACGAACACATTGAAGTTAGTGAGTGATCGTTCAAAGTATGCAATAGTGATTGAAGAAACATAGGCCCACACCACTTTAAATTCACTGGGATTATGAAAATTCAATGAAGTTGGGTGACAGACAATCATCCTTTTATAACTTGTTACATAATAAAAATGGGTCATGCAATTTCATTCAAAGCACAAATTTCCATATAGAAAAGAATTCAGGACTATATATGAAGTTTTCACCAACCCTTTGTTAAAGTTATTCATTCTTGCCCCGAAGAACCGCCTTTGAGTCATTTTTAAAAAATTTGATTCTGTTGGTAAAAGTGCGACATATAAGCATATAATTCTTTTCTTATCATCAATACTTATCAACGCACTAAGTAATGACTATATGCCTACTACTGGCTATTTCATGACGAATATCCTGAAGTTATGATGGAGACTAAATATTATATTGTAACCTTGTGTAGTGTTAACTTTACAACTAGTTAACAAATATCATGTTTGTTTAGTCCTTCAGTACTGATCGAATTATATCGGTCAACAAGTTACAATATGTCCACCAGTCTAAGTGACGTGACACATCGCCTGTACTATGTCAAGATGTTAGATGGTTGGAGGTATTCGACAGGAGGCCCTGTATTGGCACAGGTTTCGTACCAGTTTGTAATCGTCGGCAAGGTGTACACGAAGTCTTGAGGGACCCAATACTTTCTGTGGGCTTTGGACCCACATCAAGCAGTTTCAACTTAATCTCTGGTATTCGATCTGTGTCAAAAGAGTAGGCAAACATGACATTGGCCACTACGTAGTAATCATCCAGTTTTAAACATCTCAGTTCTACATGAGGTAAGTCTTGGCCTGAATAGCTCAGTGGCAGGTTTCACTCTGGGAAAGTGGGTGGATCTAGTTCTAGTTCCACACGGAACACCATTTTCCCTGAAGACTGAAGGTACACCTTGCTAACCTAGCACCAGGGTTACTGCAAATCATTTGTCAAGTATAAGCTTATGTATTAATCTTTAAGCCATTTATGCGCGAACCTCAAATGAAACTAACTAGCTGTTAAAACCTAAATGAGTGCATTATGTGTTTGACCTGCTAACTCAGTAGTTAAAAAAGCTCTTTAATCAGTTAGCTTTTGCCTTGTTATGTAGAAGTAACTAAATTATTAATGTATGTATTTACAAATAGGGTTGTTTTTGTTAGAGCCAGGTCAGTTTTCCAATAAAATGGTGCATACAATGTCACTTCTGTCTTATCGTAGTCCGTCTGTTATAATATTGATCATATTTTTCTTCATGTATGCGTTCAGCCGATATTTGGGTGTGTCTTCTGTTAATTTTGTTATAGCACAATTAATTGGGTCGGAATTACGTATTGGCTGTTTTGTTTTGTTGTTTTGTACTTCAGATTTTAGCTACTGGTTTAAGTGGTCTGTATTCTAGTCTACCAAAAAAGTTAGTTCCACGTTATGGCCTATGTCAAAATCATAACGGTAATATTTCATTAAATTCTCCCGGAGGTCCAGTTTCTGTAACTACACCAATCTATATTCAATCAGATTTACTCAACCCATGTCTGTTGGAACTACAAGTTGGTGGAGCTGAATGGCATCAGATAACCGAGAATGAATGTTCGAATTCAATCGATCTACGCCGATTTTTACATACATTACATTTTTGTAACCTGACTATTAAAGTAAGAAAGATGTATGCATTTTCTAGTGTATTTTTCACTAACATTTTTAAAACCTTTAGCAATGTTTATGCCTAATGCATTGATGGCTTAGATTTCATTACGCAAGCGTTTCTCTTTCATGCTAGACATGATCCTGATAGAATAATTTTATAAAGGGAAGTTAACTATCTCATTGACACTTATACCGTCGTCATTGTTAGTAACTAGTAGTCTTTTTTATCTCATTGAGAATGACCTAAAAGCCCAAATGTTTAAAATTAGATTAACTACTTTAGTGCTGTTACTGTTATCAATTAGTTGAAAGCAATCGACAAAAAGAGACATTTCAAATGTACTAAACAGTTAAAGAGTAAACAGACTCAATAAACAGAACTCAAACAAATGGCTTGAATTTGTTCACTACTAGAAATGCAATTATATGTTACATACATTTCGGCCCTACGTATTTGTAATTAAACGATAGTTGCTGTAGAGCTAGTTGAATAGACCGTACTCAAAGAGCCTTATCATTGCGTGCTCGTGAACTTGTTCTAGTATGGTTGGAAAAATGACTTACGAAATCTGTTAACAGCACCATCCTTCCTCACTTGATAGACAGCGAACAATACATTAAAAGACTATTTCTTTTCGTTTTTATATTGACCCCCAAATAGTTCACATAAATTAGCAAGATTACGGCTTTTCTATATAATGAAAGTTATCAGGATTAACTCAAAAAAATCAAACTTATATATACATCAGAGGAATATTTCGATAATGCAATGAGAAGACGAAGATTATCAGAACTATGTGATATATTAGCGCAATACATTTCGAACAATCTGATCACACATATACTTGTTAAGAGCATTTATATATAAAAATAAAAGGTCAACTAGACAGGAAATGGGGTAAGAGGAGATAAGGATAATGATAAGAGTAATAATAATAATAATGTGAACACAAAGCGTAACCTAATCACTCTGGATAATAAGTCAATATTACCAGGGTAGGTTTAAGGTAAGAACAAACTGTTTTTGAACACATAAAGGGGGTTTGAATTTTCGTATGGCTAAGGCTTCAATGAACCTTAGTATACGCCCTTTTACACTTTTATACAGCACTACAAAAGCTGAATTTAGATCAATCTTGTGACCTGTTTCAATTATATGTTTAGCAATAGAGGAATATTTAATCTTTCTTTTTGTTATTATCCACCATTGCCTCACCTCATATATAAACCATACATTATAAACCATTGCCTCATCAATCTTCGTTCTGTCCCATTCTTGATATGTTCATTGATGTTTCTCAGTTCATATCAGTTACTGTGACAACATTTCTCTTATTGCTTGTTTTATTCACATGACTGAATTATTATTATTATTATTATTATTATTATTATTATTATTATTATTATTATTATTATTATTATCTCAATAAACCAGACATTTCTCTTACTGTGCATTTTCTCCACATGATTTATATCGATTGTAGCTCTACAGTGTACAACAAACTTACCTACTCCTTTTATTAAATGACCTTTCAAATTTACAAATGACATTTTTAACGTATATGAGATGTAATTTATGCTAAAGTTCACATATTGCATAGTTCACTTACAACTTGTCTATATATACTTCATTTTTGACATCTGTATTACAACAATTATGGATTCATTATCGTAAAATCTGATGATAAGGTAAATTATTAAGAGCGATCGTTTGTTCGAACATTCTTTGTCTTGGAATATTACTCTATAAGAGGAATCTTTCAACTATACTGACAGCTTCAAGTATAGATATCATATTTTGTTCATTTAAAAAAAATATTTAATCATCCCATGGTCGATATTGACTTCAGTCTCTGTGAAATATAATAACTCATGTATATTTTACAAATTGATCTCTGCCATCTTTTGATGTGTGTTCTTTTGGAATTATGTTTTTTAGATTAGAAAATGTATAATAGTAAAAATTATACATAGAGAAGGCGGGATAAGTTTAAAGTTTTGTTATTTTCTAGAATAGCGACTGAAATAATGTTTAATGCCTTCGTACTAGTCATAGCGTTGTAAAATAAAATTGTGTTTGATTAGCTGATTAGCAGGTGATATATACCAATCCAGGTCCCAAATAGGACGAAACACACGTCCTGGATTCCACTGCTAGCCATCATTCATCTTTTTTTTATAATGCTTGTGACTTAACGCAATATCGAAGCAATCCGTACAGGATGCCAGTAAGAAACTGATCGATTGAAATCCTAAGCATCAATGAGAAGATTCAAACAAATAATACAAAGTGAATATACTAATAAATGCTTACAACTTGCTAATTTAAATTTTTGGAAATTCCATTATTGGTTATCAGTCTGAAGTACTTATGACTGTAACGCACCTTGTCCAATTGTTTTTTAGATTATAGGATTTAATAGTATTGCGATACCTTAGTCAAAATGGTCAAATAATCTTTGCTAGAAATTACAAACACTTACTTCCAATTAATATCTTATCTTTTGTACTAAATGGTGTTAGTAGAACTGTTACTTGGCACATACCTACAAATTTATTATATTTACTAGTCAAGTTTATTTTTATATACCTTTTTTTCTGTTTTTTTATTTAGATTGCACATCCTCATGTTCGTGACCAATTACTATATTTTATTCATTCTGGATTCTTGGTTCCTGTTTTAGGATCTGCATTACATCAGGTATGTTTATTGTTGCTCATTCATTGTACAACGTACTACGGTTGTCGTAGCAGTTCGAACCACTAAGTAACATTGTTAATATTTTTATAATAAATGTTGTTTACGATTTCTTACATCAAATCTTATATGGTTACTCTGCGTTGCATTTCGGTTGTACAAATGTTCAATTGTAATTAGAAGTTAAATAAACTAACATCTACAATTGACAGGATGTTATTTAACTTTGAACTATAAATTCCAGACTAATAATGGTTTTTTAAGTTACTGGTTTGTAGATTTGATGAAAAAAGCTGAGATTCTTCACAATATATTTGATAATGACTGATATGTCTGGTATTTGAACCTTTGACATTGACTTTCTTATTGCATCATGTTCCTTCGGAAATCTATATCAGACAACAAGTGAAGAGTATGATATATTAGTTTTAACATTAGTTTTTGTACAGGTTTATATGTAACTTTTCCCAAGTTTCTGAAAATATGTTAAAATAATAACAAAATTGGTAATTATTCAATCAGGATGTTGAGAGATATAATTCATTGTCTTTTTAGAACTGAGAGTTTGTATTGAACGCTAATTGAACAAAGTATTTTCATTCATTCTTAGCTTTTGATGACTTTCTCGATGAATTCACTATGATTCTCGATAGGGATTTTAGTGAACAGTAACACAAGCGGGGATAATCGAATGTGTTTGACACGAAATTGCAGAGCATCTCAATGAAATCTGAGAACCATATAGTAAATAATTAGTTTGAAAAATATCAATCCATCGTCTCAAACTTAACTGTTACTCTGCAAATATCAGTCCATTGTCTCAGATTTTGTTATTTATGCATTTTCATACTAATTGCGTTGTGTTTCCGTTATTTCCTTATCGATCTTCTACTGAAATACATTCTATGCCTGACCACCGTTATATACTACTTATGTGGTTATAAGTAACCCACGCCACAGTGACTTTGAATGATTATAGTTCTTATTTTCTTTCACTTAAAGTTTAGTTGCTTTTTTATACAGTGGCTTATTGAAAGTGGTTTTCTAACTACTGTTCGAAATAAATTAAAATATAAATGAACTTGTTATTTATTCTCTAAAGAGCATGATTAAATGAATAGGAATTCAAAATTCAAACTTACATTAAACCTAAAGCAGATTCTAACTGTTCTTTTTGGGTTTTACAGTAAACTCTTTGCTTTAGTTAACTAAGAAGAAGAGCTGCAGTTCAACTCAAATATTACCATTACTACTATTTACAATATAGATGATTGTTATTTGTTGATTCTCTAGAACTTTCTGTTCTCAATTGTTTAAGATTATAGTATGTATTTTTTCAGAAAATCGTAATTGGACCAAATTACGTTTGTGCTGCTGCTGAGCCTTGAATTAGGATGAACAACAGTCTGATGCCTTTTATGTTCCCACTATGTCCTATCTTAAGTTGATCTTGTTATGAATTCAACTTCTATATTCTCACCTAATTTTTTAAGCCTTGGTGATGAGACCGCTCACGTCAAGTAACACTAATGACATTCGCTTGACTTGTATCCACTAAGCATGTTAACTCAGATATATATATATATATATATATATATATATATATATATATATATATATATATATATATATATATATATATATATATATATATATATATATGACTTCCTACCCCCTAGCCAGCCATTTACTTTCTATTATGTGGTTCAAAAGATCTTAATCATATGCATAAATTGCAAAAACACCACGCCAACTAGTTCACGCTCTTAACACGGTCGTTTGTGGTACCAGATTGAGTAACAGCTATTTAGTTAGTTAGTTAATTTCCTTCCAACTAAGTACGAACGCCTATCGGGTACTCGAGAAAAGAAATATCTTCAGTAAAGATGTGCAAGACTGGAGCACTGAAGATAAAGGCAATTGGCACGCTAGCAGCTTACTTTGTACAGTTCATATAGATTGAGGATTTCTATTCAACCATACTTTATGAAGGAGACGGACACATTACTTGTCTGCTTCTGTATATCTTTACTGGGGGCACCCTTATCAGTAAACTTCATAGTAAGCCACGAGCTTTGTGAGCGATAATGTGTACATCAGTATGAAATGTGGATAACACCGCACATATATATTACATGTATATATATGATACATAAACCAGAGTCTTTACACTCCATAGTATTGTAGTAAGCCCATTCAACCATTGTATTATTTGTCTACTCACTGTAATTTAGACAATTCACTATGTTAATTTCTGTGTGTATATGATTGAGCGCGTGTTTGCACATCAATCTTAATCTATTCTCCCATTAATTGTAACACACAGGTAATCAATAATTTATCCACACTTGATTAACACTCATAAACATATATGGATTTTTTAAAACTCACACTCACACACACACACTCTTTGTTTCACTGTGTACTTGCTTGCTGTATGCTTGTGGATTTTATTTATCTTTAACAATAAAAATATCTCTACAACTGGTGTTCAGGCTTCTGAATAATCTCAAGTAAATCCATAATTCTACTAGGAGATTTAGCCTACCTTAAATACTCAGTTAACGGGATATCATTCGCATATACAGTATACACACAGGTGTGGATCTAATTTGCTTTTGTTGCCTCCAGGCTAGATCTCAGTCACAGTGGGAAATGATTAATGTACTTGCTTTCAAGTCACTTGATTAAATTAGTCTGTTTATGATCAACTCTATGCTCATACCACAACTAAGTTGAGTGTCGAATATTGTGCTTTAGTTACGACACAGTTTATGGTCATCGCTCTGGTTTTTACCAAACCTAATGGGGCTTCGTAGAGATAATCTGGTTAGGAGAAGAAACGAGAAGCTTATTTTTTCAAGCTCCGAATATCACATAAGTCCTTACCACAATCCCTTCATGTAATCCATGTTTACGACGGAGTAGGGAACTCGTCTGATTTGCACTCAGTCACTTACGTTCATGGATTAAAGTTTCACTTTCTTCAGGGGGACCTCGAGGAAGTGTGAGTAGGATTTTATAAAATTGAGTAACAGGGGAATAATTAACTATAGCTTATGATTAGCTACCTAGTTGGAAACTTGCAATTAGGGCGATATAAAAGTACCGTAAATCAAATATTTACCACATACATCATAGAAATGTTTATTGTAATCTATCCGTAGAATAGTTCTCAAAGTACCGTATGCCACACTTATTCACATGTAACTAATTAGCATGTGATTAAAATTGTATCTATATAATAGTTACTATCGCTTTTATTTAAAGAGTGCTATGGACGAAGTAATTGCAGCCACAGCCTATCTGGAATTGTTCTTGCGTCGTTTAACTGAACCTTCAATGATTAAATTATTTCTGAAATTCATTATCACCGAATCACATGATTCTTATCATATACTTACATCGATTATGAATCGTTTGAGTGCAAACGCTATGGTAAGTGCTTTTTTTTATTCGCATTATGTAAATACACAGATATGTTGTATTTGTTTATGACTGTAATCGAAAAAGTCTTTTATTTTTTATCACAGACTAGTATTAGATAGATGGTTGTTTCGTCCAAGTTTATAACTTCTTGTGAGTGCATGCTTCTGCTATCCCTATGCCCCAGAGTTTTTAAGTTTATTATTATTATTATTATTATTATTATTATTATTATTATCATTTCGTTGTTTACATTACAAAGTGATCTTAGTTATGCAACTATTGAAAACCAAAAATCACTCTATGACTTTCGCCCCTACATTATACTCAGTTGTCAGCACTTACTACTACATCCCCAAGGAGTTCTAGTGAGAAACCGTGACCAATGGAGTTTAAATGTGTGCATTGTGGAGTTAGACACATAAACTAATGTGTGTCAGGATAGTAACCTAAGGGTTAACCACTCGCAGCGCAACTTCAATAACCTGCGTTTGATCCAACACAAAGTCGTGGTAACTCATCAATTAGAAATTACATGCCAGGAATAAACGGCTGTCTAGTATTTTCTCGTTTCTAATGGTTATCTAACTAAGGTCAGTTCGTGATATAAAATATAAAATATTTTATTCCCAGAATCAATAGTTAACCCACACAGTAATGTTATTCAGATACCTGTATTTCTATAGAAGAGATGCCTAAAACTAACTATTCACAGATTATTTTCGTTCTCAATGTAATTGTGTAGTTTTCATGAGTTCTTAGTTGTTGAAAATCAGAAGTCGTATGTTAATTATTTGTGGTAGCGTATTCTTTACAACTTGGAAGGTTAAAATTAATCGTTTTTTAAAAGAATACAAAGTCTTTTTGTGATAGTACTTTATATGGAACTAGAGGAAAATGAGAACATCAGCAAAAGTTAAACTGTATGTAAGAATATTCTACAACAATTAATGAAGTAAACAAAAATGAAAGATCTTTAAATTGTATTATTATTTACTTCCTTACGCCTGTTACTCCCAATGGAGCATAGGCCGCCGAACCACATTCTCCGACCCACTCTGTCCTGGGCCTTCCTCTTTAGTTCTATCCAATTGTTGTTCATTCTTCTCATGTCTGTCTCCGTTTCTCGGCGTAATGTGTTCGTTGGTCTTCCTCTCCTTTTTCGACCTTGAGGGTTCCATGTGAGGGCTTGTCTTGTGACGCAGTTGGGTACTTCCCTCACTGTATGGCCTATCTACTTCCAGCGCTTCTACCTGATTTCCTCCTCCTCTGGAATCTGGTTTGTTCTCTTCCATAGTCAGTCAGTCAATGGGAGAATAGGCGGAGACGACGAAGAGGCAACGACGAGTCTCCTTATGTTTCTGGGTCCTTACAGCGCACGAACGACTGTCTGCTGTGATCCAGTCTAAGAGACTTAGTCCTGCCCTAGAACTCAATGCTATACCTACGCCGGCAAGGCCACGAGAAGCAGCACCCAGGGTCTCCAACCACTGGTTACGATTGTCGTGCAGATCCCAACCAATTAGTCTGCATCTACCAACATGGCTCAGACCAGAAGTTAATAACTTCACACTAATTTAATAAAGAATCAAATTATTGAACTCTTATTATCTGTATGCTTGTCAAAAACCGGATATACTGCTCAGAAGTTTATTGTGAAATACATTACATGAAAACAAGAGTTGCGTAAGGTGTAATTTCTTGATTATGAGTAGCTTTGAGGCATTACTCATGTATAATAAATCTATACAGGAAGTATATCTGTGGAGTGTAAACTAGCTAATAATTTTCTTAAGTCACCGATTAAGTTGGTTGAAACAAGTACTACTCACATCCACTACAAATGAGACTACAGTCTTTTACTTTCCATCTTGTTAATCTTATCTCGTTAAAATTGAACTTCTGCAGTCGTGTGTACATATATGGATCAGGTCTTACACTGCATTTGACTATTAAAATGTCTAAAAACGTAGAAAAATTAGCTATCGAGTACTTCTTAGTTTTCAACAGTTCTGCGGTTGATGTCATTTCGTGGTGAGGATTTGCTTTAAAACGTGATCACTGAAGCGTAGAATGGTTTTGCTCGTTGATTGCAAAAAGTGAATTTACTTGTCGAACTAAATGGTTGAGAACATGTGAAAGAACTGTATGATAATGAGGAGAAAATGCTTATTGTACCACCAGTGATATTAAAAAAAGTTAAAATCAATATTGCCAATATAGTTTAATGCAATTTCACCTTGTTTTTTTAATAAATCCAAATATTTGTCATAGACTACCTCTGTACGTCACCGACCTTGATTATATTTTTTGGATTATGACTAGTAGTGGAATACAACATATATGTTTTGTTTTATTTTGTACTCGTCCGCTGAATTTGCCTGTAATCCGGTATAGATGTTTGTTACATTCGTGCGCTAAACTGATTACATGCTTTCAACTCCAATTTCAATTTAGTGAACTAAACTTCCTCTATTATTTTCTCTACTTTGCTGTTAACTAGAGAAAAAAGACCGGTTTCGTAATAAACGCTTCGTTGGTGATCACCCCACTAGAATTAAAAATACAACTTAAGTTCATCGGTTATATATAAGTTACACGGATTGGGAGTTAACCGTTGTTACTGATTATAATCATAGCAAGAAATTAACTGAAAGTTTGTATAGTAATGTAGTGAAAATGTTAAGTTAACATTATACTCGTAAATCCACATTGGTATCCTTTCTCATAAGTCATATTTGGAGGATTGTACATCATCAACAGTGTTCACAAAGGCTTATGTTTTCTGATTATCGTTATTGGCGACTAAAGTCTACTGCCAACCTTAATCCCCCCCAATGATTGTTATGAGTTCAGAAGCAATAAATTATCATATTCATATGATTGGGCCGTGTATTATAGAAACAGTTGTATTATCGAGCTGTCTATCAACTCATTTCTTTATTGCTTATGGGACCATGACCTGTTTAGCCAACAACACGATGATCTCCTGATCAATAACTCAAAGACAGAAAATCTAATACATACTGGTTTACGAGCTTCTAACCCAGTTTCCAATAATATGACGAGGTTAGCAAACAGGTTCCTTCTACTGTCATCATAACTCAGACACTTATGGAATTGTATACATTAATTACTTGACCACACATTAGCACAAATGAGAAATTATCGTGTATACATAACTGTGTCATACGTAATAAACAATCGGAATAATTGAGGAATAAACAATTAACGACAACTTAGGAATGATAAAATATATGTCTACAATTAATACACTAAACGCAATCTCATAAATAGGATAATATGGCAATACTTTACATATCCGGGCAGCATCATTGATGAACACGGTGAATCTGATGCAAATGTGAAGGCGTGGATCAGCAAAGCAAGAGCAGCATATCTACAACTGAAAAACATCTGGAACTCAAAACAACTGTCAATCAACACCAAGGTCAGAATTTTAAATACAAATCTCAAGACAGTCCTAGTGTACGGGGCGAAACTTGGAGAACTATGAATACCATCATCCAGAAGATACAAGTGTGTAGGAAGCAATTTCGTACAGACTCAACTCTGAGCTAATCTCTAGACTGTCGAATACAGAGTCTTGGTTTAGCCAAAGTCAGAACAAGCAAGCTATTTGGCTAGATAAACTTTATCTGTTTCTAAAACATAAATTAACATCGTTAGTGTACAAACAAACAGTACGGTCTATTAATACAGGGAAAAACAGAGACAAATAACATACCGAACAGTAGCTAGAGAATAGGAAAAATGAGTCAACAAGCAAATATTGTTTTACAATGAACATCAACTGTGATTGGTTAATAAAGAGATACAGTCGTACAAGGTCAAAAAGAGTTAATGTGGTGGTGGGCGTTTCCCTTATTATTGGTGGGTTCGTCTATCGATCGCATTTCACAAAGTGTTTATTAACAGTTGTCTAAGCAAAGTACTTCGGATCCTTTGGCCTGACACTATCAACAACAACCTACTGTGAGAGAGAACAAACCAGATTCCAGAGGAGGAGGAAATCAGGTAGAAGCGCTGGAAGTAGATAGGCCATACAGTGAGGGAAGTACCCAACTGCGTCACAAGACAAGCCCTCACATGGAACCCTCAAGGTCGAAAAAGGAGAGGAAGACCAACGAACACATTACGCCGAGAAACGGAGACAGACATGAGAAGAATGAACAACAATTGGATAGAACTAAAGAGGAAGGCCCAGGACAGAGTGGGTCGGAGAATGTTGTTCGGCGGCCTATGCTCCATTGGGAGTAACAGGCGTAAGTAAATGTAAAAAATGGTCTAAGTATTTAAAAACTATACAATGAAAGTATAAATAGTAATTTCGCGTTGGATAGTTCTGAAAGTTTAACGTTTTTGAAATTCCATTCGATATAAGATAATGAAACTTGTAACTATAGTGAATATCCGTCAACCATGCTCCTATGACATTAGATATTAATGAAGTTCAGTTCTGAGTACTATCGGGACAACGCAAACCTTTCATAATCTTTTTTATATCAGTTCTCCAGTCTTAGACAGCAATAGGTGTTTCAATCCTACTTAATTGATTATAATTTATTTGTTTTAAACTTTCTACGCCTTACATAAACATCTTGAATCGGTATGCGCTTAAATTATTCAGAAATCGCATGACTTGAATAAACTTTATCTTATGATTTTACATTATGTAAATTTATTGATGAAATTAATTGTTTTATGTTTCATAATGTTATGACGGGAATGCAATAGTAAGTTCTATTTATAATACAGAACAGTTAAATATAATTTCACCATTTATTACTACCTATTTACTAACCGTACATTCTATTTATCCCACGCTAAATAAATTATATAAGTAGAAATTCACAGAACTGTATTGCCTGGTTAGTAATTGTAGTAGTGCAGTGTGTTAGGGATAATAATTAACCAACTAATCGATCATATTTTTTCAAGAATCTTTATTTTTCTTATGATCTTTTTTCAATTTATCATGTGATTATTTATGTAAAAAACGATGAAGCGTGACGTACATTTCATACATGCATACTGTATCTCAAGTATATGGGTTAATACGTTAATTCTGTTTATTATATGGTTAAAGTTAAGTTTTAGGAAACTAATACAATACTGTTCCCTTTTATAAATTAACATTATTCATTATACGTATTGATTGTTTAACTGAAGTCGAAAGTGGGTTTGGTGTCAATCTCAAAACCCCCTTGGAAAATATTCGCAATCTTTTAATTCATAGAATACAAATGATCAAACAGCAGTATTGATGACAGTTTTATATGATATATTGTTGTGAACAAAATTATACAGTGCTTTCGTAAAATATGGAAATCATGCATTAAATACATCATCTGCACATTTCTCATCAGTTGTCCTTTACATACTTCATAATTCCTCCAATTTTTTTGTTATTCCATTTGCTTTATGTTTCCCTTCAATTCAATCTTTTGCTGTCAGGCATTCCACTACCAATTACTGTTGCATACTACTTATATCTGTCAACATAAGCAGCTTACACTATAATGTTGCTAATAACTTACCAAAGTGTTGTCCATCACATCTTTTCAGTAATATGATATATATGTTATACATCTAGGTTATGTATTTCACAATTCTACAACAATTACCAACTTTTATAGTTGAATTCATGGGTCTATTTTAGCTAGACCACCACTGGAAAGCTGGAAGCACTGGACGGTCGTTTTGGTCCTAGTATGGGATTCCCTGTCAGTACGCATCCACAACCTCGCATGCGGGACTCGAACCCAGGGCCTCCAGTTTTGCGCACGAAAGCTTAACCGGTAGACCTATGAGCTGGTCGGCATCCGACGGCGTTAATGTCTAGCTTCAATCGATCCATGATCTTGCGCAACCAATCGTCCATTGTCTGAGATAGATACCTGTCTCTACACGACACGGATTGGACTCCACTGGTCACGGTTTCTCACGAGAAACTCAAGAAATCCATCTTGATGCCAGTCACTAGTGAGCATATAATGATTATTATGAATTCAATTATTAAAATCATTACAATCTCCACAAAGCTCATTTTAATGACAACTTTAAACCAATCCATTATGTTCAACCAAAGTGTGACTTATGATTGATCAAGAAGTATGTATCTTTTTATATCGTATATAATACCTCTACCGTTTTTACTTTTATGTCAATAAACTCTTGTTCAAGTCTATGTCCAGTGTTTCGCTACTGAATACTCGGATTATTTAGTGAGAGTATAATACGTATTTCGTGAACACCAACTTTATAACAAAATCCATTAGTGATTCATTGCTTTATCCAGTACAATGTCTGTTCGTAAGGATTATATTGTGCAAATTATAATTCCATGAAAATTATAGTTGCTGTGAAGTATATACGTGATTAGTGATTAATATGAAGGGGAAAAACCAACCAGCATTTTCTTAGGTAACAACCATGAAGATTCATTCTATCATGTTTTCACTCGTTACTTTACGAAATATTGTGCTTTTTCATCTAAAGTTAGTCGTTACTCTTAAATTTTTTTGTATTTTTCTCTTCTAAACATGATTACTTAGAAGATATGTTGTGTTATCTGTTACAACAATTCAAGATTATATAGTGATGTACATCTAACTTATCTTACTAGGAAACTCAATATTACTCAGTTTTCACTTTTCCAAACTGTTTTCCCTTCGAAAAAGTAGTGTAAAATACGACAATATACAGAAGGAACGTATACTTGTAGGGAGAAGTTACAAAATATTTACATAATACAGATGCATAGCCTTCAATCGTCCATTTTCATCTTTCGTCGTGTTTACCATATGAACTGTCTTTTCGTCTGCCAGCACCTTGCTTTCGATGTTCACAAACTTTTCATTCCGTCTGAAAATTGTTGCAACTTCGACTCCACGTTCCGCTATATACTACTTACAAAAAAACTGTAAGTAGCGTCCACTACTTCAGTGCCTAATGATTCGAGTATCTTCTATGAATTAAAGTGTGACTAGAGAAGTTCAAGAGTAAAAACGGTTTAAATAGCGCTACATCTAAAAAAATGTCTTTCAGTAAATGAGTTTTAAGTGATGAAATAACTTATACAAAGGTATTTTCATACCTCAGTTGAATTATACAAAACATGGTTTCTCTTTCCCACATACTGTATTCTGAAAATATAGTCAGTTTATCATAAAGTTTTGAAAATTCCTCAAAATCATTTACTATATATTATATTTAGAGGCAGTTTAACCAAGTTAAAATTCTGCGATTGACAACAGCAATGCTTTTTTGTGAATGTTAACTCCCCAGAATATTGATTTTATATCCCTAACATTTGTTTCTTATTTATAATGTTCTTTACACTGTAGCACATTTTTTTCTCTTAAAGATTGCTCTTATTTAAAAATGTACCATCTATTATAATATACTGCTTAATATTTAGCTGATCACTGATAAACGATATCAAGTAAGTTGTGGTTCATGTTTTGTTACCATGTCCGGTATGTAGTGGTTACTTATCTCTCTCTTTCTAAAATGTGCATGTGACTTTCTAATGTTCATATTATACATCATATTGTCAATTTTACCTAGGTATTCTAATGTTGATTATCCTAGTATAACTAGTTTCTTTGTTGTTTACCCAGTATCCTTATATCAGTGATATTTTTGCATTTTATATATATATATCTTCTGTTCAGTCTTTCTCCTCTTTTGAAATATTTTATGTTGCTCGTTAGTGCGTCAGTCATTCAACTGAAGTTTTTATTACATGAATATCATACGTGTAAATTGATGTTTGCTTGCAGTATGTTAATGAATCACTTATTCATACTGTGACTAATGAACAGGAGGACCTTATCATTTAGTTGTAGAAATTATATTGTTCGACTAATTTTTTTTTACGTCAGTCATAATCAACATAGAACCTGGTACAAATGTTCATTGGTCCAATTTTCGACACTACATTAGCTTAATGAGATGAGATTAATAAGATCAATAGGAAAATAATAGAAATAATATATTAATGGTGATGACGAGATGTTGAATATGGAGAATATTCATCTAAAAGACAGAATAAGAAAGTTTATATGAAGATCATTGGAACTGGGGATCTAGAATAAGGTAAATTGTGTATACATTTGCTTCATTGTAGCTAATTCTGAACTATATCACCCAACGTCTCCAACTACTGATCTCGGCTACTACACCGTCACTAGCTAGATAGTCTAAATCCACAAATATGGCTTAGTTCAACAGTCAATAAGTTCATAGACTGATAACACGTTTCAGTTCAGCTACTCTTAACTTTTATTGATTTACTCGTACATCGGTTAACTAATAGTTTAAAACCTACTAAATTTACGACTTCTTACTTTTATAGTCAATATTAAATTCATAATATAAACTAATACTTCGTTAAAAGATTACCAAAGATTGAATAGAAATGAAAATGTTAATATTTCAATGCAAGTTGACTAGCTGCATGTTTTAGTTGATAGTCATTATAATTTGACAACTCTGATTATTGTTGTAACGATTTTCTGTTTACTTTTCTTTCCCTTTATTCAACTGCATTAATATTATTGAGCATGTTGACAGTACAAATTATGTAAATGTTTTTTTTGTTTTCTTGTTCAATGTACAAATATCCTTGTACCCATCTTACTTGACTTTGTTTTGGTATTGGTCACTTAGGTGGTTAATCCTTATTTATATTAATGTACTGATAATCATCTGAATTGTACTTTATCTCTGGTTTTAGATATTAGTAGCTGTTATTATATGTAAATTTACATTTTTAAAAATCGTAATGATTAAAATAAATTAGCTTCATATTATCTTCCGGGGATCATTTGGTTCGGGACTCTTCAGGAAAGTAATATATATCTAAGAACTAGAAATATGTCATATTTTTTCCTTAGTAATATTTACTTTCTCTTCTTAGTCCATTATAATTCAAGAATTTAAAAGGAATTAGATATTCCTAGTTTACTCTTTGTAAAATTGATAACCTTTCTTTGGTTCCTTTCCTTAGTAGGCTTTTATATTTTATTGTATGTGTTTTACCATTGTGATGTGACTAGAGGCAATTATTCGGAAACCCCTTAACCTAAAGAGTTTCATCAGCCCTGGTAAGTTGGTGTCTAATAACATCTTGGAATGAATCTCGAAAACTCTCTTGACTTTTGCCAACCAAAGGATGGATGTATTGCTCAGCAGTTCCCTCTGTATTACCCTATTGAATCGGGACGTGGTTTATGAATTTTGAACAAATAAGTAGGCTATCGGCTTTTATTCATGGGTATCTTCGAAACATTCCTTATTTATTATGCGACGATGTAATGAACACTGAAACCTGTAGGCATAATGTACTGGGTAAAAATGCCAAATCAGTTGGTGTTGTAATTACATAAACGCCGGCAAAAAATGAATTTACGCGTTTTTAAATGTTTGTACTCAGGGTAATTCGTTTCAGTTATTGAATAGTTTATGGAAAATTAGATGTATCATCTTTGGATTTCATCGTCGTTACTCACTAGCTGTTCTGGCATGATTAGTGTTGTACAATAAATCAATTTGGTTTTAATCCATCCTATGTCTTTTTTAATCATTGATTGAATTCCAAGGAAACTAAGAGTTAAGGCGTCAATTCATTTCTTTTTTTCAGCCTTTGAAATCAGCAATCTTTTTATTTGATTGTGAAATTCTTCTACTGAAAAGTTAGCTGTTAGGTGATAGACTGTTATTGTTATGTGCTGTACTCTTAAGCGTCAAGTAAATTCATTGAGAATTGTTGATTGAAAATGTGAATCACGGTCTTTGGTAGTGGTTAATGGGATGCCGATGTCAGAAATATGGTGGTCGAGAAATAGTAAAGCAGTTAGTTTTTTGAATGTCATTTGCGCCTATCTGATGAAACAATTCATCACAGCAAACATGTGCGTTAATGATTTAGATAATGGAAGAGGGCCGAAAATTTCTATGTTGAGATGTTGAAAAGGTCTATCAGATCTGTAAAACTTCCCAGATGTGCTTAATTTTGTTGGTGAGCCTTGCTTGGTTGAAATTGGGTGCAAGTCCTTGTCCATTTTCTGATGCGTTCACTCGTCCTCACTCAGATAAAACGCTTTGTTTTAGGTTTTACCATAGCTCAGATACGTAGATATAATAAAGGTGCTAAAGCAATCTTTCTCTGCAAAACGTAAACAAGTTGAGACTTTGAAATTTTGCCTGCTGTCTACTAAGTTTATTGCGTTTTTATTCGAAAATTCTGTTAAATGATCTGTATATAAACAACTGTACTTATATAAACGTCAGTCCCAGGATTTTTTGAATATGAAGAATACCATGTGACAAAAAATGTACTCAGTGACAGCTTGCCTCAATCTCCAAATATCCAAGTATTAGGACTACTTTGCGTGTTTCAAATTTGTTTTAATTCACTACGAATGCTCCTGAATAGCACTAATTTAGTAATGCATTTATACGAAAGGCTTGGATTATTGTATCATAACTACATGCTATGAAACTCAATTAGAGTGACATTGTTTTGTGCCCCTTTTCGCGTCAATCATATTCATCGTATAAAATAAGTTGAAATCTGAGTTTTTTTATAGCTTTTTTTTATCGAAAAAGCATGGTTCTTTACCTTTCAATACCACCAATCAATCATTAGAAGAAATCCTAGTTGAAGTATACGTCAAAGTTCATTGTCATAACACCCAAGTAGTTATTCATAGTTTTCTAAATGTTAAAAACGTATGATTATGTATTCTCACTAGTTGAGATCATGATATAATTGAAGCTAGACCACCTGGAAACACTGGACGGCCGTTTCGTCCTGTTGTGGGATTTCTTAGCAGTGCGCATCCACGACCCCTCCTCGTGAGATTCGAACCCAGGGCCTATCGGTCTCGCGCGCGAACGTTTAACATCTTAACCGCTGAGCAGGCATCCAACGGTGTTAATGTCTAACTTCAACTAATTCACCATTGTCATCAGTGTGTTACTATCTCACAATTGACCCGATTGAACTCCACTGGTCACTGCTTTACACTAGAACTCCAGGATATACATCTTGATGTCAGTCACTAGTGAGCATATGTTGATTAGTATCAGAAGGGGTCTTGTGGAGATTGTAGCAGTGTTTCCAGGTTTTCCATGGTGGTCTAGCTTCAATTGACTCATGATCTCAACTATTGAAATTACTACAATGTTCTCAAAACCCCTTCTGATTATGTATTCATGATCTGTTGCAAAGTTTTAAAATCATCAACTGTTTGTCTGAACTGTGTCGATAGTTTTTAAAGTTCACTAAATAACCGTAATCTTTTTTTGAGTTACTTCAAATGAAATAACTCAAAACCAGTCATATTGACCAAGCTCAAATCAATATATATATATTCATAAATTGTTAGTGTAGATCCATAAAGAGTGAATAAACTTTATTTATATCGCAGTGTTTAATGTGTATTGCTGTTTAGAGTAAAATTACTGAGTATGAATAATGATAGAACATATTTAATTGTACTAAAATTTCTATTAAGAAGTGTACACTCATTGTTAATGTTATCTGTCAATCAGTAAAATCTAACACAAGTGTGTATTGGTTTCAATCGTCAAATGTATTAGCTCAGAGAAAACAAACGAGAGTATAAATTAAAGTTCTGAAATCCCAAAAGGTCATTATTATAAGTGCATAGAACAGTTCAAAAAGACCAAATGATGAAATTGACGAATAAAATTAAAGATTTAGAAGAATATAGAAAAGGAATATAAAACGGTCGATGCTCTGCAGAATTCTTGATGGGGTTGTTATATTCGGTACTGAACAACCAACAAGCTATTTTCAAACAGTCTTATTTTTATTTGATTTTCTGTATCCATCTTTCTTATTAATAAATGCTAAACAATTACGAAAATTTGAGTCACTAATCTTGGACTCTTGTCGTTAGCATTGACCAGCTGTATCCAAATGCCCTGGTACGACAGGGTAGGGAGAGTCTGCTATTTCTCAAAATGCTCTCACATGTACAACCACTGCCTTCTGTCGAAGATGTTGTTTACGAAATTGAAATGACTAAGAGCGAATGTTCTGTGCTTTAACCGGGTCGGACGATATGAAGGATCGACCTAGGAGAGTTGGAAAACCTTCATTCCAAATCAACGGTGCACATAGGCTCCAGAATCCTGAGGGAACAAATGTTGTATGAGCTAATCGTTGATCATCGGCTACCATGGGACTGCATCTCCTTACGTTGCTCTATTACCTTGTGGATCAGACCCTTAGGTCGAAGGCTTCGGGTTTGGCACCCTAAGAAAACCACCTGCTTCGATCTGGGCACCCAGGCAGTATCACAGCTCATACACAAATCAAGTGACTTGTATGGCACATATGTATTCGGTACCTCTTTGTAACAATATATGTGTTCAAATAAAATAATATAATAAACTGCCCATCTATCTTTCCATCTATTTAATGATAATTTGAAGTAACTCATACACTAACTATAAGTTTATGTACTCGACTTCGAGGTGCATTGTGTATTTGAGCTCTTACTAATTATCCATTTGTCGAAATCAAAATAGTTATAGTGGATTTCTCACGTAAAACCTACCAGTCAAGTGCTTTAATTAATAAGACACTGATGTCATACAGTATTATGTAGACAATCTTTTGCTTTACGTGAGCGTTCGAAATGAGGTATAAGAAAATATTTATTTCTAATTTACTCTAGTATTCAATGAAGTTAATTTCTAGAAAAATGAATTACTAGTAGTAATAATCAAATCAGTAATTTCATGTTTGAATGTAAGTCCTTTATCTTCTATGACAGTGATTGAACTAATCAAATTGAGAAAAGCAATCAAGATCATTAGATAATACGGAGTGACTGGCGTAGTGGTGAGAATACTCGCTTTTTAACTGACAGGTCACAGTTTCAAATCTTTCTTCGCCTACTTCAGTTTTTGCATGTGCGTATTATCAATATATCTCAAGTAATAGAAGTAGCTCATGGCCGAGTATATCTTGAGGGACCTGATGCTCTCTGACAGATTCTATCCCGTGATCAATCAGTTGTAAATCTCGGTTATTGATTGTTTAATTAACCAGTGCATGTCTTTTTTCTTCCTAAGGATTATCACCAGATTTAAATTGATAAAATAGTACTCTCGTCAAAAATATCCAACTTCCAATGCGTTCGTACCGTGATTTAAATAAATAGTAAATTCTCTAGTTGCTTCATTCCTGATAAGAAGGTTCCTTACTCAACAAACACACATTTGGTTTAGTTTTGTCCTTTTTTAAATCGTTGCTTCTCCACAACTGTTCATAAATTTTCCTGATTTTCCTTTTAATTCAGCTTGGGATGGTCACTTTATCCTTATTTCGTACAATATTAAGCTTTCACTGTGAAGATGTTATGTATGAGTTAATATTCAAGTGAGTTGATTTATTTATTACTCTTAATAGATTTCTTAACTATTATAACTTTTTGGTGAGAATACTAAGAATTCACTATATGAATTCTGACATTTTCATACCAAATGTTCTCTCTGGGCCATCTATAAACTCCATTGTTACATACATTTATGCTCGTTTGTTGTTTACTCTACTAGGTGTTTGAATTTAAACTACCACATCATGGATTCGAAATTCCCTGTAACTTACTTCAATCTTGTGTTATACGTAAATTTTCAGTATAGGGTTGTGGAGATTATTAATTTTTTGATTGAGATCATGAACCGACTGATGTTATACCACAATTGAAAACCTGGAAGCACTGGACGGCCGTTTCGTCCTATTGTGGGACTCCGCGGTAGTGCGGGATTCGAACCCAGGGCCTTCAGTCTTGCGCGCGAACGCTTAACCTACAGACCACTTTGCCGGCATCCAACGGTGTTAATGTCTAACCTCAACCATCGTCCAGTGCTTCCAGGTTTTCATTGGTGGTCTAACATCAATCGGTTCATGATCTCAATCAAAAACTCGTAAATTTCACCTAACATATGTATGACTATAAGTTTTGTGCACAAAAATCAGTTCAATGCAACTTAAATGTCTATCATTTTGAATCATTAAATCTCATGATTAGATTTTTACTTCATTTATTCTATTTAATTTTTTCGGTGTTTAGAAATAAATTGATGAACATATCAGGAAATATGGGTTTTCTTGTTGTTTGTTAATAAATGTTACTTATTTTTGGTAAGGATAACTTCGATGGTTACTTATTCTGTTACTTAATTTAGCATGCTTCCAGATTATAAAGATTGCTAATAGTCCTATAAATATGCTTGTTTTTTGTACATTTATGAATCTTGAAGTAAAACGTTTCTCCTTACTTTACGTCTTTTCTCTACCATACTGAGCTCAAGTGTGAGAGAAGTCTACAGATCTAGCAAGTCAATGTTAAGTAATCGAGTTGTGGACCTATCACATATCTATAATAGTACAATCATAATTGATAATGTCCATGATATGTAAATTTATATCGGTTAGCGGCGGATACAAACCAATATTACTCTTATGGTATTTCATACGGTTAATGAACTTGACCATGGAAATCTAGTTATATTTCACTTCACAAAAGCAGGTGTGAGATCCATTTTACTGTTTGTACTTAAGTTTATTGAAAGTGATCGTCAAAAATAAACAACATATATAGACGAATAATATTGCTTTCATAGATTACACTACTCGTTGATCTTCGTCAGATAACCATTAGAATCCATGAAGCACTAGACAGCGGTTTCTTACTAGTATGGGTCACTCATTAGTCTCCATCTCACCTGGGGATCGAACCCAAGACCTCCCCATCGTGAAATTTAGAACAACGCATATAAATGAAAAACACTTCAATTAGATTATTATCAGGCTTAGATATATGAAGTTGTTGAGACTATTGAATGTTACTGAGATCACGAACTGATTTCAGTTAGCCATCGAACTGTTCAATGCTTTCAGTTTTTCAATGGTTGCTCAACTTTGATCGGTTCCGGATCCTAACAGCGTTTAATATACAGTAATGTTTATATAAATACACAAAAACCACTTAACCCATCAACACAGTTTATAAGTCAATGATAGCCATGAAAAAGGTCAATTTAACTATTCACATACCATCAGTACGATTTCATAGTAAGATGGCAGTTGTACTAGTGATGAGAATGTTGACAGTTTGAATATCCGAAGCTGACCAAAACCTGGCAGAATAAATAAATATAAAAATCATCAACAAACATAAAAACTGCGTAGTACGAAATATGCAAATAAGCACTATAGATATATGGATAGTGAAGAATAAATAAGAAGTGCAGTGAAGAAAAATAAACAAACTAAGGATGTTTGAAGTAAGATCGTTCGTCAAGTTTTATCAGAACAAGGAAGAGACAAGCATATTACAAAGCTCCTCTGAACTCAGAATCAGGTTGTTGTCTTGCATCTCTTAAGCTCCTGCTGTATGTAGAATAAAAGACCGAACGTCGATGGGAAACGAGGTTATGTGGTAGGT
Organism: Schistosoma margrebowiei; assembly: GCA_944470205.2. Lineage (NCBI taxonomy): Eukaryota > Metazoa > Platyhelminthes > Trematoda > Strigeidida > Schistosomatidae > Schistosoma > Schistosoma margrebowiei. The sequence goes on from OX104025.1 coordinate 9,901,532, forward strand.
TACTTAAATGATTTAGTCCTATCTACCACATGACCACTGCTACCAATTGAGATAAAATGGGGTTACGTGTTGTCCATATTTAATTCCTTCCAAACCATTCAGAGAAATCTCTCATTTGCTGGTAGTCTCTTAGTATTTTAAGATAATTCAGACTCATTAAAATACACGGTTAAATAGATGTGTTTCAGTGTGAAATTTGTGTACTCCATGATACGGTTGATGTCAGTTAATGTAGGGGTTAGACTGAATAGTTTTTTCGTATCACTACGTCACAATCTCATACAAGATCAAACCTAGTATCACTAAATCTCAGGATAACCACTATACTTGTAGAACACAGAGTTGAATATCAATAATCATCCGCCTTATATCAACGTCAATCAATTGGCCATGGTATTTCGCGTTGATCGTTTCCAAATTATATCAATCAGTCTTTGAAGGAAAACTAACTTGAAATTTATTTTAAACCTTCACTTAGTGAAATAAATTTCAATGACTACTAATTAAACTTAAAGATTACTAAATTACTTACTATAGAGTGTTGATATCATTGACTCATCTGAGAAGTCTCATACTAAAGACAATCTATTGTCTAGTGCTTCCTAGTTGTCTGATTACGTTCAGTCATGTGAAATTTTTTTCTATTGCTGACTAAGATTTTAATCTTACATTTAACAATATTTCAATGGTTAAGATCATGCGTCAGTTGAAGCTAGACCATTGTGGAAAACCTGGAAGCACTGGACGGCCGTTTCGTCCTATTGTGGGACTCCTCAGCAATGCGCATCTACGACCTCACCCCCTGCGAGATTCTAACCCAGGACCTACTGGTTTCGCGTGCGAGCATTTAATCACTAGACCACTGTGCTGGCCGGCATCCAATGGTGCTAATGTCTAACTTCAACTATTCCACGAAATTGAGTGACACATCCACCATTGTCTTCAGTGAGTTACTATCTCACAACAGACCTGGTTGAACTTCACTAGAATTCCAGGATATACTTCGTGAAGCCAGTCACTAGTGAGCATATGTTGATTAATATCAGATGGGTTTTGTAGATATTATAGTAATTTCAATGGTTAAGATCATGAGTCAATTGAAGCTAGACCACTATGAAAAGCCTGGAAGCACTGGACGGCTTCGGCTGACTCGTGATCTTAACCATTGAAATTACTATAATATCCACAAGACCTATCTGATACTTAATAATATGCTTAATTATCAACGTAATTAATATCTAAGTGATGTATACATTGAATTCAGTAATTGACTCACCAGTTGATCATTCCATTACAACAAACGCCTGACTATTATTAAAAAAGAAATTGATTGTACGCTATTATGATCGCGATCATTGTAGATTATATACATAATTTGAATAAATATAGAATATCTAAAAAGATAGTTAGCAGTTTGAATATATATGGATAATTTTATAGCTTGTTAACTAATAATAGTCATGTGTTTCTTACAAGACATGTGCTTTTTGATCAAACAAACTTTTGTGTTATGGATTTTGAAATTGATTTTTTTGCGCGTACACACACAGAGAGAGAGAGAAGGTGTTGTTTAAATGGTAACATGTTTTCATTTTTCATTGTTGATGATTTTATAAACAACTAATGAAAATAAACATGATAGTGTTATATAACAAGAACAAAAATGATAGTAACTTAGTTCAATATTGTTACATGTTTCAGCCCCCAAATGCCCTGGTACGGCCGAGTGTGGGGAGAGTCCGCTCTCCCTCTCGAAATGCCCTCACTTGGCCACGCGTGTACAGCCTCTGCCAGGGAAGTCCTACTCACTGCCTTCTCATGGCGGGGGTGTTGTTTACGAAAATGAGAGGACAAAAAGCGAATGTCCGGCGCTTTAACCAGATTCCAAACCAATGGTGCACATGGGCTCCAGTATTCTGAGGGAACAAATGGCGTATGAACCAATTGTTGGTCACCGGCTTCCATGGGACTGCATCTCCTTACGATGCTCCGCTGTCTTGTGAATCAAACCCTCAGGTCGAAGGCTCCGGGTGTGGCCCCCTAAGAAAACCACCTGTTTCGGTTTGGTCACCCGGGCAGTATCACAGCCCTCACACATATCGAATGAGATTTGTGTGGCGCATATGTATTCGGTGCCTCTTTGTACCAATATCTATGTGTTGAAATAAATAAATAAAAACATTTTTCATGAATGAACTCGATCAAATTGTGTTGAAATAACGGTGAAATAAATTAGATAGTAGTATTCATAACTCATAAGAGAAAAGATGAAGTTATCCTCAACATTTTCAATGTTAATTCATTGTGTTGTGTCCATCAGTTTCGTCAATTTTTTCGTTTATTTCGTCGGTGTGTGCTACATGTTAGAGTGTAACTTTCATGAAAGATTTCACTTTAAGCGCCTAGCAGTATGTATCTGTCATTGTCATTGTAATCAGGGCTAGAAATGCAATTAAATATGCACAGCTCATCGATTAAGTAGACAAAAAAATGACTGAAAATATTTGATATAGCAGACTTATTGGACACTGAAAACTTTGTGAATAACCTTCAGCCGAATGAAAATAATGTTATCATTTCATTACAGCGAATAAAAGATTTAAATTTAAAAACCGATTATTCTAAGCTGTTTTTTAAAATTACTTCGGGTGCATGTTATAGGGCTCCTCAAATATCTGTACCCACCATACAAAACATTTTCGAAATCAAGTTTATTTGTTAACACAATACTTGTTTCGTCCTACCTAACTGGTGAGTTCTTGTCCCGCTTTCATGTTGGATAGTATCTACTGATTCTGGTTACTGACTAAAACTTCTAATTCATAACCAATCAAATAATAAGATTAAATAATCTTCTGTTCATATTCTCATATCTATTTGTCATATTTTGGAAATCGTTAATTTCATTTTTTTACTCGCTAGTCTTCCTATTCTCTTCCCTTTCTTAGGCATTTACTAACCTTGAATCATTTAGATTCTGAAAGGTTTGATTCTTCATCAAATGGATTTTATAAAACTCTACTGACTGGATCTGCATTATGTTTATCCAACAACGGCACAACAAAACAACCAAAACTACTTTGGTCTACTTCACCACGATCAACCGTTAAGCATACTACTTATTATCATCCTACGGTGGATCAGTTAATCCCACATCTTGTTAAATCAGCTGAATTATTTTTATCATTAGCCAATACATCATCTTGTAGTGATAAATTTTCGAAATCCAGATCTCAGTCAACAACAACAACAGATAATTCTGAAGTTGGCACTACACAATTAAAGAATGAGAAGAGGCAAAAATCAAGTATATCCTACTGGTATGTTGAATTTTTCTGATGACATATACTTCTTTTTATTAAATGGTTCGACTTCAGCTACTACTTAGAGATGAGACTGAAAATTGCCTGTTTTAATGAACCGATCAAGTTATGTCGGTCGGACTACTCGTTCTTTTAAGTCCTACTATCTCAGAAAGGTCATTTGCAGAGTTGTAAGACTGCAAGCAGAAAAAATGAAGTTTGAGGATGACATCGTACTTCTAACTGTTTAAAAGTTTGACTGCAGTGAGGTGTTTCCCTTCTATCTAGCATCTGCATATTTGCTGCCTCCTCACAACTGAATGAAGTGGTTAGGAAAATTGAGTTGTTAAAAAATAACAAACTTCATTTCATCCCTACAATAAAGTTTTGAAGGTACGAAGCTAGGACATATAAGACTACTCATGAAAAGGTCATATGCGATCAACCTCAAACAGTTATCCCTCTGCAGTCATGTTCCCAAGCAATCAAAGCCACCCTTATTTCAATTTTCTCATATATCTCGATAAAAAGTACCTCTCTGTGGTATGTACAAATGAGAAGTGACAACTACTCTCACACCTCTAGCAGCACTCGAGATCATCAGCTCCAAAGAATTGGATAAGACCACTTCAATTATCCTTCCTACTCGAACAGAGACATGTGGGCTGAGTCATTGAGTAAGTGCATAATCTAATTCTTCCAATAACATGCCTCGTTTATAATTTCCCGACTATCTTTTGACCCTGAGATGGCATGTGAACACAGACACGTCCGACGTTCAAGCCTTTCAGACTTGAACTTGTTATCGAATGCCTTAAACCGTTTCAAAAAATTGATCACCACCTCATTATAATATGCTTTACTATTTAAAATCGTATTTATCATTATAAGTGTGCCAATGTTTGACAAACAGATAGTGTCGGATCTCATTTTTTCATTTCTAAAACACCTCTCTGATTACCTCATCATTATTTTAATAAGCTTATCTATTTGCCTTATTTCTGAAGAGATTCTAATTACCGTTAAACTTAAGAGATAATTATCGAAGTAACATTCTTTTAGTCTACAGAGCTTTTGGTGGAAATATGACTTTGCTTTCTGGGTTAGCTATGTCTAAGATAAAAAGGTGTCTATGTTCAACAGTTTTACTTCAGACAATGCTAATATATACTAGACGATTTGCTTTATATACATAATGATATGTTCTCATTTTATAATCATTGTTTCGTCGTAATAGTCCTGTCGAAAAACTATGTAATGTTTCGAAAGAAGTCATATTCAGTGGTCATGGAGACTCTATGCCTACAATCGATCCCTTAACAAGTTTAAATCATTCAAATAACTTTAATAGCGAATCAATTGATGATGATGATGATGGTGATGATGATTTGAACAAAACATTAAACAACGAATGGGTTGTTATTCGTGCAACACCACTCCATCCTATTTTAGTGGCTAATAATTATCCAGAATTAATAAATTATATTAAAAATGCCAATTTACGTGTATCACGACGACGTCAAGCTTGTAAATCATGGCGTTCACAGTATTGGCCAAAAATGATTGAAAATAATAAAGGGAATCAATCTGCAACATCAATAGTAAGAGATGATAATTTATTAGAATTACAAGAGAAACGATCACGTTGTGATTTGTATAGAACGATCCATTCGTCGAAATATACAAATATTAGTGGTTGTGTAACGCCGGACTCAATGCCTAATGGATTGTCAGCTAGAGATCGTACAAAATTTATGCCAGACATAGTCGACAGTGGTAGCAAAAACGAATGGAACAGTGTATGTGATGATATATCATTGTTATCACCATTGTTATTGCATAGTTTATCCAGGAAACATACTTCATCTTTATATCAATTAAATTATATAAATGATTCATCAGATGATGAAAGTAATCAAGAAAATATGAAACAATCTAGCAATTCAAATACTACTGATAATGACACAACTCTTATCGCTGCTAATAATGTTGAGTCAACTGTCTCTGAAACTGATAACCTTGATAAGACAATTAATTCACGTTCGCCAACTGATAAACAGTTATCCAATTCTTGTTCAACAGAATCATTTCATTCAAAAACTGTGGACAATAAACAACCACAAACACAATCATCAGTATTATCGACAACATTAAAAATGGACAATCATGAAGAAGGGTGTTATAACACAGGCTTTAGTGTACCATATAATCTCACATCCACAAATTCTACACCTTCGTGTACTTGTTTATCAACGTTACCGGATTTGCTAAGATTAGCTCATCTAGATCCAAGTATAGAATTACATAATAGTAATGTCGTTTCATGCACCACCACAGTGTGTACAAAAACTGATTTTAATGAAAGACAAGAATATGAATTAGAGAATTTTTTAGCTGCATTAGATTGTTTACCATCACCAGGACGTTGTACAAAACATTTTGGACATTTGCCACCATTTATTTCCTACAGCAAAATTGATGAGGAATTTTTTAAAAAATTGGATGATTATGTGCATGAATTTGAAAATTCAAAAATGGAATTTACTGAAACAGATACTGTTAGTAGTACAACAAAAACTACTGCTGTAACTAAGAATGATAATCTTATTCATAATTATAGTGATAACGATGATGAGGGTGACAATAATGCTGAGACAAAATCTAGACTCTTACAATCTCCTCTATTATCTTCGTTAATGGTTAGATCATGTAATGATGCTTTGGATTCGATATCATTAAACAGACTTGACTCAATACGCCAACAACAATGTCAGCATTCAGGGAGTCATAGTAGTTGTAGTAATCATTCACACTTAACAGATTTCTCTTCAACTTCATCGACGCAATCTGCGAAACATTATTCAAATTCAGTTGGTGTCGCTGGCGGTATAGGTAGGTGTGGTGATAATGATTGTAGTTTAAATTTATGTCATGATGCTAAATATTAAATTGATGACATGTAATTCAACACGCACTATAAATCTCCTACATTAATCAAATTTGAATCTACCGACCATTGGTTAAAAGTCAGACATTCAAACCACTGAACAACAAAGATACATTCAAGTGTGACTTTTAGTATATACCATTTACAATCCTCGATCATTGGTACACAATTGCCTCGCTTACATTTATGTATAAGGTTCGAGACGGCTATCCGAAACCTCATAAACTACCATTGTCATATCCTAATTACGTAAGAGCTGTTCTGCTCTACTCCTCATGTTAACTATCGAAGTATAACGCGGTAATCGAAGGTTATGTATTTTATATGTCGTGGTTATTACAAGAGCGAAAATTTCAACAAATGATTTGTATCTTCCACAGAGCACTCTAAACAGTAGCACTCCTGAGCTAAATAACTTAATAGTTGAGTTCATGGGTCAATTAAAACTAGACCACCATGGAAAACCTGGAAGCACTGGGCAGCCGTTTCGTCCCAGTATGAGACTCCTAGACAGTATGCATCCACGACCTCGTGCTCGAGACTGAAGTTCCTGGGTTTGAATCACACTATCCTTTCAAGTGTACTTTTTCATTTTGCCTTTTCGTGGCATATTCCTAATGTTTAATTTCTTTCATAGTTGTTTCTACTAAATTATTTAAATCTCGTTTGCGATTTATCTCGTTAGTTTTATCTCAACATACCGATATTATATGACAGCTTGAGCTAACGCATATTTGTTCAAAGTTCTTTGTTGCTTATGACTAACGATACATTGAGGCAATCAGGAATTGTATAAATGACAAGTGCACGTGGTTGGTCAAGAAACGGCTTTCATTTCTGAGGAATTAGAAATGCATCTTTGGTAGCTTAATTTTCTAATATATATGCCATTTCAGTTAATCAACAGATTTCCTTTCTCACTATCCGTAAGTTCGCTTAAGTAATAGGTTGAACTTGTGCATAGGAAGATTTCGTATCACTGTCAACTCTCAGCCACCATATCTCACAACAAAGAAATAATGAAATATTAAACCTTCTAACTGCAAAATAGTGTGGCGTATGCTACCTATGTTGATAGATATAAGTATTACATAACAGCAATAGTCAGTCAGTCAGTCAATAACAACGTAGAACTTCGTACGTACGTACATCAGTTCGAGTTGCCACACCACCTTAACACAGAGATGCAGTTGTCGATTCAAATCCCATTGTGGTAGAGGTAGCAAGAGTGTAAGCAGTGATCGGGAAGATTAGGGTTTGGAGATGTTATTTAAATAGTATAATTCAGTGAAATAAATTTGGAAAGAGGAAAAAAGGGACATGAAGAATTCAGAAGATTAGAATTTGGGAGAACACAAAGAGTGGATGCACCTGTGCCATTGCAAACGATTTTGAGCCATGTCATTCAGGGTCTCTAACCATCGGTTGCTATCATCTCGCGGTCCCCAACCAGGTAGTCTACACCTATCAACATGACTCAGACCACTTGTCAGTGACTTCATGGACTTGTGCCATGTTTTGGTCTGGCCGCCCCTAGCTTTCTTCCAACCTACTCCTATACCACTGAACATCGCACGTCGAGGCAGTCGGTCGTTGGGCATACGTCACACGTGTCCCAGCCATCTCAACTGATGAAGTTTCACTACTTCATCAATTGATTTGCCATCCTTACCTAGTACTCGTTTCCTAACAACTGCATTACTTACTCGATGGTCCCATGATATACGAGCAATGTTTCGAAGACACCTATGATCGAATACTAGTAACCTACGAATATCCTCTACTCTTACCGGCCATGTTTCACTGCCATAAAGTAGGACGGGACGTACTGCTGCGCAGTAAACCCGTCCTTTGGTTGATAGACGGATATCTCGCCTACGCCATAAATGACGCAAGTTGGCAAAAGCTAGTCGAGCCTTCTGTATCCGTGCTGAGATTTCGTCACACACCAGACCACAAGGGCTGATGAGACTTCCAAGATAAGTGAAGCGGTCGACACACTCAACTACTTCACTCCGTATCACTAGTTCGGGTGTCGATGCAATCCAATCCTGAAGCAACATTTTGCATTTCGAGGCGAGAATCGCATCCCGAACATGCTTGCATTGTTGCTTAGAGTGGTCAGAAGACTCTGCATTTTGTCAGCGTCTTCACCAAATAAAACTATGTCATCGGCATATTCTAAGTCAACAAGTGAATTTCTTGGTAGAAGTTCAACCCCTGGAAATTTAGATGAGGAGAGTGTTATCTCTAAAAGTACGTCGACCACAAAGTTGAACAAGAATGGAGAGAGTGGACAGCCCTGACGAACACCACTTGAGGTAATCAATTCTGATGACAGTTCGCCATAATCTCTCACTCTACCAGTTGTGTTCGAGTAGAGAGCCTTTACAAGGTTAATGCACTTCTTTGGTACTCCTTTCAGTGACAAACACTGCCATAGAACCTTACGATCAACAGAGTCGAATGCCGCCTTAAGGTCGAGAAATACTACAATTGTGGGGCGTCTAAACGTGTGTCTGTGTTCTAGAACCTGACGTAGTGTGAATATTTGGTCTATACAACCACGTCCAGGTCGAAAACCGGCCTGATTTTCTCTAGTTTGCTCTTCACGAGCTTTGATTAGGCGTCGAAGTATTATTGAAGCTAGTATTTTAGACACTATATTAGTCAAACTGATTCCTCTGTGATTGTCACAAGAGAACATTTGTCTTTTCTTAAAAACTGGCACAATCAGTGATTGAGACCAGTCAGATGGGATTACGTCCAGTTCCCGAATTCTACCTAAGACCTTAGTTAATCTCACTGAACCACCATCCTTAAAAATCTCAGGAGTAAATCTGTCAGGGCCTGCTGCTCTCCCTCGTTTCAGATTTCCTATGGCTTTTTCAACTTCGTAAAGAGACGGAAGACCTACACTAACTTGCCACTCAGGTTGACTAGAGATCGTGGGAAATCGAAGTGTGGCTGAAGGCCAGTTGAACTGATCCCTAAAGTGTTCTGCCCATCGATCCAATCTCCTGGATTGAGAGCGTATAATATGTCCATCTTTCTCTGAGATTGTTTCGCTAACGGTCGGGTTCCTAATTCCGGTTTCCTTAACGAGTCTGAATAATTTTCTGCTCTTACCTATTGCCGCTGCCTTCTCCATCTCTCTTGCTTTCGCTACCCACCACTGTTCGCGATCGTTGCGTAGACTTCTTGTCAGCTTGCGCTTAAGCTGACTCCGCTCTCCACTATGTTCAGAGCCAAGTGGAATGAGTTTCCGAGCATCTATCAGTGCGATAGATGCTGCTGAGATCCAGTGTTGCTCCCTAACCTTCTGGTTTACCTTACTAGCAGATATCACTGCTGTTTCCACAGCTTTTCGGATATCATTCCATGCTGCCTCGGGGTGGGCATCACATACATAGCTGTCTAACTGTTTTCCTAGTTGTTCCTGAAATATACTCTTAGCTTGACTATCATTAACTAGGCCCTAAGAGGTTTCCTTGCAGCGTCTTTCCTACGTCCAGTAAGACGCAGGCAAATACGCGCTCGCACTAGAGCATGATCTGAATCTAAGCATGTGCTCCAGAATGAGCGACAGTCTTCTATCGAGCCCCTCCATCGGTGGCTGATGGCGATGTGATCTATTTGGGTCCAACGTTGGGACGAATTAGGGGGTCGCCATGTTAAAAGATGTTTTTCCTCATGCTTAAAGTTAGAATTTGCAAGGAACAGGCGATTATCTGAGCATAGCTGCAACAGACGGTCGCCATTATCTGTTCTTTGAGCCACGACACCATAAGATCCACCTAGGTATCTTTCCCTATCACTTAGTTTACCTACTTGAGCATTAAAGTCACCGGCCAATATTACTACATCATAGCGCCTAGCTTTTCTTAGAAGGTCGGAAAGCTTTCTGTAAAACTCATCTTTTACATTATCTGAGCTGCAGTCAGTGGGAGAATAGGCAGAAACGACAAAGAGGCAACGACGGGTGTCCCTATCTTTCCGGATTCTTACTGTTCCGTTCAGTCGGACAGCGCACAAACGGCTGTCTACTGGGATCCACTCTAAGAGAGCTAATTCTTCCCTAGGGCTCAATGCTATACCTACGCCGGCGATGCCACGGAAAGCAGAATCAGGGCTTCCAGATACACGAAGCGTAAATCGAGTCGGTTCTTTATTTCGGCATGGTGAAGTCAAATGAATGACGCTACTCGGATCTTGTATGCGCGTTTCGGAGACGCAGCACACATCGATGGCGCGAGATTCTAAAGTCCTAGCTAAGGAAGCCTGCTGTCCTATTTGACACAGTGTTCGGACGTTAAAAGCTCCTAGTTGTAGTTTAGAGCGTGGTTTCAGGAGACCAGGAATCGAGTTCCACGTACTCGAATCGTTTGCCCTAGCGATGCGAGGTGATAAAGAGACATGAGGAGGGTTAGTCATGGAGATAAGAGAGGTATTAGGAGGTGTAGGAAGGATTTGAATGTGACCAACTTGGTCTCGTGTGCTGTTACGGGTATGAGGGCTGATGTCACTTCCCGGCTGCCCACACCGTGGAAGGGTATTTCTTGAGGAACCTGAAAAGGAAATTGCATTAGTGTTGGTTTTGACGACCTGGGAGCGTGACCGCAGAGCCCAAGGGACAACTGCTTGAGGCCGGTCGCGCACGGCCTTTTTGTGGAAGGATTTTGACGTGTTAACTCCGTTCTTCAAAGGGCCTTACCGCCGGAGACGGAAATCCGTGAGGTAAGGTGAGGTGTGACATTTTTAGGGTCGACCTTTTCTAACCCCACCCCTCCTTGTGGGAAGGCAGCATCGCTGTCATGCTGGTTGTCTGAGGGAAACACCTTACTGCTGTCACACCTCTCTACAGTCAGCAGTACGACTTCGCCCTCAGACCTTGAGTTGCTGCTTTTAGTCTTACCGTTCACCAATCGACCTGCCTGGCATGGTAGAACCTACAGCAGATTAAAATAAAGAAAACAGGAAGTAAATTGGAGAGCAATCGAAATAGCAACAGAACTAAAGGAATAATGGAGTATGTAAAGTACAACGCAAAGATGTGCAAATGATGTATTTAATGTGTGATTTTCATACTTAATCAAGTCATGTGATTGCGTGGTTTTTCTCACCTGAGTTTTTGTCTACTCCAACAGTACCATCTCACTATAAAATGCATTCTTTTTTATTACTTAAGCATTATGCTTTTTGCATGTTTTCTTTTTTTTCAATTAAAATACTAGGTCCATTTTTGTCCATACTCTTAAATCGTTTGGCTAATATGCACAATAATTGTTTTTTCACTAATCTCCTTCTAACTGATATATTTGCTGCATTGGCCTCTTATCCATGTCCATTATTATATGAATACTTATTGAATCCAATGGGTTTAAGTATAAAACCATCTGTTAATACTCTTTATAAAGTATGTAATACCAAATATTTACTGTATTTTTCTACCGGTAGGAATAAATGTAACTTTGTAATTGTGTGTTCTTTTTGCTTACAAAGGTAGTAAGTAATATAGCCTGAACTCGTAACAAACACACCTAAATATCATGATCTTATAACGAACCATCAACATTACTCCCACCTGTCACCATGAATTTGCAGTTTTTCACCATTTTAAATATTCATTTATTATTATTTGGTGATCAATTCATCCAGATAGTTTTTATTTATTCAACATTTTTCAGCGATTTACTAGGAAGGGAAATAGGCCGACTTAATAGTGAAGTATTACTTTGAAGTTGTCATTCATCTCTACTTTCATTTTATGCCATTTACTGAATTAATGATAAGGGGTGAAGTGGTTGAGTGTATTGTCCCCTTTTATCTTGAGGGTTTCATTTTTCCTAGTGGGCTGGTGTCTAACGAAGTTTCAGAAAGATCGACTGGCTTTTGCCTACTTACGTCACTTGTGGCGACGAATTTATTGTGTGGCAGTTGGCTCAGTTTTAATTTATGACCACTAAGAATAGAGGATATTCGTAGGTTATTAGTATTCGATCATTAACGACTTCTTAACATTGCCCGTGTATTTTTGAACCACTGAGTAAGCGATGTCAGGGTTAGGAATAGGGTATTACGTTGAGTTGAACCATCTACCAAGTAATTTATACATCTAATTTCACTACAACTAGTGTTGTCTGAGAAAAGCCTGACACATTAGTTTGTACTTTTACTTGGTAAGTTAGCATTAAGGCATATCGGCTATTTAGTTAGTGTTGTAAGGAAAAAAGAACCTAATTTGATTGATGTTCACTGGGACACTAGATTGCTCGTCATGCTAGATCACTTGGCAAACTCAACTCAATTATCTAACCAATAATCAAGAACCAGATTAGATCAGAATGTAAATCTATTACCACAAAGTAAAAATCAGTAAACGTAGGGTCACTCAATTTTACATAATAAAGTAGTCTCATAACTGGATATATCTACCATTACTTACTAGGCAATCATCCGGTGTTTTACATTTCTAAACTTCAACGAAATGTATGGCGACTTAGTATTCCAAGCATTTAGTTCTTGCTACAAGGCGACTGATGTTTGTTAAAATATTTTTATCAATCCAACTTCCTTAAATCTTTGTAAACTTTGTGCATCACTCTCTCCATTATCCATCGTGTTCAGGTGCTCCGATCTGTGCATAGTCAAATTGTAGTTGCTTCGGAATCTGTTGAACAATGGAAATCACTTGTGTTTCGTGCGCGTGTTTATTTAAATATTGTCTGGCCAGGTCCTTTCAAGATGACAATTGATCCAAATTTTTATACAACAAGAGAGAATTCACAACGTATTAAAACTAAAATGATGGCAACAACGACAGGATATAAATCAAATACTACTTATAATAGTAAAAAAGGTATGTTAGCAGTGTGTGGATTTGTGTGATTCAACAACTTTGATGTTCTTCAGAAATATATCCACCGTCTTGATATCGATAGTGACCTCAACGTCTAAGTAATACTAGTGTGTTCAAAGCGATTTACAAGTGTTCACTTTTTATTGCGAATGTATATTTTCCAATGATCTTTGATTTGTTGGTAAGATCTGATAGAAATATGCATCAACAGCTCGAGACGACAGACGCTTCACATCATACTCTGGTGAACTGTACGCAATTTAGGTTTCGTGCTAGTTTGTGCTCATTAGCAAAGCGTAACTATAATCTTGAGGGGACGGATAACCTCTAGTCAGTTAGAACCCGAGTGACTTAGTTTTGCAGTCCGAGAGATCGTCATTGAGCTATTTGGAGAGGGACTAACGTCTTGTACGACTGAGAAATATACACTGATTAACCAACCTGCATAGACCATTACAGATATATATAGAGAGGGGGAGATCAACCAGACGAAATTGAATGACAGTGGCGAAGCAAATATTTAACGTATACTTCGAAACAGGTTATGGATAATTAAGAAAAAATAATTACAATTAATATTCTCAAAATTTGGAAAAGAATGTACTCGCTCCGATGTGACATTTCAAATCATATCACCTATGGTTTCTAAGCGCAGCTTACAACCCTCATGATTCCCAAATATGTGGTTTGCTTCTTCTGACATGACTCGTTTCACTGTTGAATGAGTTTACGAATTGATGTTCGCGTTTGATCGTTCCCAACTTATTATTATGCTAGCCAGTTCTATATGTTTGTAGATGGTGGCTGAGCCATGTTTAAAAGATATTGAAAATATTCTTTATCGTGAAACATTCACAAGTTTTTAGCAAAGTTGAATTGCTGCAAGAAGTGGAGTCCGCAACGTACATTTCATCCCATTTGAGACTCGTTTGCTGTGTGTACCTGTGCGTTCTGGATATCACTACTTGTCTCATAATAAATATATTAAAACTTATTATTTAACTGTATACACCGCAGTTAGCTCATGATACTGATAGCGACTGATCAATTGCAGTCCTTAATTACCAATAATTAAAAGTTGCAAACCCTTAATACTCAAGAAAATTGGCTTGTTGACAGGCTTTGAGAACAAGACTTTTAGTTTATAATGAACGTTTAAAAAGGTGGGAGAAAAGATTTGTAAGATTAAAAGTAATGACCGTAGTTTAAGAAGAATTGGTTGATGGTTTTTTATACACAGATTTCCTACACTTACGGTATCACTCAATTCCACTTTTATTTAACGTTTCATTTAAATATTTTTCTTTTATTCATTGTATTGGCTAAATACTTTGTACATTATCCCTACTTACATGCGATTTACAATAAATATCAAAGTTGACAAACTAACACTAATTCATTATGTTTTTTACTGTATTTAGGTGTATCTGAGGACAAGAAAAACACTTCTACCTGTTTATCACAAAATTCTCTTCCTACAAATTCAAATCAACATTCACGTTTGAATAATGTAAACAAAGATTCACTTCAACATGTTGTCCCACTGTTGCCTGTTACATATCCGTTACCAGTGAATAACGATAATAAAACTAGTTCAGAACGTTTACATCGTAGTTCTATCAGTGGTGGAAGTAGTAATTTAAATTTACGTCATAGAAGTCGTAGTCGTGTAAATCAATTTTTAAATTTAACAAGTCGTATCGGTTTAAGTCCAGTATTAAAACGTGCATCACTTCATCAAGGTAATCGTACATCTATTCCTTCTTCTTCTTTTAATCAAAATTATACCAATAACAAATTTAAATTAACAAATTCAGGATCTGATGAGGAAGTTGATGTAAATGTGAAACATTCAATGGATAATGAAAACATTATTAATAATAATCCATTTTATTCAGATCCAACAACAGATATTTCAATAAAAACACGAAATTTAGTATTTGCTTCCATTATTTTTGATGAATTCTGTTTTGAACTAGCTGCATTATGTTATGAGCATAGTTTAAATTCTGATATTCATTTAACTAAATAAATCAAACAAAATTATACTACTTATATAATTATCATTGAATAGTAAGTAGTATTATACATCATTATTATTAACTGGTTATTTTAAGTGATTTTATTCATTAAAATTTACATTTACGCATAGAATTCAACTCAGATCTCATTTATCCATCTATTCATTAAAAAACATATTAATTATACCTGTTATTCATCATCGTATTTTCTTTTGTTGTTCATGAGTGTTTGTTTGTTCGTTTTTCCCTTCTCTTTGTTTTTAATTCACAGTATATTTCCTCGTTGCTAAACAAAAACTCTCTACGTATTTAGTTACGTTTTCCTTGTTTTTCTCTTTTTCTTTCCAATTTACCCTTTTTTTGTAAAAATTTCAGAAGTTATTTATCCGATTCGTTTAATTTTCAATTTCTACTTCTTTTTTCTATTACAAAATGATAATGACTTGTTAATTACAAAATAGATTAAGCATGATGTAACATAATAAAGTTCTTAGTTTACATTTTTTCAAGAAATTTTTTTAAATTTTTACTTGTCTCTGTAAATATGTATAATTTCTCGGTCATTTGTTTGTTCTCTTTCTGAACTATATTCTAATGGTTACTGTTTATGGTATTCATTAGTAAGTTGTATTAACTTTGAGACCAGTTTTAAGAAAATAAACAAAATGCGCCATTATATATTTGCTTTTTGTTTTGTTTTGAAAAACAGAAAATCATCTTTTTTTAAGTGATATTTAAATAGGAAACAGCATACTACATAGTTCACTTGGTAGAATCACCAAATAATTGAATTCATGAGTGTTCATTCCGTTTCATGTCAACTATACTAATAATATTTCATTTAACCAATATCAATTAAGGGATGAGAATACTGCGCAGCAGTTTGTTCTGTCCTACTTTACGGCTGCGAGACATGGCCATTAAGAATTTAAGATATTCGTAAACTACTAGTATTCAACCACAGATTCCTTAGAAATATTACACGCATCTGCTGAGAACATCAGGTAAGTAATGGCGAGGTTAGACGCAAGGTATTAGAGAATGATGGTAAATCAGTTGATGAGGTTGTGAATCTTCATCGACTGAGATGTTTGAGCCATGTGTTACGTATGCCTGAACACCGATTACCACGACGTGCAATGCTGACTAGTGTAGGGGATGGTTGGAAGAAAGTTAGGGGCGGCCAAACCAAAACGTGGCATCAGTCATTAAAGTCACTAACTTCTAGTCTTATCCCTGTTGGTAGATGCAGACTAATTGGTTGGGGTCTGCACGACTATCGTAACCAATGGTTGGAGACTGTGGGTGACATGGCTCAGTATCGATCACAATGACGTAGGTGTATGCACTCTCTGTCTTCTTATAAACTATGAGACTGAGATCGCTTCACATCTTTCTACGAACTAGTTCTTACCACCACTGAATTAACTGCTTCTTTGAATCCGGTGTTCGTCTTGCTGTGCTAATGAGGTATGGCAACTTGGACCAATGAATGTATGTGCCTGGTCCTACGCTGTAACTGACTGACTAACCAATATGCTCACTAAGTTCTCTGACGTTCATTGGTTGATTCAAATCTTTGCTATCTCCAACCTACCCAATCAGAACATAGAAAAGATAGTCGACCTTTGCATTACTATGAATCATATGACACTATGCATCAATAACGGCACTATAATGTACTGTAAATAAGCGATCACAATCTGTACATAACCAAGTCTTCTGTGTTACAAACTGAGTAACAGATATATAATTGACTAACTAGTTTTTAAGCACTAAAAGATATCTTAACAATTGATGAGCTGAATAAAAGCTTATAATGAAGACAATACCAAAAAATACCACGATCCAAATATCTATTTAATATACAATAAACACACATACATAATAATAATTCCTAGCATATTGATTGAAATTCCACCTTTTCCATTTATTCGTCTATATCTAACAGTTACTATGGGATTTCACTATGAATTTTCTCCAAATGTGAATGTTTAGATTGATCAGAACTAAGTGAACCTTAGGTTTAAATGCCTTTTTTCGAACCATGGGGCAAATATTTCTGATGACCAATCGTTTTACCATCAATGAATTTTTGTTATGTATGTATAGTAATTCTATTGACTAATTAATCCAAAAGTTGCTACATGTGATTCCCGGAATAACCAACAAAAATGGTTAGTTTGTAGTGACTCACATTTATCACGAGAACACGACTGGTTTATTAAAAACAATTATTATTATAACCAATTGTACCAGTGTTTGTTTTAATGTGCTTTTGTTTGACTGTGCTAACGACAGCTATATTGTGCTTCCATTCTTATACTTACACTTCGATTGTAACTTCGCGCGAATTCGGTTACGTTCTGTAACCAAGCACGATCTCGGTATCCTTTCGATGCCACGAGATCGCCAGCAAATAAACCTCGACTTGGTCCATTAATTGCCTTCTGATATTTGGCTTCTCGGGGGATTTTATGGAGTCATTTGGCACGTGCTTCTTGGTAGCGGTGTTAATAGTTCAACTCGACTCGACGCCACGCTACAAATGGTGATCCCAAAGTTTGGAACACGCGACAAGTTCTTGGTTGCTAGTTGGATAGTATGATGTAGTTCGGTTATCAAGGAAATTCTTGTCTAATAAGATTCGTGCCGCGCGCTTTTTGTATCAAAGCTAGTAAATCGTGTCAGAACGGATTCTGACCTTAATTTATCCTTTATGCGAGCATTACTATGATTAAACATGCAATATTCTAGGAGTTTATACATCAGAATACTCGGCTCATTATTATAAAATCAATGAGTGTACAAAATATAAGTATCCAAAGATCCATTCTCGTATTTGACTTATTTAATTCCGTCATTCACCAACGTGATTTAAGACAATAAATATACTAGGCTATCCTATGTGTGTATTTCGATAACAGTCGTTCATACGATGTGTTTTATGCTTCAATTGGGTAAAGTATATTACTTTGATTTAGAAAGTTGGGTTTCGACAAGTCATCTATAGTTAGATAGTGCGAGGAACCACCTTAATTAGGAGAGTGATGGGAAAGTGTGACTTGTTGGGGTTTTATGATTAGTCTAGGACAACACTTGATGGCGTCACTTTCCCGCGTATAGTGTATCAAGGCTGGTATGGTTCTTCATCCGTGGGAGTAGAGCACTTTGGACCTTTCGTGGTTAAGAGATTAAAATAATTAGAAAAATACATGGATGTGAGTTTACTTGTTTGCAAACAAAAGTAGTGGATACTGAAATGAAGTACGGCCTAAATACTGACTCATCTATGATTTCATTTTCACGTTTCATGGAAAGAAGATTCAATAAATTTGACGTATTGTAATTTTTGTCAAAGAATTATACTAATCTGTGACCTATGTAGGATCTAATTTGTCCTACAGGTATACTATTAGACTGTTAAAGCTATACTGGCTACCGCAGAGTTTATATGAATGCTATACATACGCATATACATACCGACCAGCATTGCGTGTCTTATCGAAATGAATAAAAATTATGAGTTACACTAATATAATAAGATAATAATGTCCTTTAATTGGCAGGACGTATGCAACAAGCATAGTCTAGACACATCAGACCAGATTGACGTGGTGAGCGCTTAAACAACGATTTGATTGGTTAGTTAGTTGTCATCTGAATCGCGTATTTGAACCTCAATGGCTCTGTCCTTTCGTCATAAAATAATTTATTTGGTCTTTTTGAGATAAGCCTTAGCACAATTTAGTTTATTTATTGATGTCACTAATGATAGTTAGCTATAGTAGTTAAAATGTCTGTTAGTGTGAAGCATTAATTACAACAACTCTTTGGTTGAGTGTCAATGGGAAATGATAACGACGTAATAACAATTAAAACAACAGTGATGTAGAACCATAGCAATAATTTTACCTTTACTGAAAACGATGGAAAAACTGTCACCCCTTACACTTTAGGTTGCATTAAAGGAGCATAATGATCCATTTCAGTTCAGTTACAAATGCAAAACAATCGATAACGACGCTGCAGTTGTCCTTGTTTGAAAGTTAGTGTTTAAAGCAGGAGAAAGTGATAATTATTCTAAACGTGCGTTTTTGGAGCATCAGTCTTATTCATACGACTGAATGGATGGGCAAAATTATATTCTTTAACTCATTGTGAACTTTGTCCAGAATTAATTACGTTTTTATTCCGATTTAATGAATATTCAGAGTAATATTTTTTGCGTTCCAGTGAATTTTATTCAATATAACATTATTTTGTTGAAATGTAGTTTTATTTCAAGATACGATGTTCTTGTATAAAATTGACGTAAACTATGATGAGCACAACAGATAACATGTAATTTTGCTCTTACTCTGAATATTCTTTACGTATGTGATTTTATTCAGATTACTAATCACAATGGGTGTACACTCAGTATGTGTTGAGTATATTTTCGACCAGAGTCCTTATCATGTTTTGGGTTCAATAAATTTTCGGTTGTACCAGCCTTAATGTTCTTACTTCGCGTTGTGTAAATTGCAGTGATTTCTTGTACTTTCAAGTATAAGAATAAGCGACGTGGGTACAACATGTCACTTCAGCTAATCTGGGTCATCTGTTTGAAGATAAAAATGTATTAAAAGATAAACATCTGTACTTGGAGGAACTTTTGATTCAGCACATGTTACTGAAAATAATTTGCTGGCATCCCAAAAACAATCGGATGAGCATTCTCCCAAATCCGACTTCAATAAGACAAACCGTTGGCCGTAAGAGATGCCACCTGAAGATAAACAAACCTTGGGGACCAGCCAGAGTGTGGTGTTTGAACGAACTAATGATACTTTTGTACTTGTTGATTGCACGATTTCGAATTTCAAATACAGTGTGCTTGTGTCTTACTTCTTAATTCAATTGCGTTACCTCTGGGACTCTTATTTCGTACTATAATTCAAATAATTCGAGACATTATACTGGCGTCGCGATGGAGCCTGAAATGGAAAAGTTGGATATTCATTCAACTTCGGAAGCTTTTGGGGATTATTTGAAAACGTTTGAAATCTGGAGCATGACTAAGAAAGATGTTAAAGGTGATAAAATTGCGGCACATTTCCTGACATTCATTGGGAAAGAAACGTACAGCTTATTAAAAACTTTGGCATATCCAGAAAAACTTATCTCACTTCCTTATGCAACTCTTAAGGAGCTATTATTAAATCATGTAAAGTGCACCAGTTTTGAATGCCTTGAAAGGGCGAAATTTCATAAGATGGTTCGTCAAAAATGACCAAAAAGTTCGGGAATTCATCCTTTAATTGCAGAAACAAGCTGCCAAGTGTAATTTCGATGATCAACTTCATGTGCAACTGAGAGATCGATTAATTATAGGAATTAACATACCGAGTTTGGAAACAGATCTGTTAAGAATGCCAAACTGTTCCTTTCAAGATGCTAGAACTGTGTGTATTAACTACGAAGTAGTAAATGAACTTGATATCCAGTCGACGAAGATTTCTAATACTTTGCTTAGTCGTCATGATGAACTACAATCTCAGGGTCAATCAAACTTGCGTTCATTTAACAGTGATTCCTATTCTCGTGTAAATATGAAAAGTTTTTCAACAAGGGATTACAGAGCAAATCACAAACGTGAGATGAAGTTTGGTAAATCTTTATCATGTGGAAAGTTTCATTCTCGTAATTCATGTGCATTTCGTAATGCTAAATGTTTTAAATGTGGTAAGATAGGACACATTCAGTCAGTATGCAAAGCTACTGTCCATTTTGCTTCAAGCAGTAATAAATCTTGTAATTTAAACTTCAATAATTCGGATGTTTCTAGTGATCATTTATCCTTGTCTACCATTTCTAAAGGTAATGCTCATATTCAAAAGCGACTATATACATCGCTTGGTTCATTTCATGACTTTATTGTGGACACAGGCAGTATAGAGTCTATTATCTCCTTCAAGAACTTGAAATCTGTAGATCCTAACGTTGTGGTACGACCCACTAAAGTATCAATATTGGGCATTACTGGACACAGACTGTTGTGAATTGCTAATAAGAGATGATAATTCTTCATACATACCTTGTGAGGTTTTAGTTAGCGAAACAGGATTGTCAATATTAGATCTAAAGAATTTGAAAAGGCTTAAGGTGGAGTTGTCCTTCCTAGTTTCTAAAGAAAATTCTTATACTTAGAGATTTGATAGCTATGTTTGCTAAGTGCAGTGGAGGTATGAAAATTCAGCCTATAAAACTTCAAGTACAGGGTAATCCAGTCTTTCTTAAAAGACGAATAATTCCTTATGGTCTTCGAGAAGCAGTACATATGACATTAAACGACTTGTGTGCGAAAGGCATAATTGAATATGTTTCGAATTATTTGAATTATAGCACTAACTAAGAGTCCAAGAAATAACGCAATTGAATTAAGAAGTCACAAGCACAAACGAATGTACTGTATTTGGAATTCGAAATTGTGCAATCAACATGTACCAAAAGTATCATTAGTCAATTCAAACACCACGTCCGCCACAGCTTAAATAGAAGTATAAGTGTTTGCAATCGGTTGTATGTTTTCTTGTTAAGTTCATCCTGAGTCTGTCCGACATTGTACTGGATGAAAACTTTGTAGTATCTAGAATGTGCTCATTAGTATGGGAATTAACAAACGAAATCGGAACAAACTCACCTGGAATTGTATACAATCAACATATCGGTTTTGTACTGAAATGATTCATATCTCGAATTGGAACCATAGATTTTTCAACGCTATCCCCCTCCACGAAATAATGTTGGGTCTTTATATTCCCAAGTTATGAATAATGTGGCTTCATTTAAAACATATTTCTCACATTGATTAGAGTAAACATTAGAAGTGTTTTTGTGATAAGGATGAACAACAGTTGATATGAAATCATCAGAATTGTAATCAAAACCGAGCTCATTTAGTATTCGTGCTTTGCATTGAACAAGTTTTTCACAAGGATCAAATGCATTATGAGGATAGATAATACATATGACATCAGGATTTGATTCTACTGAAATATTTTCATGAAATTGACTAAGAATGTCATTGCAGAGCAATGGATCATTAGAAAAATTAGCATCTATCATGACTGCCTCAGGTTTTTGATAATGAATAGGTTCATTTAACATATTTTTCTCAGATTTGTAAGAAATTTCATCAGAAATATGTGAATCATTAGGAAAAGTCATACCTGGTACAATAGCATGAGAATTCTGATAAATCGGTTGATTAGGAACTGTTGTCTCACAAGAATTCTGGATTTCATTTAACTCTGAACTGCTTTTTGACTCTACACTGTCTATTGCAATAGTTGATAAAGATAAATCATCATTATAAATACTCGACTCAGTAGAATCAGAATTACAAGACTTAATATTAGTTGCAATAACATGAATATTAGTATTGCAGACTGACTGAATATGTTCAATATTACCACATTTAAAGCATTTAGAATTACGAAATTTACATGAATTAAAAGCATGGAACTTGCCACAGGACAAACATTGACCAAACTTGCGCCAGTCTTCGTGAAACGCACTGCAACTCCTCAATGAATTATATGCATAACCTTGAGTATGCACTGAATTAGGATAACGTGATGTCGACTTTTTGATGTCCTGATGAATCATTTTAGGAAATTCCCCTTCTTTACTGCAATCAAAATTTGCATACTTGACATAGTCTAGTACTAATTCTTTGAGTTGTATAAGGAAGCGAAATGGGCTTTTCCGGCATAGCCAGAGTTCTTAACAAGCTGTATGCTTCTTTACCGATGAATGTGAGGAAATATGCCACAATATTAATATCCTCATCATCTTCCTTGGTCATGACCCAGATTTCGAACCTTTCGAAATAATCCTCAAAAGCTTCAGAAGTTGAATGAATGTCTAACTTTTCCATTGCAGGCTCAATCGCGACGCCAATATAATATTTCGAATTATTTGAATTATAGCACTAACTAAGAGTCCACATTGAACCAATTCAGTCTTCAGCATGGGGTACTCCTGTCGTTTTTACTCTGAACTCCCGTTTGTTGAGGCAAACGTGCACGACGGTATAAGCTAAAGATATTCTAAATCGACTTCATGGTTCTAAAGTGTTCTCGAAAGTTGACCTAAAAGATGCTTATCTTCAAATTCCTTTAGATCAATCTTCATCTGTTTTGACAACAATTAACACTCCGTTTGATCTGTTCAAATACAATTTCCTTCAGTTTGGTTTAAGTTGTTCTCCATCCACATTTCAGGAAGTTATGAATAAAGTAGTTAGTGATCTTGAAGGTGTTGAAGTTTATCAAGATGACCTCATTGTTCATGGTTTTAATAAGGTAGTTGATGACCAGAGACTTATTGCTTCATTGCGTCGTTTAATTGAGAATATTACAGTGACTCAAAATAAGTGTTCATTTTGTGTATCTAGTTTTGAATGCCTTGGATACCTAGTTGATGGTAATGGTTTTCGACCAGATATGAAACGACTAGCTCCACTGACAAATGCACCGTGTCCAAAAATCTTACAAAATTACGTTCACTAATAGGTGCTCTTCAGTACTACTCACGTTTTATTCCTAATTTTTCTTGTCGTGCAAATTGTTTATTTAATATTTTGACATCCAATTCATTCAAATGGAGTGAGGAACAAGAGTCATTTTTACGAAGTCTACTAAAGTTTCTTCAAAGTGATGCTGTTCTTCGAACGTACTCCCCTCATGCACATTCTGTGCTTATTACTGATGCATCACCTGTGGGTATTGGTGCAGTTTTGGAACAGGAAGGTAGACCAGTTATCCGTTTTTCCACGGTAACTTACTGTTACTGAACAAAGTTATTAACAGACTCAGCGAGAAGCATTAGCTGTGTTTTGGGCCGTTAAAAGACTTCATAAATATTTATTCGGAAAGAAATTCACTATTGTTACTGACCATGAAGCTTTAAAGTTTATTTATCGTGTTGCCTACATTTCTCGACAGTCATTACGAGATAGACCTAATAATACGTCGGACTGTTTGTTAGTGCAACTTTTACCAGTGAGACGTTCAAATCTCATTAGAGAAACTCGCAGATATTTTGGAAGTATTCTCAGTGCTATACGGAAAGAGCGGACTGCTAATTTGAAACATAGATTTCCTATCTATTATTCAAAGCTGGATGAGCTATCTACTACTCCTGACGGTATTCTGCGTTTAAATGATCGTGTTGTCATTCCTCCTTCATTGCGTAAATCTGTTCTTAAAGATCTTCATAGTGGTCATTTAGGTGTTGAGAAAATGAAGTCCTTGGCAACGCTCACATGTTGGTGGCCAGAGATAAATGCAGATATATGTCGTACCGCAAACAGTTGTGAGAAATGTCATCAGTTGAAAA
Organism: Schistosoma margrebowiei; assembly: GCA_944470205.2. Taxonomy (NCBI): domain Eukaryota; kingdom Metazoa; phylum Platyhelminthes; class Trematoda; order Strigeidida; family Schistosomatidae; genus Schistosoma; species Schistosoma margrebowiei. The sequence goes on from OX104025.1 coordinate 9,926,048, forward strand.
ATCATCCTTCGAAGTGGACGCCATGGCCAGTATCGTCTGAGGCCTGGCAGAGAATTCATGCTGACTATTGTGGTCCGTTTCTCGGTAAATACTATGCACTAGTAGTTATTGATTCTTTTTCAAAGTGGCCTGAAGTTTTTTTTACAACTTCATTAAATTCTAATTTCACAACCCAAGCATTAAGAAAGGTGTTTGGTCGAGAAGGGGTTCCTATGGTGTTAGTGACTGATAATGGCTCTCACTTTGCTGCAGATGCAGTCACTACCTGGTTGAACGGCATAGGATGCAAACATCTGTTTACTGCTCCCAGACATCCGTGCTCTAATGGTCAGGCAGAGAATTTTGTCAGGATATTAAAGACTGCTATTGATTCTATAGCCGCCTCAAAATTTAATGAGCTGGAGAGGGAAGTAGATACCTTTCTATTGTAATATAGAAATGCCAGACATTCGGTAACGAAGAAGACTCCAGCAAAGCTTTCGAAAGGAAGTATTCTTCGGTTGAATATGAGATGCTTGGAGTCTGCAGAAGTTACATACTATTGGGGAAATGATCTTCGACCATCTACAGGTATTGCTCTGAAGAATGTCAGAAAATCGATGGTGCAAATTCTAGATATCAATGACTTAAGTACACACAGTCGACATGTTGAGCAAATACAATTTCAGGAACCAGGTGAGTCTGTTCCAATTTCCGTTGTTAATTCTAATGCTAATGAGCACATTCTAGATAATACAGAATCATTTTCCAATATAATGTCAGACAGACTGAGGATGAATTTGAGAAGAAGATGTACGATTAATTACAAACACCCAGACTCCAATTTAAGCAGTGGCGGATGTGATGTTTGAACGAACTAATGATACTTTTGTACTTGTTGATTGCACGATTTCGAATTTCAAATACAGTGAATTCGCTTGTGCTTGTGTCTTACTTCTTAATTCAATTGCGTTACCTCTGGGACTCTTATTTCGTACTATAATTCAAATAATTCGAAACATTATACAGAGCGGTGATACACAGAATGCTTGAGTTAATATGTGGATGAAGCTCAAGAACACTTTATTCAACATTTGCAATGGATGGACACGGTCGATCACATCACTACTATTATTAGCTTGTCCGGGCTATCTCGTCCGTGACACCTCACTACATAATCACATCACTTGTCATTATTTTATTATTGCGATTGGATACAAATGGTCTCTGACAGTCTGAAGTAATACGCGTGATTGAGGATTAACTGATTGTAATTGGATGATGCAGGACACCGAAACCAGACTGGTGAGGATCGAAGAATCTAAAATAAATTCATGTAATTCAAACAATTCGTATATTTTTATTGAATTCATATTTGTGTCATTCGATGAATTCTTTGGATTATTGACCAATACCTGGTGTCACAAGCCTGTCATAAAGATATTGGATTAATGAAGAATTTAATGCAGCTTGCGTAAAAAACGGAAACCACAGAAATGTAGACAAAAATAACAAGTTTAAGTCGTTCCATTTTAAAGTAACTTCAGTATGACTGCAAAGTGAACAAAGCAAAAAAGAGGATGAAATACAACATCCATTATGTGTTTCAGTATACTGGAAATAAAATGGTGATTTCAACAGTCTAAATTCTGACCAAACATAAGGAAGCGGAGACTAACATTTCCACTAGTTTTGTAGGCGAAGTAGGCCGGCATGCCTCGCCCTGCGTCTTTTTTAGCTGACTTTTGATTGTAGCTTCTGCATTTTATACTTCATCGTGCCGAACTTCCGTAATTCATGTAATACTCCAAACGTCTGTAGTAAAATATTTGAATAAATTTCGTTTTTGTACCACTACTACAACTACTTATGTCAGAGTATTTCTTCCAGCATACCTTAGTGTTTTATGTGATAATGTTAATCCGATTTTTCGGGTATTGTCCGAAAATATCAAGAAACAGCGTGCTTTTTAGGTTAAAATCAATGTTCCTACCGCTTGAGATATTTCAACTGTCCGCATATTCCTTTTTGATTGTTCCTTATGATGTTATCAAAATCTATGAAGGAAAACAGTTTCCGGCTTTTTGTTCTACGTAGTGTCATGGATAAACCTCCCATATTAAGGATCTCTTAGACGAAGTTCGACACTCAGGCACAACAATATTCGTCTTAATATTTACTGGCATCAAAAAATATTCGCTGTTAGTACTAGAAGTTGCATTAAGCTGTTTCATCTTGGAACTGAAACGCAGCAACCGATGACCATTGATGGGTGAGGTATTTGATCATGACCTTCAAAATAACTACCTTTCGTACGCCACGAATAGAAATATAACGGGATGCGGTTATCGGTCGATTCAGGGCAAAGTTACTTTTATACCAACCATCTCTCTTGATAAGCAAAACTGAGACCTCATTCTCCAAGTAAATAATTGCTCTTGCGTGAGTGTCTAGGACATGTGACACAGTACTTACCCCCAAGGATAAAACCGCACCACCCTGGAAACACATTATAGTTGATATCCGAAAGCCGATAATTTGTAAACTTATAAGTTCAAAAGCGTAAAAAGCTTAAGCTAATGTGCAACATTCTTATAATTAACATTGAAGGAGCAATATTCACAGAAACATCCATTAATATATGTGTCAGTGTATAATTCGACAAGTACGTTGTTTCACAGATTGAAATCATGAGTCAGTTGAAGCTAGACCACCATTGAAAACTTGGAAGCACTGGACGATCGTTTCGTCCTCGTATGGGACTCCTCAGCAGTGCGCATCCACGATCCCTCACCACGCGGGGCTCGAACCCAGGACCTACTGGCTTCGCGCGCGAGCACTCAACCACTGATCCGGCATCCAACGGTGTTAATGTCTAACTTCAACCAATCCACGAAGTTGCGCCACCGTACACCATTGTCTTCAGTGAGTTCCTATCTCACAAGTATGTTATTTCTCACAGCCTACTGTTAATTAAAAGGATTTCAAACGGAGTGGTGTGGAATTATGGTCTACTATGATATTAGTACTGCTCTAATAATAGACCTAATCCTAAAATTGTAGATTTGTCATGATATAACTGCCTAATCTATAAGATCTTACGTGGAAGTCACACCATCGATTACACCAACTCACTGTATCGTATCAATTACCATTTCCGAGCCATGCCGTTCGATCAACTCATTGTTCGCGCCTTCTCCATTCTTAGGTATTTCTCCGTGTTAAATATTGAATATCTATTTTCTGAGTAGTCTTGTGTTTAGCTTTGAAGATTGTGAGATTGTGGTCTAATGCCACTACAGTGGGACACTACGCTGAAAATGAGGAACTTCCAGCCTTCGCACATCCCAGACGTCTGGACCTTTCAAGCATTGCTCTTTCAATGGATGAATTGAACAGAATGACTAACTTTGGCACCCCCCTCCACACTCTTTGAAAGAATGAATCAATAATTCCTGACAAATGTGATTTTTAGAAACAATCACTTGTCTTTTTAGGTCATTTGGTCAGTGTGAAATGTATCAAACCAGTCCTCGATGTTAGTCAAGTAAAAACCGATTATTTATTACCTAACTCATTTAGAAACCCACGGTGACTTTTGGGACTTGTTAACATTTGTCGTCTTTTTATTCCCATTTTAGATGCTTGATTAGCTTGTAACCTGTAGCTAGTAGAGACAGTGTATATCAACAAGTTATGCGACATAGGGCTTGGATCAAAGCAATATCTATACACACTACAAACGTACGAAAGCCAAACATAATAAGGGGAAGGAGGAGGGCGTTATTGACCAGCAAACATTATGGTAGGGAGATAACCTCAATTCACCCTTGTAGGTAGGGCAGGACATTCCGTTAAATCATGTCAACTTATGGTGTAGCGATGTAACTAGCCAATGAAGTTAGCGCTAATCTGTTACGCCGAACACTTTTTGATTCATGCCTGTAACTTTGACTTGGTTTCACTTCCTACAGGGAAATCCTAGCACAAGTAAAACTGGACAACTAGGAGCCCACTCTTGGCTCTACAAAAGTGATAACAATGAAAACGAGTTATAACAAATCTCACGAAAAAACAGTTATTATTCGAACACTATGTTTTCGTAAATTTATAAAATACACATAATCCTAAACTTTCAGCACTTTTGAATCACCATCATTGATGCAGTCCTTTGTCCGCTTTACGAAGGTCACGTTGAAACAAAGTTCCTGGTAGACACTGGGGCCTAAGTTTATGTCGTACCACAAGGTAGCAGCAAGTCACAAGCCACAATGCTTCGAATACGCGCTGCGAATGGCTCAGTCATTCCTACCTACGGTACACGAAAACTCGCGGTCAACCTGGGCAACCGACGACGGTATCTGTGGACGTTCATCATTGCTGATGTTCCCACGGCCATACTAGGTATCGATTTCCCACAGCACAATGAATTGCTTGTCGATTCACGTAGGCTGCAGCTAATCGATACCTCGTCGAACAGCAAATTCATTGGCTGTAAAGCCCACATGAACGCGTACCGAATCCTCGGCACTTTTTACTCGCGTGACGATAAATTCCACGCTTTATTCGAGAAATTCCTTGTACTCACTAAACCACTCGAGGAGCTTCCATCGGAGACCAATCGTGTGGTACACCACATAGTCACCCGCGGACCGCCAGTCACGGCACGACCTCGCCGACTGGCACCGGACAAATCAACTTTTGCTAAGCGTGAGTTTGACAATTTACTAGCTACTGGTATTATTCGTCCTTCTCACAGTCCATGGGCTTCCCCTCTTCACATGGTGCGCAAAAAAGATGGAGTTAGTTGGAGACCATGCGGCGACTACCGAGCTCTAAACGTAGTTACACGCTTTGATAGCTACCCCATCCCCCACATACACGACATCACGGCATCGCTCAAGGGCATGACTATCTTGTCCAAGATCGATCTGGTACGAGCATATCATCAGATCCCAGTCGCTCTTGAAGATATCGAAAAAACTGCTTTCACAACTCCTTTCGGTTTGTTTGAGTTCCTACGAATGCCATTTGGATTACGGAATGCTGCTCAAACGTTTCAAAGGTTTATCGATAGCATTGCACGAGACCTAGATTTTGTTCACGTCTATATCGATGACCTGCTAATCGCATCATCAAATGTAGATGAACATTATCAACATCTTACACTATGATTCCAACGTCTTTCGGATAACGGAATAGTAGTTAAATCAGACAAATGCGAGTTGGGTAAACGAGAAATAATATTTCTGGGTCATGTTATCAACCAAGAAAGTATTCTACCTTGTGAGGACAAGGTGCGAGCAATAAAGGAGTACAACGTTCCGTCCTCACTCAAGGAACTGAAGGCTTTTCTCGGTTTGGTTAACTTCTACCGTCGCTTCATCCCACACGCGGCAGAATGGTTACGACCACTAATCGACCTACTTCGCGGCAACCCACGCAGATTAGAAATGAACGATTCTGCACATTCTGCATTCACAGAGATCAAAACGACTCTTGCGCAAGCCACTCTTCTCGCCCATCCCGATCCATCAGCCACGCTTAGTATAGCGGTTGATGCATCCGATGTCGCTATAAGAGCAGTCATGCAACAAAATATCTCCGGTAGTTGGCGACCCCTTGAGTTTTTCTCACGACGCCTCGATCACGTTCACTTAGACATTATAGGACCACTGCCACCATCGCATGGGTATGCTCACATACTCACGTGCATCGACCGCTTCACCAGATGACCCGAAGCTATACCCATCAAGTCTATCACGGCGGAGACAGTTGCTCACCACCTCGTAGAACGATGGAGAGCTTTGTACGGTTGTCCCTCGACTGTCACGACTGACCGAGGACAACAATTTGAGTCCGCACTATTCTCCTCACTTACTCGGCTGCTTGGTACGGAACGCATACACACTACCATCTACCATCCAGCTACAAATGGTTTATCTGAAAGGTTTCACCGTCAACTTAAAAGTGCTGTTCGAGCACACGAAAACAACGACTGGTACGAAATCTTACCGCTCGTTCTTCTAGGGGTCAAAAGGAGCTTAAAGGCAGATATCCAATGTTCCGCCGCTGAACTTGTATACGGCACGACATTGCGTCTGCCCGGAGAAGTCTTCACACCACGGAGCAGACATGATTTCGCTAAATCAGACTACGTCCAACGACTGTCTGCATTCATGCGAACGCTGTCTCCGGTGTCAACTCGAATACAACATCGACAGTTCGCTCTCCCTCGAGAGTTATCTACCTGTTCACATGTTTTCATACGAGTAGATTCGGTACGCAAACCTTTGCAACAAACTTACGAAGACCCTTTTCGCGTGATCGCTCGTCACAAAAAGACTTTCAAGGTTGATCGATGTGGCCGCGTCGAAATCGTCAGCATTGATCGTCTCAAACCATCACACGTCGATGATAGTGCCCAATCTTATAACCTGAGATTCAATGCTAGACATATCAAACCTACTAGCGGGATCCTCAAACCATCTTCAGGTCCCACACTAGATACACCTGAGACCTCATTCTCACGTCCCAGTCAACAGCACGCGTCATCTGCACAGTCTACGGAGAAGACAACAGTCTCACGTCCAGATTAGCAGACCCTGCCGCCCTTAACTTCGGATGAGATTGCAGGCTCACGCGACGCGAACGACACTACCGTCTCACGTTCCGCTCGCCGAGTACGGTTACCCGTACGCTTTCGTGACTAGTCGCACAGTGAACAACCGATACGGTGTAGGATTATTCCTATACTACAAGCATGCTACACGCTTCTCTTTTTTGATTTTCTTTTTGTTTCCTGAGCCCACGCCTTCGACCATCTCCGTTTGGTTCCGTCGACTTCAGTCAACTTTGGCGAAAGCTGGACCGGCCACCCACGCTCTTGTCAACGCACTCAGTCGATACATTGGTTTTGAATGTTTGGCATACGCTTGGTCTCGAACTTGGTCGTTGTGGTCGCTTCTAGTCTTTTGGCTCAACGTGGTTTCGTCCTACGTCTGCAGCGTTTCTAGTCCGCATTCCCTATGAACGCCATCTTCAGATTCTAGATACAAACCACTCGTGTGGCATGCCAACTCAAGCAACAAATACAGCACATCACACCTGGTACCGTTTTCCGGAAATGACCTTCGTTGGCAACTCGAAGATCAACGATCGCTTTCCTGTTCGCCAATTCATGCGTCCTACATTCGCTCGTCAGTCGTTCAGTCCCACGATTTAAACCGCTACTTATCGAAAGTTTAAACCCTTTCTAGCAATGGGCTCCTGTAGTGACTCACATTTATCACGAGAACACGACTGGTTTATTAAAAACAATTATTATTATAACCAACTGTACCAGTGTTTGTTTTAATGTGCTTTTTTAACTGTGCTAATTATAGCCATTTTGTGCTTCCATTACCTTCCATTATTGTTCCGCGGTTTTTGCTACTGTTCGCACCTACTCCATTCTCCTGCATTCGCTTATACCGTTTTTGGCACGATCTCGGTATTCATACGATACCACGAGATCGCCAAACGAATAAATCTGGTTACGCTCAACCTACGCCTTCTGATTTTCTTGGCACGTTTTTTTGGAAGTGGTGTTCATAGTCAATTTCGGCTTGACGCCACGCTACAACACTATGTAGAACAAAAAGCCGGAAACTGTTTTCCTTCATAGATTTTGATAACATCATAAGGAACAATCAAAAAGGAATATGCGGACAGTTGAAATATCTCAAGCGGCAGGAACATTGATTTTAACCTAAAAAGCACGCTGTTTCTTGATATTTTCGGACAATACCCGAAAAATCGGATTAACATTATCACATAAAACACTAAGGTATACTGAAAGAAATACTCTGACATAAGTAGTTGTAGTACTTTTTTACGCAAGCTGCATTAAATTCTTCATTAATCCAATATCTTTATGACAGGCTTGTGACACCAGGTATTGGTCAATAATCCAAAGAATTCATCGAATGACACAAATATGAATTCAATAAAAATATACGAATTGTTTGAATTACATGAATTTATTTTAGATTCTTCGATCCTCACCAGTCTGGTTTCGGTGTCCTGCATCATCCAATTACAATCAGTTAATCCTCAATCACGCGTATTACTTCAGACTGTCAGAGACCATTTGTATCCAATCGCAATAATAAAATAATGACAAGTGATGTGATTATGTAGTGAGGTGTCACGGACGAGATAGCCCGGACAAGCTAATAATAGTAGTGATGTGATCGACCGTGTCCATCCATTGCAAATGTTGAATAAAGTGTTCTTGAGCTTCATCCACATATTAACTCAAGCATTCTGTGTATCACCGCTCTGTATAATGTTTCGAATTATTTGAATTATAGTACGAAATAAGAGTCCCAGAGGTAACGCAATTGAATTAAGAAGTAAGACACAAGCACAAGCGAATTCACTGTATTTGAAATTCGAAATCGTGCAATCAACAAGTAAAAAAGTATCATTAGTTCGTTCAAATATCACATCAGCATGAATTCTCTGCCAGGCCTCAGACGATACTGGCCATGGCGTCCACTTCGAAGGATGATTTTTCATTTGATGACATTTCTCACAACTGTTTGCGGTACGACATATATCTGCATTTATCTCTGGCCACCAACATGTGAGCGTTGCCAAGGACTTCATTTTCTCAACACCTAAATGACCACTATGAAGATCTTTAAGAACAGATTTACGCAATGAAGGAGGAATGACAACACGATCATTTAAACGCAGAATACCGTCAGGAGTAGTAGATAGCTCATCCAGCTTTGAATAATAGATAGGAAATCTATGTTCCAAATTAGCAGTCCGGCCTTTCCGTTTGATGGCAGTAAACTGTTCGCTTCGAACAACAAGCGTCTGCAGCGTTGCTGCCTTTGCACAACGGAAGGGGTTGGAGAAATTCGACTCTAAAAATGTCACTTCATCTTACTCCGCCTCCGACAGTAAGTTCTTTCGAAGTGCGGAGACAATACATCAAAAGCTTCCCATTAAAAGGACATGAGCCACAGACCCTAAGCAGTCGTTCTTTGAGCTCTACGGTAACGCTCTCAACTCTCTAAGGCCAATACCGACGCAGCTTCTTTATCGGATCCCTCAAAAAGAAATATCCATCCACAGTGTAGGAAGCCGATAACTGACAAACACTCTCATACGTCTAACAGCACCGAAGATCATTTTGTTCACGATCGGATTTCCTCCTAACCTCTTAATAATTATCCTATACCCAAGAAAAACCACGTGCCACAAATACTAATGATTTAGGTTCACGAAATATCATTCCTGGTCTCATGAAACTACGCTCTAAATTACATTTTGGAGCTTTTAATGTTCGAACCGTGTGTCAAACAGGTCAACAGACTTCTTCAGTTAGGACTCCGGAGTCTCGTGCGTATACAGAATACAATTACGGTCGTTTGTTTGACCTCATTTTGTCAATATAAAAAACTGGTACGATCTACTCTTTGTGTGCGCTGTCCGACGGATCGGGATACTAAGAACACCATGTCATTTCCTACGTTTTCTGAGGATATATTTAGATTGCCGTGTTTTTACCAGTTTCAAGCATAAGGAAAAGCGTCATTTGATTCGGTGACGCCACAATTGACCCGGACCATGCTAACACTAATCATCGTTGGAGAGGCTCGATAGAAAGCTGTCGCTCATTCTGGAGCACACGTTTAGACTCGGATAATGGTCTAGTTCGAGCGTGTGTTTGTTTGCATTTTTCTGAACGTAGAAATCACTAGGGTCTAACTTAATAATGCAAAGTTAGGAATATATTTCAGGAACAACTAAAGGAGTTAGACCAGGAATAACGATAGATGGTTAGAGACCTTGAATGACATGGCTCAGAATCGTTTACAATAACGCAGGTGCATCCACTTTGTGTTCTCCCAAATTCTAATCTTCTGAATTCTTCATGTCTTGTTTTCCTCTTTCCAAATTTACTTCACTGTATTATATTCCTTGAATAACATCTCCAAACCCTAACCTTTTCGATTACTGCTTATTCATTTACTACAGCTACCACTACGGGATTTGAATCGACAACCACATCTCTGTGCTAATGTGGTGTGGCAACTCGAACTGATGTACGTACGTACGAAGTTCTATGTTGTTACTGACAGACTGAAAGGAGTTAGACAACCATGTAAGTGATATCAACCCCGAGGTGGCTTGGTACGATATCCAAATAGTTTTGGAAACAAGTTATATCTACTACTGATGAGAAATCTGTGAATATCAGCAGTGTCTACAGGAATGATAAATGCTCGGAAAATCATCCCGTCTAGCCGCGAACACGATGAGGAGCGGAGGTAAATTAAACAAAGGCTAAGGAAAAGCCTATGCAACGATTTTGATCAGTGGAGGGTAGCGAAAGTAAAGTAGTGGCGATAGGTAATTGTAAACAACTTTTCATACCTGTCAAGCAAACGGGTATTAAAAGCCAATTGTTAGTGAGACCCAGGTGACCTACCTCCGGCTCATTTTAAAGATGGTGGTGACTTTCTGGTTAAGGAAATGACTACGTTGTTTATAAGGTTTGGGAGCTAGAGATTGTTCCATCATCATGGGACGCGTCGATAGTTATCCCTATCTTTAAAAATGTTCACATCGTTTCTGTAACAACTATCGGGGGATAAGTTTACTATCTATCTCGGAAAAAAACTACTAATCACTCTTTATCCAGGAGATTTGACTGATGGGCAGAACACTTTAGGGAACGGTTCAACTGGGCTTCAGCCACACTTCAGTTACCCACTATCTCCAGGAAACATGAATGGTAAATTGATGTAAATCCTCAAACTCTTAGTGATATTGAAGAGGCTATAACCAATTTGACGTATTGGGGAGCAAAATGGCCTAGTGAACTAACATCTGAGATTGATACTGGTGGTAGTCCAGTTTCGGCGATTAGATTAACAGACATCTTAGCTAAAATCTGAGAACTGGATGTAATTCCATCCAACTGGTCTCGATCAATAATTATCCCAATCTATGAAGATATATCTTCTTGTAACAATAACAGAGGAATTAGTTTAGTTGGTAAGGTGTCTAAATGACTAACTGACTGATACAGTTTCTAAAATGTTAGCCTCAATAATAATTCGACGTCCAACTAGAGCTGGTGAAGAGAAAACCCGAGAAAAACGGGCTGGTTCCATACCTGCACGTGTATGTATAGACTAAATACTCACCCTCTTCGACTGTTTTCGGAACATAGACATACTCTTCGACATCCGATTAGTTGTACTCCTTGACCTCAAGGCGGCGTTTGACTCAGTTGATCGTGAGGTTAATATTAAATTTGAAAAGGCTACCTAATCAAACACTATTGGACAAGTTAAAGCTTATGACAAATAATCATCGGAATCGGCTAAAGTGGTGTTCGTCAAGGTTGTCCGCTCGGACTATTTATATTTAACATCGTCGGAGACATACTTTTGGAGAAATTCTTGAAAATGTTCGTATATTACTGGTATTCGATCATAAGTGCCATCGAAGAATCGCTTGTGTATAATGGGACCACAATTATCAATGCATGGGTTAGGGATACGGTCAGTCAGTCAGTCAGTAACAACGTAGAACTTCGTACGTACGTACATCAGTTCGAGTTGCCATACCACATTAGCACAGAGGTGCAGTGGTCGATTCAAATCCCGTAGTGGTAGAGGTAATAAGAGTATAAGCAGTAATCGGGAAGACTAGGGTTTGAAGATGTTACTTAAAGAGTATAATACAGTGAAATAAACTTGGGGAGAGAATAAAAAGAGACAATGAAGAATAAGGAGATCAAAATTTGGGAGAACACAAAGAGTGTATGCACCTGCGCCATTGAAAACGATTTTGAGCCATGTCATTCAGAGTCTCTAACCATCGGTTGCTATCATCTCGCGGTCCCCAACCAGGTAGTCTACACCTACCGACATGACTCAGACCACTTGTCAGTGACTTCATGGACTTGTGTCATGTTTTGGTCTGGCCGCCCCTAGCTTTCTTCCAACCTACTCCTATACCACTGAACATCGCACAGGGATACGGTCAATGGCAATTAGACTGAGCAATGCTAGTAAATGGAGACTACCTGGATGGAGTCAACGCGATGATCTTGGATTACATGATTCCAAATCGTTTGCAATTGCGCAGGTGCAATTACTTCATGTCTCCTCTCAAATTCTGAGCTTCTGATTTCCTGATAACTTTCTTTATGCCGTTAGTTTACTAATTTGAATTTTCTAGAATCGTATCTTTGATACCAAATCTTTTCAACTAAGAGCCATACTTATATTTCCTTTACTGTACTGGGATTAAGTCTGGAGATACCATCCATACGTGCTAACGAACTAGGGTAACTTGAACCGATGTATATACGTATCGGGTTATAGGTTGTGACTGACTGTGGATAGCTAGTATATAATAATCCACCGTATACCTGTGATAGTACTGTTAATTCTTACAGGAAATAGTTGCCGGGATGTCAACTACTGAAAGTATTCAACGGCAGATTTGAAACAACCTGATGGGTAAGGGTAGTCTCGTCGTTGATCAGTTGATGAGAAAGACGAAATCCCATCCTGAGGTTCCTTAACCGCAGTTAAGATATATGTGTTGTCGTCCGAAATGACTAATCCTGAATACGCAGTGTCAAAGAAAGCCGTGAACATGTCTTTGAAATGGCTTGATCAAAAAGATGTTTGAAACATAAATACAGAAAAAGGACAATAAAAGGCATGAATACTATTGTCCCTAAACTAGTCAGGTTTCAAAGCTTGCTTATGAGAAGATTGGAGTCACTGATTCATATTTTACTCAAGAAAAAGACCATCTATAAACATGGACACTATGCTCTCTTTAATGTCTTCGGGAGTGTGCAAAATCAACACCAAGGACGCCCTTGGGCATTTCACTATTTTGATTACCTGAAATCTAAGAATAACCATGAAAAGAACAAGCTGAAATTTATACGAAACTATGAGATTTTTGAGCGGATAAAGGTGATAGTGAGAGATAAGTAGAATATATATATATATATATATATATATATATATATATATATATATATATATAGGTGGAGAAACGTGTAGATTGAGCCACCCAATACTAGGATTACTGCAGTCGAATAGAGCTACTGGGACCGAAACCTAACACTGAGAAGCCCGATTTAGAGAAATCAGTTGCTCTGTTCTAGCTCGTTACAAATTTTTAACGAGCTAAAATGCCTATCGAAATCGCATTTAAATAACTTGCTGTCGTATTGCTAAATGGACACTATATAGGGAAGTTGGTTGCTTATGAGTATGAGCTGCATGCAACGCCTCTGCTTCATGTCGTGATATTAGAGGCTACATAAAACATGAAACTAACCTTAACGACACACACCTATGTGTAACGGCAACGCTCCTAGGGTATCGTCCACTGATGGGGGTTGCGAGCACCTGAAGGTCAAACTGTAGCAAAATGATTGGTTCGTCACATCGACAATTCGTGAAAATTTTCCGAAGCGGTCAAATCAAGACATTTCTAGATTTGAATTGAGTTCAGCCACACCATGTCTGGTAACGTTCATTCTTCAAGTAACGAAGACGATGCCATCGTGATATAGCATGATATAGGGCGAATCTTCAATGATATTATGTTATCTCGAAGATTTACAAGTTGGGACAATTTTGAGACCTGTTTGAAAGAAGTACATAAGGTAATATGACCTCTGTGGTTAATAATTATTTTTTTAGTATACGCATACTAAGTACGTTATGTCAGTATGCAAAACGAACAGTGATGATCCAACTCTAAAGTACTTTTTCGTGAGATATGCCTGTACATATGGACGTAAACGCAGTTCGTCAGAGTCAGATGCTTGCGTTCAGGATGTAGATGATGATAGTAATAATCATTCTTCTGAAGAGCATACAACTTCTAACTCGCCAACACAACCTAGGCAAAGGAGACGACGTCGGTCATCTACGTATGCCTTACTTCAAATGAATCAATCCTTTAGGTCGAAATATTGCCATTGTCAATCTGGATTTTGGGTCCGAGCAGTAAATGGTGAGTTGAAACTCACCTCTATTAAAACCGTGCACAACCATCCTTGCACAGAAGGATATATTTCTGTCTATCCGTCGAAACGACAGTTGACTTCAAGTGAACGCTTGTGTTTAAAAACGTTTCTACTGAGTAATACACCGACTCATAGCTTACGGTATCTGATTTCTTGGAAGTTCAATAAACAGCTTACCAAGGACGATATCGCCAGAATGCGTTCACAGTTGTACCCAGGTTGTTGAACTCACATTGTAATTGAGTTTAGACACTAAAAATATCAATGACATTTTACAGCGCGTTCAAGCAAATACTGAAGTTAAAGTATTCAATGAAAATGGGAACATGTCTATGATTTGCTTCAGCCGCAGAGAGCAAATAGCTGTTTACCACGCGTTCTCGGAGGTAATATGTATTGATTCGACTTATCAAACCGATAAAGTCGGGTAAGTAAAGATTAGTGATAAATTTATCTGAAAGTTTTCCACTGTTCCAGCTAGTGGTGACTGATAGTCTTGGGCAAGGGCACACTGTTATGTAAGCTCTTTGCAGTCAAGAACGACGCGAAGATGTCGAAAAACTATTGGAATGTTTTAAAGAGATGATGTGCGGTACTTATGGTACACGCACTTTCATTATGGGTTCGGCAGCGACCGAAATTTCAGCTGTGCAGTCTACGCACAGTCATTCTAACACAATACTTTGTTCATTCCAAACGTATATCAATCAAACGGGCGCTGTTTGTTGTTAGTCACTTTTCTTTGTGTCCATTTCTTTTTAGACAGGAATAGTCATACGTACATCTGGGAATTATGACGGTGTTTTCTTGGCCTTTAAGTACTAGTTTAGGTTTGTGGCCATCAATATCCAGTGGTATTTCGCTCTTTATTAGTTGCAATAGAGACTTCTCTTTCGTATGTTTCGCAGTCGAGTGGTTGCCTGGTCTTAAAACAACACTTACTAATCTGACACATCCTTCATTATCAATGCTAATGTCACCAGTACAGTCCTGATAATCTATATTGCAGGCCAACGTTAAAAGGTTAATTATCCCCTGGATCAGCAATTTTCTAGTCGAACGGCGAAATACGCGAATTCAATGAGATTCGAATATATTTTGGGATTTAAACGGTTGCGAATCTTATGGGATCACTTTTTGATCTCTTTATATTGCGTTCCTCGCTCCAGAGGAAGGAGGTAGTTCTATAGTCCACACTTGTGAAAAGAGCCAATCATTTCATATCAACTTTTAGGGAAAACGTCGACAAAATACATAGGATGACCACTAATATAATAATTGAACAGATAAAGAGTGCCACAAAACGGAGTTAAGGAAAAATATAAACCTTGGCAGAAATAATTCAAGCAAAAGTTGATCAAGCAAGGTTTCGATGCAATGAATACATAAAAAGCAAAGTTGATTCACAACAAGTACGAAATGAGTGAGAACAAACTGTACTCTCGTTTTCAATTTGGACTTTATCCCTGGCGATCAACACAAGTGATGTGGGACATTATCATTTATACCATTATAATTGTGATAATGGGCATTTTTAAATTCCTATTGTTTTAGTTACCTACATGAGAAATGTGAATGTTACTACGGCGAAAATTCCACTCCATCATCATACGGACGTTACTAGTGCTGGGCAATAAATCGTGATGGAAGAAAAATTACAACATACCAAAAAACATCCCTTCAGACAATCCCATTATAGAATTTATTTCAAGGTCTGAGAAATTGAGTGAATAAATAAATGAAAACGGAAGCATAATTAATGACTAAGATATACCTAGATGACCTGAAAACGTGGAGCTTATCCCCATGTCGTTTTTGCAACTCCAGCCAACAGAGTACTTAAGATAGCATCAATCATAAACATTATATTTTGCGACTCTAGGAAATTCAAAACTGTATGACTTAAAATTCAGTAGGATGATAGAAAAAGTCAAACATACACTGAGATTAAGACAAAGCATCAAGAATCGTAGTATTGCAATTATTAAACAAAATGTGCTACAGTTCAACATTGGTCGAAACAAATAGTATTGAAGTATTCTTTGAACCTATTAATACACTGAGAAAATTACTCATCAATTTTTATTGACTTTCAAAATTATGAGTTTAAAACGGCGTGACCTTTAGGCAGCGCTCCAGGGGTAACGCGACACTTTTTAGCGCTACGTTTTCATTTCTGGGCACAGTATGCTTGTTAGTTTACGGGTTTTCGCGCACGTGTAACGTATTGTCGTGGATTTTATGTGTCGTTATTTATCAGCTATTAACAGCCTTTTTTCCGTCATACATGACTTTTCGTAATCTTTGTGATTGGAAGTTAGTTTTTGTTTCAATTTATAAGCAGTTTGACGTATTTCGTGCTCACCACTTAAGTAAATATGTAGCTGGCGTAATATGTTTTTTTTTAACAATACTAAGTCAAAGAAGTCAAATCACCATTTTTCTAGTCAAAAATAGATTACAGATTGAGTTTTCATGAAAATAAGCCGTAAAAAGAATTATATATGGTTCATATCCTTGATTCTGGTGACGGCAAACACAGATGTTGGTAGTCGTTTATAAAATGTAATTAGAAAGAAGTAAGCGTTAAAGTAACTATGAATATTATATAAATTGTTTGTATTTAGCCATAAAAGGTTATTTGGACTATAGGTAGCATTGTTTTGTACTGAAGTGACATATTACTGTGTAAGGTATCAGAGAGAAATTATGTGAGTAACAATAGACGTTGATAGTCTTTTTTACCGGTTTTCTGAACTTATACAGAAATAGTGTGTAACACCACATTAAATATGCACGAAATCTTCATAAGTAAATCGATGGGTGTCTCTTCTGAGCATGGTGACGAAACCATGTCTTACTTAATACTGACTTATGATGTGTCTGTTTAGAGGGTTGACGAATAATTCTCTGTAAAGGAAATGCACAATCGCAGAAGAAAATGTGAACAAAGTTATGATGCATATTGTCGAGTAATATCTAAATGGTGCTTACCAATTTCTCTTGCTAATACCAGATATATAGACGAAATACTACAAAGGTTAGACACTGAAGAAATTTCCATTGCTTGTTAAGACACAAACTTAAATCAAAAAACAACTATTAATGAGTTAATTCATGAATTCCTACTGCATTACAGACTGACTCGTCCAAAGTAATTCATGCAGACAACGTGACGAAAAGTGAATGAGCAATGGAAGCAGAATCACAAGTTCCTTGTATTCATATCGCCTTTATGCCACATTATTGAATTACATTTTATTCATAAATCCGACCACGCTTCTATGTTGTGACGAACCTGATTTCAGTAATTTTTAAATAACACTGATTTGTGTGTTGTAAAGATTACCTATTAATTTTTATTAAAGGAAATAGAAATCTCTAATGATTAGCGCTGTCTGCAAATAAGAGACTTATAAGTACATTCTGTAACCTGCTATTTGATTGACTTATTAAATGTGATATTGATAACTAGGTCTAATTCTTTATTTCACGACTGATTTGTTTGTTTTTCAGAATTGTATGAATCAAATGAAGTCGTCAAAGCTTTGTGATGATGTTTACGCCGGTCTACAACTTATAGAATTTGTGATTATGGAAGACCATATTAAAATCATTTTTATTCAACAAATGAATTAGTGAAATATAAATATAGCAACTACACTTAATGTCTTACGTTATAAACCGTGTCAGTATTTATTAATAGTCGATATGACGCTAGAACAAATATAGATAGAGAATAATATGAACTCCTTATAATCCATGGAATGAACAAGTAATAAGAAGGATTATGTAATAATTTATTTCACTTTTAAAATTTAGTTACGCATTTTTTCCATCACCCTGTCACTTAATCCTCTGTAATTACGTGACCTCTGCAAATTGTAATCAATTATGACGTAACTCAAGTTTTCAGTTCTTAAATCCACGGATCATTTACAAGCTATAAGAATTTCACACCACTTATCTGTCTGTGAACTGCAGTCAACTATTATATCACCCATTCTTAATGTGTTATTGACTGTAAAAGCAAATGACCTTTGACCTTACACTGCATATATATATATATATATATATATATATATATATATATATATATATATATATAGTCACTATTGATAACCTACGTCATTTTATTTATTCATATTCAGGTATGTCAACTGTTTCCCACATCACTGTTAAATCCTATTGCATATTTAGTTGTAATGAATGCATACCACTGTTAATCAACATTTCTCCTGGTTTTATTTTGATTCATAAGCGGAATTGATCACATGAACTTAAAATGTACATAGGTCCTGATACGATTTTAATGATAAACGTAATCCCACGAAGGTGAATATGATATGTGGGTGCCTAATCTGCAAAACTGTACGCGGATGTAGGGTTTCTTAATCAATCTTAATTATTACAAACAGTTACACATGAACATCATTGCTATTCATTCCCATAAAAGTAGGAATAAGATGAAAATTGAAATTATGAAAGTTTATTGAAGAATCATTGCTGCAAAAGCAGAAAATCAAGTTTACAAGTTGGTATTAAGAATTCTTAAGTAATAATTGTCCACTTTCTTCTCAACTTCCGTTGCAAAACGTTCACCATACTTCTCAATGATGCGATGTTTATGGATTCTTTGGCTTCGTTGAATACTTACATACACTTCACTCCGTCGTGGTAATGCAGGTAATGTATAATTTTGGAAGTTCTGGGTATTGTGTAACTTCCATCTGCTACAATACCTAAGAAGTTGATGAGCTATGCAGTTAGTATTTCATAATTGATATAGCTTACCTGTAAGATTTCTTCTTTTACTTTCGATAACTTCGTCTGCTGACTCACAGTGAAGTATTACGGGCTTCAAGTTCTCTTTTTCTTCTGACGATAATCTCCTTGTCCATGGATCACATACCATCCATGAACTACTACATGGATGATTGTGTTTCATCTTGTAGGATTTGCTCTTCTAGTCTTACACGGAATTTAGATTGACAATTACGGAATTTAGACCTTAAACATAAGACATTAGTTAAAGATCTTACGATTTTTGCCTCACTTTCAAACCTTCCGATTTCCGTTTGTGACCAAACGTACAATTAAACGATACAAACAGGTATTTGAACCTGACATCCTTCAGCAATCTGCTTTCTGTGTGGATGTAACGAGTATAAGTAGTCTGAGAAGCGATAAAATTATAGTTCCAAAATCATCCCACAACACGAAACGCTTGTTCAGTATCATACTTCGAAAGGCATCGGTTAAGTCGACTGAAATGTCACTTGAGGATGAAGCACTAAAAACAGACATTACTAATTATTAAACAGTTATTCCTTGCAACAATAATAACCCAAGGAAATACTACAAATACTTGAGATTTACCTGTGACTTGACATTTCGTTTAGCTTTACTACAATTGTTGGGATCAAAGATCAAATTACAAAGCAACAACGGAGCCAAAGTGCACACTACAAAACAGAGAACGCTAAATTAATGGTTTTGCTATTTATTTCGTGCTTTTTATGTAGCATAGGATGACTTATATATGAAAAAACTTGATACTCATGCAAACCAACCAACCCACGGCAATTGAAATACGGAATGACCGCCTCTAATCAAGCCGTTCAAGGTCGTTGAAACGAAAGGGCGGGCACATTTCAAAAGGACCTAACGTTTAAACCGTGCCCATTTCTGTTTTGTGCACAACCAAATTTCGAAATACATTATGAATTAAATTGAAAGTCTATTTTCCGTTTTTATAATAAGGTGAAAAGGGGTTTTTCCATTTCGCGTTACATGGTATCGCGAAGTCCTTGAAAATTCATTATTCAGGTGCTGCTATAATAGTTTTTTCGTGTTTGCATCGCAGATTAGCAATTATTTCTACTTAGGTATACACCGATGGTGGACAAATCTTTTATTTTTATATGAAATAGCAAGATTCAGGCATATATCGTCAAAAAAATTGTATTATTAATAATAATTTATTCTCAAGTAACAGTTTGTTACATGAGGCATGCCAGTTTACAGGCAAGATCAAATTGATACAAATGATACAATATACACTGTAATAAATTACATAGCTGAGTTGATAATTTATAAGATATGAATGTAAATGGTTTGAATCAGTACCACAGTTGGCGCGATTCATGAAAGTTGCGTTGCGAATGTGCAACTGGTGGTCAAGGATAGGTCCATTGAAGGTATGAGGTTTTAGAAATCGCAACCTTATGTCCCTTTGGGATATCCAAGGCTTTAAGGATGGTGCAGGATGAAGTCACCAGTTCCATATCTCAAGGGGGCTGAAAGAGGGAGCAAGTAAAAGAAAACACGAGAGGCAGAGTAGCCAATATTCGTGAAGGAATGTTTAAGAAATGATTACTCGGTCTAATTTTCCTTTATCAAGGTATATGTTAAACAAGAGCATTTCAATAGGCTAAAGAAAAAAAGTGTAAACAAGGTAAGAGTGGACATACAACTGACAAATGGAGGCAATTCGGAAAGTAGCTGAGGGTATGGGATTATATGTGGTTATAAAATAAAATATAGTGCTAGAAACAGTATTGTGATATACAATTGGCTATCTTCCTTTATCGACGCTACTAGATCCCCTTTCGTTTTTGTACTATTTCAGACAATCCCATTATAGAATTTATTTCAAGGTCTGAGAAATTGAGTGAATAAATAAATGAAAACGGAAGCATAATTAATGACTAAGATATACCTAGATGACCTGAAAACGTGAAGCTTATCCCCATGTCGTTTTTGCAACTCCAGCCAACAGAGTACTTAAGATAGCAAAAAATTTTCTCCAGTTATTATAGGGTCTTGAGTAGGCTTCGTATATTAGCGAATTGTCTGGTTTGCTTGTAATAGGATTTCTGGGTAGGAAGTGAAACCAATTCAACGTTCGTAACACGACTTAAAGAGGTATTTTGCGTGAATAGATCAGCTTCAATACCATAAGTTCGTGGCATCCCACTAAACCATAAGGAGCCGTAATTAAACAAAATGTTCTGCCCTACAGACATGGGTGGATTGAAGTTATCTCCCCACCTTCATGTTTGCTGGTCAGTAACGCCACCCTCCCTCCTTTTGTGATGTTAGGCTCTCTTACGTTTGTGGTAAGTATGAATACTGCTTTAATCAAAGCCCATAGTTGGAATACACTGTCTCTACTAGGTCCATGTTACAAGCTAATCAGATAGTTAAAAAAATTTGTTTTATGGGTTAGATGTCCACATAGTATATCACACTGCTATGAAAATAACTAATGGTTTAAAGAAGTAAGGAATAATAGCAAATCAAAAGATATGAGAGGGTATAAAATCGTAGAAAAAAAAAATTTCAGGGTAAGACAAATAAAACATTGAGAAACTCACAAGACGTTGTGGCCAAATTTTGAACTTTGAATGGTCGGCCTTAGTAGATCAGCATTCATAAGATTGAGCTATCTGTCTACTTGCAGTGGAATAAAAAAAAGGCATGACTTTTAGGGAGAATAATGTACATTTAACCTGTAGATATTTGGGAACTGAAAGCTAGGGTTAGAAGCATGAAGTCATGATTAATAAACAATGAATAATAGGAAAGGATAAGCCATATGTTCTGTGATTTGTTTATATTCATATTAGTAACAGTCGGACTTGTTATAATTTTGTTCTTTCTAGATACTAGGCGGTCCGTAATAAAGTGCCTCATTGGTGGGCGGGAGTTCAAGGAAATGTTGAAGCTCTTTGGAGTCTAGAAATAGGGTTATTAGCCTTTTGAATTTAGTAAACGTATCACAGTTACGGATAGGCATTGGCAGCCTGTTCCACAATAAACTGTACCGTACTGTAAAGAACTTACAACACATTTGTTTTTGGTGTTTTACGGTAAGTAGTGTATATGCGTTGTTTCTAAGTCTATAGGCTGGGTCGTGGGTAATAGTCGGGCAGGAGGTTAGAAAGGAGAGCCCATATATCGCTTTGTAGAGAAATATTAAATTGTTTTTTAGCCTACGGTGCCATAAAGGTTCTAAAGATAGGTGCTTACATCTATCTGTGTAATCGAGATTCGAGTTACATCCTAGTAGTTGACGTGTGAAACGTCTTTGAACGTCTTCTACTCTTATCTTGTCTGTGATATTCATATTAGAGAAGACAAAAGAGCAGTATTCAAGGGAGGGTCGTACACATATTTTGTAGAGAGTAAGTTTACCCTCTGTTGTGAAAAAGATTTTCATTATAAAGCCAATTAACCGTCTAGATTTGGAAATAATAGAGGAGGCATGTTCTTCAAAGTTCAGGCTTCCTGTGTAATTAATTCCTAAATCGTGTATTGATTCGAGTGTTTGGACTCTACTTTCATTTAAGTGAAGTTGCGGTTTATAGGGATGCTTTCCAAAGTGCATGATCCCGCACTTGTTGAGGTTTAATGGTAATTGCCATTTTTCACTCCATATAGTTATTGAGGTCCTTTTGGATCTGGGATACACTTTCGCTTAGTGTCTCAGGATTATAGCTGTATACTATTTTGAGATCATCAGCATATAAGTATGGTTTCCCAAATTCTATGGTGTTACATATATCGTTTATATACATAAGAAACAAAAGTGGACCTAATACGCTTCCCTGGATGACTCCACTGGTGATTGGTCTGGGGGACGAGAGACAGTCATTGTATTTTACCATCTGTTTACGTTCTGTTAAGAACGAAGCAAACCATGAGTACAGTGGGTTGTGTATTCCGAAGGACTTTAGTTTGACGAGTAGCCTTTTGTGTGGGACCTTATCAAAGGCTTTCTTAAAGTCTAGGAATAGAACTGATACAAGGAGTCCGCTGTCTCGTTTCATAGTTATATCATTCAGGTAGTCTACTAGGCATGTATCGCATGATCTGGACCTAAGAAATCCATGCTGGGAGGTCGAGATGAGATTATTAGTTATTAGGTGTTGGACTACAGCCGCCTTAACTACTTTTTCCATCACTCTGGATACCACTGAAGTTATGTTTATAGGCCGGTAATTTTCAACGTTTGCTTCAGGTCCTGTTTTAATTTTGGGAATGATATGTGTAGTTTTCCAGGCAGTGGGGTAACACGCTGAAGAGAGTGATATCGCGAATAGTTTGAGAAGCAAAACACGCATATCATCACCTCCATGTTTTAGCATGCTAGATGGAATACCATCTGGTCCATCAGTGTATGAGTGTTTCAATGTACTGATTGCCTTGGAGATATTTTGTACACTGAATTCTACATTAGTAATTTCACAGGGAGTTACTGGGATTGGTTCTGAATCATTAAATGGTTTTTCGTTAGTTAGTGAGAAACAAAAATGTTCACTAAATAATTCTGTGACAAGTTTAGGATCTTCGTATACTTGTTTGCCTTTAATGAATATACTCCCTCTCGGTTTAGAGCGTTTAAGTTTATTTTGGAGTAGTATGGTGAGTGCAGAGGAGTTATCATTAAGTTCAACTGCACGTTTTTCCTGTGCTACTGCTTTTTGTTTACTTATTTCCTCTGTTCGGACAAGTATTTCTGTCATCGTTACTAAAGAGGAAAAGTCATTTAAGTTGTGGAATTGAGTACAATGTCTTTGAAGACGTCTTCTTGTACTGACCGGTATATAGAGATCTTTGGAGAACGCAGGTTTACAATATTCTAAAGGTGCGATGTTGTTGATGATACTTTTGATGTTGTGATAAAATATATTGGTTAATGTGTCGGTATTGTTTGAGGTAGCCCCCAAATGCCCTGGTACGGCCGAGAGTGGGGAGAGTCCGCTCTCCCTCTCGAAATACTCTCACACGGCCACGCGTATATAGCCTCTGCCAGGGAAGTCCTACTCACTGCCTTCTCGTGGCGGGGGTGTTGTTTACGAAAATGAGAGGACGAAAAGCGAATGTCCGGCGCTTTAACCGGATTCCAAACCAATGGTGCACATGGGCTCCAGTATCCTGCGGGAACAAATGGCGAATGAACCAATTGTTGGTCACCGGCTTCCATGGGACTGCATCTCCTTACGATGCTCCACTGCCTTGTGGATCAGACCTTTGGGTTGAAGGCTCGGGGTGTGGCCCCCTAAGATAACCACCTGCTTCGGTTTGGGCACCCGGGCAGTATCACAGCCCTCACACATATCGGATGAGATTTGTGTGGCGCATATGTATTTGGTGCCTCTTTGTACCATTATCTATGAGTTGAAATAAATAAATAATAAATAAATAATAATTGTTTGAGGTAGAGAAAGTTCCCCAATCAGTGCTTCTTAGGTAATTGTGGAAGTTATTCCAATCAACCTTGCGATGGTTTCTACGAAGTGTTACGGTTTTGCTTCTATCGGATGTGGTTTTTACATTAAGGCTGCATATGAAAATGTTATGATCACTACCTGGGAACTTTTTTCCAATATACAAAGTATTGGGGATGAGGCCACTGGTAAAGACTAAGTCTGAGATGTTTTGATGTCTGGTAGGGCTATCGACATACTGAGTCCATTGTCCGAGCTCTAGACATTCAATAAATGATTCATAACGTCTCGGCGCTTTGACTGGCAGCCAAGAAATTTCGGGCATATTGAAGTCACCACAAATGAGCTTGCCTGTGAATGAGAGGGATGATGCTAGTGTGAACACCTCCGATAATACTGTTATATCATCTATTGATGCGTTAGGTTGACGATAAACACAGCCGAGCAGTAAGGTAACGGAATTCGACAGCTTTAATACAATCCACACCGAATCCTTCAGTTTGTTTAGTTCAGGCATATCACATAGTAGTGAGTTTAGGCTAGAGTGAGCGTAAATAAGGCATCCTCCGCCTCGTCCATTCAATCTGTCACTTCTATACAGGAAATAGTTATCAAGAGATATACTGCGGTCGGAAATATTACTGTTAGTCCATGCTTCAGATATCATAATAAGTGATGGTTGATATATAGATACAAACAGGGCTAAATCCGTCTTCTTGTTGCAGATCGATCGAGCGTTGATAAGACATATATTAAGCAAGTGGCCTACTAAGTTAAAATGGGTGAGGGTATCTCGGATAAAGTCGTCGTAACCCTCGCGGGTGTGAGATGAGTTTGAAGTGAGGGATTGAATGTTCTTCATTAGCTCGGTATTTCGATAGCTAGACTTAGTGAGAGATGTATCAAATGAGCTATTGAAGTTGACTGGGGAGTTTACCCAGGAGGAAAGGGTGCGAGTACTCTCTGATGGAAACTGTACGGAGGAAACAAATTAATGGTTTGCATGTGGTTTGAAATAGCATGGGCTATATGCTTCAATAGAGGTGTCATTAGGGGTCTTATTCCAAAAAAAATCTTGTACAGGCCTACTGTGAAGTGTATGGTTATTTACAAAATAGTCTTGATGGTTAGACTCGTAGCCCCTGTTATGGCTATTTACGTTAGCGTGAGAGGGGTCTGCTACGCGTAACTGGGAGGAGTTGCAACTGTTGTTATACATGGGAGCCGTTGTTATGTGATGGGTCGGTAGTAAAGGGTATGAGAAGTTTTCTTTCTGAGAGTAATTACAGTTGCGATCCTGGGGAATGTAGGTAGGGTGTGGAGTGAGAAACCTATTATTACCATTCTTATTTATGGTTTTAGGCTTCAGGGGGTGATTTAGGTGGGCAGTTCTCTGGTAGTTTTCGTTAGTCTGCGTGTAAGAAGGCTTGCTACGTTGAAGCCCACCACCCATTTTGCAACTTAGAGGTGTTGAAGGCAAGTTATGCGATAGCAGCGGGGAGAACCTGTTCACTGTTCTTGGGATACCTATAGAGCAGTTGGGTTCAATCTTACGTGTTTCCCTACTCGGTATCATGAGTTTTGTCTTCCCACCCTTTATTTTCAGAGCTGGAGCCTTTCGTTGTCTTTGTGAGATGAACTTACGTTCATTCAAGTCTACTTGTGGAATATCTTTAGGAGGACAAATTTTCAAGTGTATAGGTTTAGTTGCACGTGTGTTGTTACACGACTCACATTTTAGTACATTACTGAACGAACAGCTGGGATTAGTCATGTCGTTATGGTTTTTGGTGTCAGTTGGGGTCCGTATCTTATCCAAAGGTTTCTGATCTGTGGACTCATCTAGATCAACAGAGTGATCAGCCGTATGTGGAGTGGTGTCATGCTTATTGTTCGTGTGTTTTAAACTATTTGATGTGTTGCAAACTGTCTCAGGCTGATTATTAACTGTAACACTCCCATTCAATTCTATCGCTTCGCATCTTCTTACACGACGTTGACAGGGCGTAAGGTCTGGAGTGACTTTTATATTTTTGTATGGAATTAGTGAGCTAATATTTTTGCTCAAATTAATAAACTGCTTAGCATCGTTACAACAGCCAAACATAAACAAAATGGGGCAAGTCGATTTGTCTGACTTTTTTCTAAGGCGGATGACTTTGCAGTTAACGTTCGGCATACCACATGCTCTAAGGCAAATATCCCTTAACCTAGATGGGTGTGTGCGGTCGGGGAGGTTATACACAACTGCATTGAAGGAGGACATCACTCTCTTCGTCACTTCTTCAGCCACAAACTCCAAAATACACTCAGCTTTAGTGAGTTGCTCAAGATTTCTGTCTGTGTCAAGGCCCCATATATGAGTGGAGGGTGCTAATTGCTCAAGTTTGCCGTTAATTTCGGATAGAGTATTTTGCAGCTGTCGGATTTCATTACTATATCTATCAGTATTTTGGTGTGTATGAGTTGGACCATTGGACTCTTTAGTTTTTGAAATTTTAGACTTAGGCCTTGGTAGCACATACTGTCTAGTAGACTGTGCTGACTTTTCGATGCATTCAGGTATAGTGTCTTGTATGTCAACCAGTCTTACCGTTGGCATACCGCACGTAGAGATAGAGGGGCTGCGACAGGGAGAATCTCGTGACGATAGAGACATTTGTGTATGATACACATACTTTTCAGTAGTTAAAGGTTCGACATTGTCAAGCACTGAGTCGTCAGTTGTAGGGGTTACAGATTCGAACCTTTTATTTGGCTTAGAAGTTGGTGAAATTCCTCTTTTACTGGAGTTATTGGACATGACATGAAAATAAGTGAGCACAGTGCTCGTTAAATTAAATATAATATCTGAGTATTAGTTGTTATTAAGTATTAAACTGGTTAATACTAGGATTAGAGACTATGAGTATATAATAAATTGCAGATCTAGTAATGATTTAAGTCCGCAATAGGTACAATACGAACTAGTAATTGTCTGTCGAATAAAAATAAGTTTTTTCCTTACTTTTCGCAGTTAGATGTACCCGATGTACAGGATAGGATGATAATCACAGTATAATACACCCTACAAAAGAGCAAGTCGAAGAATTCCTAGACCAAGTGAAAAAATGTTACCACTTTCAAAGTTCGAGGTGTATTGTCGTCAAGGCTACCGAAACTGCGTTACAATTGATGATATCATGGTAAGATCTAAGGTGATCTTATCCGCAACGCACCCATGTAAACTTAATGTATCGGTCATCTCTGCGTCCAAGTAACCACAGATTTTGTTATTTCATAATGTATTTTTAATCAAATAACTAGATTATATAGCTAATTTTGATGTTTTCATATATTTTTATTCGCCACGTTCGACCGCGTTACATTGCACGTCCATTGCATGCTGGGATGATATCTCAAGTCATAGTGAGTTTATTCACATAGTTGATTGTTTCCAGATAGACTGTCAGTGCATGATTTTACTGTAGAAAGGTTTATTGTACTGTAAACTATGCTTTTATGAACAACTGACTGTTGTCTTCAGTCGGAAAGCAATATATATATTCTTTGTCTTCTGTTAGGCAAGTTCAATTGGCCTAAATTTCGTGTTTTTGTTTTATCGTCCTAATTATGTCCATTTAACTACTTTAAGCAATTTGCCTGTGCAAATGAAACAATAACTATGACATTTGCTTAGTTTAGTATTCTTGGTTGTCGTATAATTCAGTTTAGTTCAAAGAATTATGGTATACTAAAGTATAGTGCTTGAAGCCTGTAACGAAACAGATCAGTCTAGTAAGTAGACATGCCTGTTTCTAATGAGTATACTGATTCAAATCAGTCTGATTAAAAATAGGAAAAAAGTGCTTTTGGTACTGTTGCTGTCATACATTATAAGATAGCGATAAATATGTTTTGTGTTCATTTCTAGATTGTACATCTATCACTGACCATATTTCATGATCACTGTCATTAAACAATTTCCCCAGCAATAACATCGGTAGCAGGATAGCTAAGTGTGTGAGCTTTTATTTGCCCGCAGAAGAGCAGTATACAGTCTTAGAAGATGAGTTTTCTGTATCTCAATTAAATGCTGTTGACTGTGGACAAATGTTAAGAATCTTTTTGACAACTAGGACTTTTAGTTCATCAAACACTAACTCTGCTTGTATGTCTCCCTGTTAAACTAGATGCAGATACATGAGAGCAAAATAATAAAAGCATTGAGATACGGTATTAAGTCCATGTTATGCTTTGCACAAGTAATAGCTGACCTGACCTAAAATTCATGAACTAAAGGTAAATCGCAACTGCATAAATTCTTTGCTAAAAAACATGTAATTTGGTTATTTATCTATTCCACATTTCTGACCAAATTCATTACTATTTTCTCATTTAGAATGCAGCAGGACTGAGTCTTCGCAGATCCTAAGAACTGTTTCGCCCTTAGAACTATTGCCCTATGGATCTGTTTACGGGAGACCCAACTAACAGTAGATTATAAAAAGGATGCTGGGTGTCCATTTTAATCTCACAACCACTTCCAGTACTTTTTGAGTTACTTCTTTTAACCTTTCGTTTGGAAAAAACAACAAAAACTGCAGCTTAACATTACCAATGCAATTTTTAGACTGGAACTTGGTTTAAACCTTTTTTTCATATTCGATTCTTAACGAAAGTTCACGAATAAATTTTTGAACCTAATGCTACTTTGTTTTATCTACTTAATCGTTGCAAGAAACTTGTGTTAATCGAGCCTCTCATCACCTAATTCATGTGTTCAGGCTTCTGTGTCTAGTAGCAGGGCATCACCAAAACCTCCAAGCAGGAACCTGGGTATGTTAACAATAAAAGATCCAGTCGCCTCCCAAAGGACTCCTGGGAAGTCGCTTGGAATAGTTCGGCTTGAAGCGAATTCCAGCATTCGACAATTCTTACGGAGAAGTTGCGTCTACAGCCCATTCTGCTATGTCTTGTCTCTAGTTTCTGGGACTAAGCTCAATTAGGTGTTTAAGAGAATGTCCAGAAGTGTTAAGGATTATGTAAGTAAATAGGTCACCTCTAAGACGTCTATACTTCAATGAGTAGTGGTTAAGTGATTGGAGGCGCTCTTCATAAGGTGATTTGGTGCATATCTCCGTCATTTTCTTGGGAAACCTACAGACTCGGGTCCTCTCACCACTTATTCTAGCCACCATGAGTTGCCACGAAGACTGATGGACGGACACGCGTTACACATCCTAACCGTCCCTGCGTCTAATCTCATAGCTTCTTATTCAAATGTCATGATAAGCAAGTAATGCTTCTACCGACACTAATGGAACACGAGTAATTCAAAGGCACCCTGTATGGTACTTTACATTGGTCTACGCACTCACTTAGCTTTTTAATGAGAATATTACTACAGTCCTGCTAAAAAACCCATGAACCCCCCTACCACCATCAAAACAATCAGTCTGTATTTGCTGCATATAGCAATTTTATTTTTCAGAAGATATAACAGTTAGAATTGGAGTAAAATAACAATATACAACAGATGCACGTGGTACATGTCTTCATCGATCAACTGAAATAGAGAATACGGATATTAGCTTAACATGATTATTTAGAAAGACTAGTGTTTACTTTGAACTTACTGCGTGAGAAAGTTATACTAGAACTGTGAATAATGTAGGAATCTAGTATCCCAGGGCGAATGAAGCACTCAAACTGGAAGACAGTTGTCCCAAAATAATTCGAATATGAAGGTGAGAATTTGCAGGTACTTTTCATCGTAAAGGTGAACATATTAGATAACGGTTGACATCATACCGTAAAAAAACACAAATTTGCGAGTGGTGAATTATGGTCTATAAAAATGTGAGCTTAATAACAGTTACTCCCTGATCATGACCCTTCGGCTTCCTTTTGTGGCCAAAACACCAAACATACACTACACACTGATAGCAGATTTCCGGCTTTTCAATACTGCTATGTGGCATATTTTTTCATAACAAACCCTCTGCAATAGATTGGTAGCACCTGTGACTTCGTCTATGGTTGTCGGAAGCCTGTGTACTTTCGAAAACAATACTGACATCCCCTACGGCTAGGCACTAAGTATTAGTTTGACTCGTTGGTGGGATATTGTTGTTCGCATTACTGAAGAAAATTAAAAACCGGAAATTGTTTCCTTTCATTTTGCCGATAACATCATAAAGGACAGTTAGGAATGAACATGCGGACAGTTAGTCACAGGAGGCAGCAACAGTTATTTCAGCTAAGAGAAAACGAACTTCGGCTTTGGATATCCTGAAAACAAGTCAAAACAAAACCGATTTCCATTTATTAAACATAAGACTAATCAGCTTGACTGAAGAAATACATTGACTAGAGTAGAAGCAGCAAAAAACAATGCTGATTCGAAGTAAATTTCACACCAACATGTAGAACATTACACTAACTGCGGCATCTTAGCACATTGAAACATTAATTACATAGCTACACAAAAGAAATAGCTAAAAGAAGCACAGAACGAAGAAAGCCGGCCGCCATTACGTACAAAGATGGCGGATACAATAATTCCCGCCACATTCTGATTGTTTGCTAAGCTGAAAAGCACATTTACGAAATTGAGTTGCGTTTAATTGCAGCCTAAGATTTATCGTTTTTCCCGTCTTTATCACAATTTCTGCTGATTTTCACTGTTTTGTTCGACTTTCATGGCAGAAATAGCTTTGTAGTGAAAACATTATTATTATTATTATTATTATTATTATTGTTCATAAACATCTTATGGGTACATAAGTGTTGTGAGGAAACCATTTCGGGTTTCTTCAGAAAATGCAATAATACACAATTTTCAATAATGTTAGCATCATACTTGCCATATTCAAAAAAATTTTAGAATAATAATAGTAGAATATTAATAAATCGGGTCTGTGTAATTGAGAAGAATATTGAATTGAGTTTAAAGAAGGAAATGGAGAAACTAAGGGAATAGAAATAAAGGAGACGTGAAATAAGCAAACAGTCTAATAGGCGTGTTTATGAACAGAGAAGAAGAAAAAACGACCATGTGTGTATCGTTAAATTAGTAACAAAAAATAATTTATCATTGTAGTAAGATATGACGCTAGAATAAATGTTTGTGCAGTTATTGTTTAGAGTGATGCTATGAAAGTCACAATTAAGTGAAAAGGATAAGAAAATATCACTCTGTATGAGTCATATATGTATAGTGAAGATAAATCGAATCTGAGAAGTTAACTTAAGTGTAACACAAGTTATTGTCTTAATTAGAAACTTCATAATCTTAAGAATAAGATTTATTTAGAAGGGAAGAAGAGAGAGAAAAGAAGTGAACACTTAGTGAAAAGGTTCATCCATGATAAGAATAATAATTGTGTAATGAATATCAACCTCAGAAGGAAACCAGCAATTGAAAAAAATAAAAATCCTTTAAAGCACTCGGATGAATACATTTAGATTTATGTAATAGTACACAGAATGAAACCGGATATTAGTATAAATATTTGTGCAATAATAATTAAGATTGACGATATGAAAGTCAAAATGATTTCAAAGGACAATCTGGAGTTAAATATGTTTAGAAGGATAAGAAGAGATAAAAAGAATACCTAATGTGTCGGGGAACTAATAATGATATTAATAACGGTAATAATGATAAACACGAAAATAAACAGACTTCATATATTAAGATAAAGAGAAATAATACAAAATAGACGTGAAAAGATTTAAGTTTTTATTTTGCTTTTCAAGCAATTAAATAGATGACGGACCTTGTTTGTATAAATCATTATTGAATACATTGATATTCAATAGGTGACATAATCCACTTTCGGAAAGAAAATCGTCAAGGAGACTTTTGAACCGGGTTGTAGTTTCACTGCAACGGAGGTTCACTGACAGTCTGTTCCACATGGTTGAGTAGCGAATAAGGAAAACATTCTGACGTAAGTTTGTGTGGGTTCTTGGAATTGCTAGAATGTTCTCCTTATTGCGTAGATTGTGGGATGATATTATAAGGTATGAAGGGGTGGATACCGAAGAGTAGGAAATACCGTTAATGAGCCGGTAGATAAAGACAAGATTTAATTTGATACGTCTGATCCAAAGAGGTTCTAAGTTGAGTTGTTGACATCTTTGGTAATAGTCTTTGTTATCGGAATACCCCAGAACAGCTTTGGTGAACTTTCTTTGAACACCATCAATTCTAATCAGATCATTATGTCTACAATTACTGTAAACTAAAATACCATATTCAAGAATGAGTAAGATACATTTTTTGTATAGTAATAATCTCGATTCCAGATTATTGAAATTTATCATTATCAATCCGATGAGCTTTCTAGCTTTGGATACTTGAGATATAATGTGTTCAGAAAAGTTCAGACTGTTGCTATATCTTAAACCCAGGTCACGAACAGTGTTGAGAGGTTTGAGTGTATGTGTCTGTACAGTCAGATTTAAGTTAAGACAGCGACCAATGTGAATAAATCCACTTTTGTCAACATTAAGTGGCATATTCCACGAAATAGTCCATTCGTACAACTTGTTTATTTCCTCCTGGATTACCGCTGAAATATAGCTTTCTTTCATGGGAGAAGAGAATGAATGAACTACTTTCAGGTCATCAGCAAAAAGGAAAGGCTTGCCATACTGAAAGAGGGAACATACATCATTGATAAAAAGGAGAAAGAGTAATGGACCAACCACACTTCCTTGTATAACCCCACTGGTTGCATTTACAGGTTTAGAGTAGCAAGATCCAAAGCGAACGATTTGGCTACGTTCTTCTAAAAAAGATTTGAGCCAAATGAAGAGAGTTTTAAAAGAAGAAGTTTGTGTGAGACACTGTCGAAAGCCTTACTAAAATCGAAGTAAAGAATTATCACTGACTGACCAACATCTCTTCTCTGGGTAATTTGATCAAAAAACTCCAGGTGCGATGTGAAACATGAGCGTTTAGTCATGAACCCATGTTGGGAAGGGCTGATCAGACTAGCTGAAAGTAAAAATGATAGTAGCTGTTTGTGGATGATTTTTTCCATGGTTCTTGAGAGCACGGATGTCAAATTAATTGGCCTATAGTTAATAATATCACTACATGGTCCTGTTTTGAATCTAGGGGTGATAAGGGATGTTTTCTATACAGATGGATAGGTCCCATATCCCATAGATAGATTGAAGAGTTTCAAACAAAATAGTGGAAATTCTCTACTTCCATATTTCACAAATGATGTAGGTATCCCGTCAGGTCCACCATCATAAGACTTTCTCAGGGCAGTTATGGCCTGCTTGATGGCGGAGGGTGTGAAATCAATTTTCGACAGATGTCTGGATGTTAGCATTGGAAATGTAATGCTGGAGCTTTCAGTTCCAGTTTTGTAGCACTGCGAGAAGTGCTTGCTGAATTGTTCGCATATAGTATTCGGGTCGTTAACAATGCTTCCGTTAACTATGAAGAATTTGGTCGTGCCAAGGGAATTTGACTTTACACGGGATTTAAAAAGTCGAAGTATTGATAATTCTGGGATTTTACTACGTAGAGCTTTATTTTCTGTATTCATGAAATACTTACGTTTAGAAGAAGCATTTCTGTTGATTAATTTAAGTATACTCTGAAGTGCATACACATCATTCTGCTCATAGTAGCGGTATTTTAATTTCCTCAGTTTTTTTTTAAAAGTATTTTGGCCCCTATTAGCATTATAAGCCACACGGTCAATAACTGGAGCAGTGCAGTCAAGACAATATATCAGGTTGTGGTATAGATTGGAAAGCGCGATGTCAACATTATTTGTGGTAAAATAAGTTTCCCATGGTAAACATTGAATGAGAGTTTCAGTCCGTTTCCATGTTTGTTGATCAAAATATCTGCTCTGGTACGTCATTGAAGCTTTAGAATTCAATTGTATGGCGTTTAAAGAGTGAATAATACTCAATACAACTCTATGGTCACTCATAAAAAACTCATGACTGGTATGCACTGAGATAGAGTCTATGTTGATTGTGAACATTAAATCAAGTGTATTATTCCCCATGGTTGGTTTTCGGACCTGTTGAACCCATCCACAAATTTCTAATGTTTCAACTAGCTAGTTATATCGACCTGGTACCGGAGTCAAGCCCCATGTAATTTTTGGCAGATTAAAATCACCTACGACGATTTTAAAGGTATGCGGTTGATGCGAAGCAATGGAAAATATGTTTGTTAGTAATCTGTCAAACTTAGTATCCGCATGAGGTGGTCTATATATGCATCCCACCAGTAAATAATTTTGAGATCCACAGTTTACAGTAACCCAAGTGGAGTCGTCTATAGCATCAAGGGATTTATCCTCAAATTTGCACGCTTGAATGTCTGAACAGACATAGATAATTGTACCGCCTCCTATTCCATAACATCTATCGGTTCTAAAGAAAACGTAGTTATCTACATTCAAGGAATGATCGGATATAGATGAATTACACCACGTTTCCGTAATAAGTACAATGGTTGGATTTACAAGGAATAAAAGAGTTTTAAGATGAATAATTTTATTAGACAGAGAACGGGCATTGAACGAAAGAATAAGAAACTCAGAGTCATCATAGTGAAGCAGGTTAGAGTATAAATCGCAATTGATAGTTCCATTAATACTCATAGGATTAGCTAAGGTAAGAGTTGTGTTGCGAGGGGAAATAGATTCAACCACTTTGTCATCATGTGAAATATGTTTACCGTTGCCGGCAGGAAAGCCGGCGGAATTACAAAAAAAGTTTTCTCATTGCTATTGGATATAACATCTGATAAGGGCATAGTGTACATATTGGGAGCCGGACCAAAAAGGCTATCAGGTCTATGGTTTTGACCAAGTGGCCAATTACAATTCAGATAACTATTTATACCTGACGTATGGGTAACGTGTTTAAGACGTTTATTTCCAAGGTTTGTGATTGATTTCGGCTTATTCATATGTTGGAGAGGATTATGTACTGTTAAACATACTTGCGATGGTTTGGGAGGTTCGAATATATCAACGTTAAGTTCGTGGTCAGTTATATGAATGTTATGATTAGTTTTCCTGTTATCCGTTGCACAGTTACTGTAACTGGGTGTTGCACTAACAGGGGTTTGGACTGTGTTATCCCATTCTTCATCAGCACAACTACTTCGGGTTGAATCTAAATCAACATTCTTAAGAGGATGGACACCACCTACATCGGGATTACTTTCTTCTGGGTTTCGAACTTTAGGAGATTCAGAAGAGTTTTTCGGTGGCGGCAAAATTGTTAAGCTAGACGTCCTCTTAGAATCGGACTTAACTTTACGACCATTAGGATTATGATGCGTTTGAGAGTTTGACGCTGGTGGTCTGTAGTTATCTCTTCCTGCTTTTCGCTGGCATGGTGTTTTATCTGGAAGAGTCTTAATATCCTTGAAAAGCTGTTTTTGTCTCAATGAATTGGAGGAATTTAAAATTTCACTGGCGTCTACAGATCAGTTGAATTTGAACAAGATCGGTGAGTGCATACCAGGATGACTTCTTTTTAATCTTGTGCATACACATGGTACGTGTGTCATATTGCTGGCTCTAAGCAGACTAGATTTGATATTTTTAAGGGCGTGTGTATCCGGTATATTAAACACAATTGCATTACTAGATCGTCTTATTCTTTCAAATACCTCTGATGCAACACGATCTAGGAAAATATTTATGTCATTCATTTGATCTGGAGTCTCTGTGAGGTTGGGGTTGATGAGATATTTAAGCGGATTGAGAATGTTCATGTCTACTTGCAACTTTTTTATAGCATCCATATGGTTGCAGTTGCGATTATCATCACTGTTTACCATCAGAGTTTTCAACATGTCTGGAATGGAGACAACTGGTAAACGCTTGTCTGCTTCCGGATGAACGGAGTGGCTCGTCTTGTTGAAACTGTTGGAAATCGTGTCAGTAGTGTTGTTAAATTGTGTCGTTTTCCTACGTTTGGCTGAACGCCTAGAAGCAGGGTTCTTCATTTTCTTTTGTGACATGATAAGAAAGTGACGTATAGCAAGTGGATTGAACAGAATGTTGGAAACAGAAAGAGGTGAAAAAAAATCAATTCCGAGGGCTGAAGCTAGTCTAAAAATCAAAATCTATGTTTTAAGCAAGAGTCAATGTATCGTGAGGATTAGTGATGTTAAAAACAGATGACAATGGCAGGAAGATAGTAGTGGAGATGAAGTATTTATGTCAGTATCTGTGTGGAGGCAAAATAGAATGTAAAGGAGCAAGTTGTGTAAATTTTAACACATATGACATGAAAGATAGCCTTATATAGTAAAGAAATTTCGAAATGTCGATAATTAATATCAAACAATCAAAAAAAAGTACGGTACGTGGTACATATATAAACTGAAAGTCCGTATTAGTAAAAATTGGGAGGTGCAGAGACAAGTAGTTTAGAAGATTATTACCGTCTAAGATTATTATGTTGCTTCTTGAACAAATATATGGAATAGCTTTTTGAAAAAAGAAGTACTGTCAAAAAAACTATGACAGATTCACCGAATTGGACAGATAGCTTAGAAAATTAAATGATTTATAGTATCCAAATACGATTTAAATGACAGTTCATAAAATAGTGAATACAGTCTTTTAACATACACAGTTATATATATTTCTTGATATTAGGTAGAGGTTTGAATAGATCCTGTAGATACATAAAGTACGTGGGTTAAAGCATTCAAAAACGATATAACCATATATTCCTTAAGGAATAGAATACAGATATGATATGCAAATCTTCGTCAAATATGCTTATATATGTTTTCAATGTGACAGAGTATAGTTTGATCGTATAGTCAAAATGAATATATGTAATTATATAAATATGAATTATTGTATGAATATGGTCATAAATACCGTAAGTTAAACTCAGAACTTATCATATGGCATGGAATTCACAGTTTATATGTTAATAGTTGAGAATTGAGTTAACTTGCACTAATCCAATGAAAAATAACTCATCCAGCTCTGCGAGAATCCTAGAAAAACAAAACTAAAAACCTCGACGTGAAAGTAACGTCCAGTCCGTAGCGCGCGATGACAAACCCTCTGCAATAGATTGGTAGCACCTGTGACTTCGTCTATGGTTGTCGGAAGCCTGTGTACTTTCGAAAACAATACTGACATCCCCTACGGCTAGGCACTAAGTATTAGTTTGACTCGTTGGTGGGATATTGTTGTTCGCATTACTGAAGAAAATTAAAAACCGGAAATTGTTTCCTTTCATTTTGCCGATAACATCATAAAGGACAGTTAGGAATGAACATGCGGACAGTTAGTCACAGGAGGCAGCAACAGTTATTTCAGCTAAGAGAAAACGAACTTCGGCTTTGGATATCCTGAAAACAAGTCAAAACAAAACCGATTTCCATTTATTAAACATAAGACTAATCAGCTTGACTGAAGAAATACATTGACTAGAGTAGAAGCAGCAAAAAACAATGCTGATTCGAAGTAAATTTCACACCAACATGTAGAACATTACACTAACTGCGGCATCTTAGCACATTGAAACATTAATTACATAGCTACACAAAAGAAATAGCTAAAAGAAGCACAGAACGAAGAAAGCCGGCCGCCATTACGTACAAAGATGGCGGATACAATAATTCCCGCCACATTCTGATTGTTTGCTAAGCTGAAAAGCACATTTACGAAATTGAGTTGCGTTTAATTGCAGCCTAAGATTTATCGTTTTTCCCGTCTTTATCACAATTTCTGCTGATTTTCACTGTTTTGTTCGACTTTCATGGCAGAAATAGCTTTGTAGTGAAAACATTAGAAGTATCGAGTGTTGTAAATATTATGTATATGCTATAGATGATAATAACACATACCAAGATGTTAATATCACCTCCTACAGTTAGATATATTAGCCACCAAATTATTATATTGCAGGAAATAAGTCATAATCATGCGGAAGAGGTATAATTATGTGAAGGTTTTACCAGAGACCAAGCTAAGATAGCATTACTACCTCTTGTGTAGAGCTACAATGTTTTGGCTGCCGGTATTATTGCAAAAATACCTAATAGCATAAATAAGTACTGCTATAAAGCTGTCACGAGAAAGCACTGAAAATTACGATTCGATAGTCAAGATATCTTGATCTAAGGTGACCAGATTGTGTGAGATCCTATGTGATGATCTTAGGAAATCAACCAAAGCCTGTCTAGGTTACGTGCTGATGCCGTAAATGACAATTACTCATACCTTACGTCGAAATAAAATAAGCATCGTTAATTGCAGGTTACACAGTATGATTCAAAGTAAATTCACACAGTAGTCTTTATATCTGTTCATCGTCTAAGTTTCCGAAGTGCAATTTGTCCAAAGAATTAAATATTACAATCCGTGTATGTTGTGACCGAGACTTTCCTAAGCATCGCAAGAGATAAAGGAAATAAACGTGATTGACTATCCAAAGGAAGGGTGTGCTAATAGCACTTTCGATATGTAATTGAATACTGGTTTCCGTTTTTTTACTAGTTTCTGGTAAACATTTATACTGAAATAACTTTCCTATCTATCTTATTTCCAGCTAGCTTCGCAAGTGCTCACAGACCTAACGGGAACAATTCTTAAGAAACAGAAGTTATTTATTAATCGATCATTTGTGCTAGATTCAAACTTCAATAAACGTTTTCATTTATAACGCACTAGTCTTTTAATTACGGCAATTCTTATCTATCGTGACAGGTCGAAATTCGAAATATTAGTGTGGTACACCATTTTCAAGGTAACAGTATTTGGTAAACGATATGTGTGACTAATCGCGTGTGCGCCAAACTGGTAATTTTTACACAAGAACGCGAAACATCCCTGTCCCACAGCCACATAAGACTGCACAGTACACTCCCTGCCGTTATGCTATAAGAATAAGTCAATGGCCATAAAAATGAATTTATGTAATGCATCCTTAGATGTTCGTACTTTCGAGTAAATCTGAATATAATGCGTTATGAAAAGCGAAGCTCACATATCAGACCGTCTTGTCTTCACAAGGTGTTCCAAGCATTTTCGCACATCAGGATTTCGGAACTACAGAAAACAATTTGTACAGCTAACACGTACTTTCCTGAAAAACGCTCTCAGGACATGGAATGAACAAAGTGTTGTGTTAGAATGACTGTGCGTAGACTGCACAGCTGAAATTTCGGTCGCTGCCGAACCCATAATGAAAGTGCGTGTACCATAAGTACCGCACATCATCTCTTTAAAACATTCCAACAATAGGTACAATACGAACTGGTAATTGTTCGTCGAATAAAAATAAGTTATTTCCTTATTTTTCGAGGTAAGATGTACCCGATGTACAGGATAGGATGATAATCACAGTATAATACACCCTACAAAAGAGCAAGTCGAAGAATTCCTAGACCACGTGAAAAAATGTTACCACTTTCAAAGTTCGCGCTTCAACTAGCAGCACTTCATCCGATACTTTCAAAGGTTATGGAAACACTGAAATATGATGGCCAACGTCACTAGCTGCCATATTTGAAAAATTTTACCTCAGCGATACGTTTTACAAATGGAATATTCCAGCATCACTAATCTGCAGAATGTGGTGGACAGCTGAACCACTTTGCTGGATTGCAAGGAAAGATAAAACGAAACATCGCGGAATTCCAAGACGCTTTGGATGGAGCCAGTCACATGTGGTTGATAAATCAACTGAACCTGAAAGGTATCAAGTTACCACTGATAGACTGGTTTAAATAATATCTAAATAACTGACTATAAAGCCAGGTTAAGCATTACATTTTCTCACATAACAGAATTTACTTATCTGTTCCCGTAGAGTTTAATATTTAGTCTTTAAAACAAACCCTGTATTGATAACCTTGGTGTGTTTTTAGTCGATGTCACTATAGAACTTTCAATTTTACTTACACCAGTCTCATCACGCTCCATTCCCATTGTGGAAATCTATTGTTTCTTTCCTCATGCAAAAGGGGAGTAGGCCTGTGGAACGTGTCCAAACGTGAACAACTGAGTCAGTCTGAGGACTCAGATTAAGCCGTATGAAAAACGTTTTGTCGTCAAACATTTACTCATTAGAGTGTAGGTGACCGAGGGGTTACCTTTAAACAAATTTTAGCTTATGGAACACTTATATGTGCCCCACAAAATACCCGAATAAGCTGTTTTTTGGAAAAACGTAGAAGCGGTACCTGTATATTGGAGGCACAAGACAGAGTATCGGATTGTATGCACACGTCCTACCATTTAAAAGTAATTAAATTCTGAAGATCGCTATCCGCCGTGGTGAACCAGTTGATCACTTAGTAATGCTTCTATAGGAAGCCTGATATATTCTTAAGGACTACGAAAAGTATTCCGTTATAATTTACTAATATTTTTATTTCTCCTGTTAAATACACCTGCGTCTTAAACTAGGGGCGTCGGTATTTCTCTGCTATTAAATACGAAAACGCATAAGAGAAAGGTTTTTTCTATGCCACACACAACCATCTAAACCATTAGAGCTAAGACTAAACACAGCAACTATGACTACGGAAGTCTAAAATAATATTAATTGTAATGTACTGGAGCATGTTTTTATGGATCAAAATCCTTACGGCGAATATTCGGTGTCCGATTGTTTTGTATGCCACCAATTAATTTTTCGATTCGGTGGACAATGTCCACGTCTGTTGCACACCTGAAATTTATGAATCTCGGATGGATAGCATCTTACACAACGCCAATCACCACATAACCAACATGCAGTCGTTGGTTTGTTACGTGTTGCCATAAACTTCTGAAGTTTAAACCTAGTGATAGCATTCACACTACTGCAATTTAAGTAAGGAATTGCCTGTTCAGTTAACTCGCTGTCATGTCTGATGTTTTGTAGCAGTTTACACTCATCTGTAAATGTTCTGGGTGGGACATTTGGGTCTTGATCCAGCCCAGTCAAAATTCTGGCCCTGACTTCAACATATTGTGTCGACCAAAGAGCTTCGATGAATATTAAGCATTTAAATTGGCCTTCTGTCAACGAGCGTAACTTTAACCGTTCACACTCCCTGTTGACGACGTCTGCTAAAGCACCTTATTCATCGGCTTCTCGTTCCACTATATTTAGACACTGATATCGAATACTAAACGATGAGAATGATTCACTGAATATCTCTGACAATAAATGATCGTCTCCTCGAAACTGAGCTCTCGATGTAACTTTGGCAACATATGGTCAGCATAACGTACATGTTCATTGTTTTTCAACTTATAGACCGACAATCTAGTCTTCCACACGTCGTCTTGTTTACATAATTTTATTATAACCACGTGAGAAAAGTATTTTCACTTTCGGGGTGATAGATGAATTTCAGGATGACGCTAGCAACTGCATCACAAGACGTACTTTAAATAACATGTGAACTCGAGCAGTGGATTTTGAGCTGTTGAGTCAGAGTATCCAACAACCACATTTGTTCATGAAGTTGTGTTTGCTGTTGTTGTAGTATTCCGTTGAGCCGGTTTTCTGATCTGGACATCTTGAATTTGTTTTCCTTTTTCCCCATCGTCACTGTTATGATTCCCTACTATTACAACCCAACTATTCCTTTTGCCTAGTATTCTTGGATATCAATTCACTCGACAAGTCCCTAGACCAGAACACAGATGAACAAGAAAGAAATTATATCCCGAATGACAAGGGTAGATGGAAGTAAGAATCGCAATAAGAAAAACGATAGTATATTTGTAGTTTGTGCGTGAGAAGATTCTAGAGTGCTCTCCAAGTATCGACTGTCGCTCATTAAATGAGAACTAGACAATCAGCGTGCACTGACGCAACCATGCGTGGAGCATGCTTTATTCCAATCTCTGTCCCGCTAAAAATTACGGACATTGAAATATGAAACTCCTAAAGATAACTTTCACACAAAGTTCATTCAGGAAACTTGACGGCCTCAAGCCTTACGTTGCTAGTTTTTGTCTCATTTCAGTCACTGAAGTTCTGGCACAACCACAAATATCCCTCGTATGATCTTGCCCTCCAGCAGCGCATTAGGTTTTATCCAAATGTTTGCATTATTCTGCTTTACAGCTCTAAATATCAGGGAGTTTCTTCAACCATCCGATCATGGAATCGCTGTATTGAGTCCAAATGACTGGTGATTAATATTCTTATTCGTCCTCTTGTTTGTTCTAACCTATATCATAACGCAAGCCCTCACTGAGTAATTAATCAATAAACCCCAGACTAATGCCCAGATAATACCTAATTTCCGAATCAAATTGTCATGAATTTTTCAAGCTTCACACAACAACGTCGCAACGCAACATTCATAAAGCGTTCCAACTGTGATACTGACAATACGAGTCTTACTAAAACCACTTACATTCATATCTCATAAAACAATAACACAGATGAGTAATTTACTACAGTGAAAACTGTATCTTTCGTAACAATTTGATCTTGCCTGTAAACTGGCATGCCTCATGTAGCAAACCGTTATTTGAGAATAAATTATTATTGTTATTGTTACCATAAGACTTTGACGAAGCGTTCTGTAATTCATAAAGATAACCTCTTGATGGTTAATTTGAAGTCAAGTACGAAAAATTGACGGTAGAAGTAAGCTTTCCATTAACCATTTTATCATTGTTTTACTTAACTTTGCCCTTACGGTGCTCGGGATATTGGACTACCACACTTTGCTTGGTACTTTGTGGATTGATAACCACTGTTTCGTGAGATTGATTTTGAAGCATGTTTCCTGGTTGATTTCGAGGGAGTTTGCTATCATTTACTGTTCAGTGCTTATACGCGTTCCTATTACCTTTCGTGTAGTACGTTTTATCTATATTTTATGAACAATTTTGATCATTCTTTAAGTCGTAGCAGTATATAAATCCTTAAGATAAATTGCTTTGTAAGTTTTCGACATTGGATGCTGACCATATTGGTTTTGATGGACTCCCCTAGCTGAAGGCGCTTGGTCATGCATCCGCACCAGATCACAAGTGGGAACGCCGTGCTCAACATCTTCGGCAATCTCTAGACCAATCGATCCTCGATATATTGATAGCCTATCAATTATATCGTCGAACCTCATTGCTTATGTCTCTTGATTTCGCTTGGTGGGTACGCTTCATATTAGAAGGTGTTACTGGTTAAAGCATTGT
Organism: Schistosoma margrebowiei; assembly: GCA_944470205.2. Taxonomy (NCBI): domain Eukaryota; kingdom Metazoa; phylum Platyhelminthes; class Trematoda; order Strigeidida; family Schistosomatidae; genus Schistosoma; species Schistosoma margrebowiei. Next base: position 9,969,502 of record OX104025.1, read on the forward strand.
AAAACTCCGAATACCTGTGACATCTTCAACATTGTTTCAAGGAAGATTATGGCTATTACCGTCTTTTGAATTGTTGATCCCAGGAGAGTGTGACTGAAATCTTAACAGTGAAACAGACACGCCTTACCTCACAGTAACCTTATTATTCCTCTGTATGAGCCTTAATTTTGTACCCTATTGTGAGAGTTGATTGAATAGGAACAAGTATTATATAAGCTGCACTGTGTTTTCTGAACTCTGATCGTATCAAGCAAATGGTGAGGACTTATTGGAAAATCAAATGATTATATCAAAACAGTAACTTACTAGTTAATAACAAGAAGCATGCAAAAACGACTGGAATGATTACTAATGTTATTAATCGCAGAATATATGTACAAATTTGGTATTTTTTTTATCGAGATGGTTTCCAGAAAACTAAGTCCCTAAACCGTAAATTGACATTCAGAAGTGGATGCGAAAATCATTCGTCTTATAAAGGTGTGTCGCATTAATATTAATAATTGGAATAATGACTCTTTCACGTGCGATTTAAAATTATTGAATAATGGACTGTCTGAATCAATACCTTTTATTAGGCAGTTTCTATTACTTGGAAGCCATTCGAGTGGAGGGCTTATGCTCACGTCATCGAAGGTTCTACTCCAAGTGCGTTTCTCGCCAACCTATTCAACCAATAAAGGGGAAATAAAGGCGAACAAAGAGGAAATCGCGTAAGAAATAAAGAGGAATTAATGGTGAAACGCGCCAAAATGTTTGCTTTTTCGACTGTTCGTTGGAAATAATGCGGATTTTTCCTTTTATGTAGCTCTGTGTTTCAAACGTCACTGAATTGTCTACTTTTTGCCTAAATACTCGCCGATTCCATTATTTCTGCTTCCACTTTTAAAACACCTTTGACACCCCCCCCAAACATCTCGTGAGTTCGCTTCTAATTCCATAACACCACACGAAAACTGCGATCCGCGTAAAAAGGTATATGTTCAAAAAATGGACTTAAAAGAAAAAAACCGTAATACTGTACGACATTATGAGTAGCTGGCAGATGCTAGAGCATCAGTCATTACATGATGCCAAGTTTTATTGTAATTTGAAAAGATCTACAAGAGAAAGAACAGGTTATGAGTTACTTGTTAGGCACATGTACTTAATTGCAAGTGAATTTCAAATCAAACCGGCTTTCTCAACACTTAGTTAAATAATTTTATATTCAAGCAAGAAAGTAAGTTCATGTTTAAAGATTGTTTATTGAAAGCTAAATTGAACATGATAAATATTCCACTGGTTATTATATTTTCGTAATGTCTGGTTGACTATTGCGAATCAAAATAACCTTGTAAATTCTAAAATGTCAAGAACAGAAAATGTTATAGCGATATCTAATCGACATGCCTTTACACAACCAGCTACTTGAAGCTTCATTAGACATTATGTTCGTTAGCACTGAAGATTGTGCCTATAGAGCAGCAGAGAGTAGTTATCAGACTACATTAGTAGGTACCTGTTCTTGTTTTCTTCAACTACGCTTTTGTAATTTGTCTCTCATGTCGTGAAAATAGCGTTGCGTCGCGGCACCATATAGTTTTGCAAGGTCGTTTTCGTTGACAGTTGTTGACGAACCGATTAGTTAATGCACCTGAATTTTGAAAAATAACATTTCCTACTTCGTAAGCAGCCGTAATACCTGCACCTCTGAAGTTCTCCTTTCGGTGAAGTGCCAAGTAGCATGAAATGACCAGCAACTTCAGGTGTCGTGATGTATGACAAAATATATCGATTGCTGTTTTACGATTATCATCCATTAAGCTCGTCAACATGCCCATCTGTAATAAAAATAAATGATCAAATTAACTTTATCAGTTTACAGATCTGTCCTTTAACTCTTCCTGCTGAAGACAAGCGTCCAACGTTCCCGGTTCCTCTTCAGACGATAAAGGGAACTGTTGACTTGACAGTTGCAATTAAATATTCACGGACGATTAGGCTCACAAGACTTTGAAAGTAGCTGCTGAATATTGATACTCAAGTAGGAAATACCGGGCAATGTGTTCTGCAGTTCAGTATAGAGCCTATTAAATCTCAAAAGCTTAACTCAATCGGACATGTAACTTACTCGGCCGCAAACGTACTGCCTACACGCCTGGACTCGAACGTTGATGTCGACGTATCTTATAGGACATAATGTAATTAGTGATAGTGAACATAGAAAACAGAGAGCATGCCACTTACATGCATATTGTACGCCATTTGTGATGGCCACCAAACACTTAGGAATAATTTAGCTAAACAAACAACAATGTAAAAGTATAAGCATCTGAGAAAAATCTATGTGTTTGCATTACCTCACTTTTTTAGTGATAAGAATCTTCATTTTCTATCAAACAGTACATTATTTTATATACGTATATGGAAACTTAAGTACAGAAGGCGCCATATCCAAACACAGTACTTTACGTTTATTTGTCTACAAATCTCATCCAAATACACGACGTAAGGGGGGGGGAAATCAACATTTGCTCCAAATAAAAAACGTGGAGGCAAAATTTCGACATCCCTCTTTTAATTACGCTTTTGTCAGCTTCATTTCATCTTTATTGGTTACCTGGGAACTGATCAAGCTGCTCACTATATTCAGTTTTTAAGATTTATATTCATAACTGTTTATCACTGCTCCAAAAATCTTAAATTATGTCAGCCTACAATAGAGAACGAAGTTGTTGACTAAGTTGTGTCTTTTATGCTCCTGAAGACTACTTCTGAAAAGCTACATTGTTATAGATGTTGTGTATCGACTTTAGCGTCATAAGGCAGTGTTTTTTTAATCTTGTAGTCTATGTATATTCGGGTTACTCTTTGGTTTCCTAAGCGTTGTCATAATCTGTGGGTGCCTTTTGAGTGTTAACAAACTGACCTTGAGGAACCACGGTTATTTATTATGGTCAATTGACCATACTTTAAAGTACGGTTACAAAATAATGTGGTGAATTAAGATGAGCGGATAATGTTCAGCTCTACCAATTGTGACTACAATCTCTTCAGTGTTCACTTCCAAGTTCGGTTCTCGATAGTCATCTATATGTCTATTGGTCACTGGTTTGCCTGTAACACCTTGAATTCCTTCCACCTATGGGGAAGAGAATGTGTATAACTGAAACTCCGGTAGCCCGATAATCTGTTGCACTGCCATAATATTCGAATATATCTAAATATACGAATTCTATTTCATGACCATATCATGGTAATAATGTCCATATTTCAATGATAAACATAGAGAATGCTTAAGGAGAATTCCAAAAACTTTAGATATTGGAGTCCAGCCGATCTAACTTCACTGTGTCATTAAGACAGGAAAGTACGATCCTTCCGTCAATGTGCTTTTAATTGTCCCTTCTCATTTGGTTTTGTGATTTATTATTCGTGTTCTTACTTTTATGTGATTTTTTTCTTGTTTCTCCATGAAAATGTTCCTCTCTCTGGACCTTTTTTAGTGCCTTACATCAGGTGCTCTCTCTTTATGCTCTAAAAAAATGACAGTGATATCAAAATGAGTATTAAGTAACTTCATTGTAAAGTACTTCAGGTTCTTATTTACACGTACGATTCAATTGAGTCAGTGGAACTTTCTCATACAGACTAAATAAAGTGATTCATCTCGTTATTCTTCATATGTATCGTTTTATTTTGCAGCTTATAAGTGGCTTAATTTTCATAATTGTCAATATGGCGAATAAGCATTCATCTTTATGTTAGTTTTGTCTATAATATTGCAGATGGACTTTGTGTTCAACAAATTAAAAACAAAAGTATCAGGTGCCTTACCTGGCAATCCGTTAACTCGAGAGTATGATATTGAGAAACAAATTGGTCAAACTGGTCCAGGTTCATTATGGAAAATGTATTCAGCTAAAAAACGTTCTACTCATCAAGTAAGTCTCATCACCTTCGTCCCTTATCACAGGAAGCCACTATATGGATAATGGAAAAGAAATTGTTAGAGTCTTATCCAAAGTTACAACGAGAATCTATGATTGAAATACTTAAATACGGTGTGTCTACGTTGATGAGGATTAAGCATCCAAAAATAGTATCAGTTCTTCAGCCTTTAGAGGAATCACGTGAAAGTCTTGCTTATGCAACGGAACCACTGTTTACTTCACTAAATAGTGTATTGACAAGAGATTCTTCAAACATTAGACAGCCAAACGAGTCTATGGATTTTTCTTTATCAGATACTGAGATTAAATATGGTTTGGTGCAGGTAAGTTAAAGCATTTTTTTTTACCGTCATTTAGTTTCTTATATGTATGTCAATACTTAACGCCTTTTTCATTTCATACACTAATAAAAGTTAAACGAAATTAACAGAGATCTCCATGAATGTCATCAACAACTCGATACCTACTTCAACTAGTCTTGAAATATTGGTTATACCAATGTAATATAACTACCAGTCAAACATCGAAATTATATTGGATAACAGCCAACCAGTGATTGTCTTATTTTCAGAGTACTTCTAGGTGATACGTTGGTTAGTATAGTCTGACTAAGAATGGTCAAATCCAGTCCATAATTGTTGGTCAAGGTTTGCGGGAAAGTAGGTCCTTTGGTGGGAGTGAGATGATTAAGATTAATGGTTAGGGAGTTTTCGCTTATGTGACTCAAAATAGGCCTCATAAGTAAAATTTCATTTATTATGTTTTTGTAAATCATGAGAAATTCATTTATTTCTTTAACCTCTCCTCGTTCAGTCAAGCATTTTTATCATGTCACTCAGCTATCTTTAAAAGCTATGTTTTAATCTTGAAACTTAGCGCTACTATATTTAGGTCAGTCATTTACGCAAGCATAACGAATAAGAAGGAACACTCGATTCTGTACTCATATTCCAAAGATTTTTTGGTGGTCCTCGATATGGAAATTATAGCACGTATTGACATTGTCACTACATATTTCTTTTAGAGTACACAATTTCGTGTTATCTATTTGAAGTAATGCACAAAAGGTTGTGAAGTGCTGACTCAGTGGCTAAGGAGTTCAGTTTTCAGCTACTAAGTTACAGACTCCAACCCTCTCCATGTAATTTAGTTTGAGCACCGGATAGTATCACTAGCCCTCACATTCGCAGTGTGGCTCAAAGCCAAGTGCACGAAGCTGTACTTAATTGATGATTTATAATGATAATTGAAAATTGCTTTTAAGTCTTATTCATTATATACTAATCAACCTTATCTGGAAAGTTAGGCGAATTCAACTTCCTGAAGTTCAAACTAAACTCTTTCGGTACCTCACTGACTTTTGAAACTAATCTTTCCACAACTCACCTCATCCTTTGTAAAGAAAATCCCAATTTCGTTGGTCGAGTAATATTAATCAGCCAGACATTGATCATCACCTTCCACCCTCTTCATACATACATTTTGTTCTTTGGTTGAGTCAAAAATACTTCCATAACTTAATGATCTCTAGCCTAGTCAACACTATATGGATGACTAGATGTTACGGTCTTAAAAGAATTCTATTGCGTTTCTTTTTCACTTTCAGCTTGCAGAGGCACTGAATTTTTTACACTCTGATTGTCATCGTTTACATTTAAATTTGGCTCCTGAGTCAGTAGTAATCAATCGTTTCGGTATTTGGAAGCTTGGTGGGTTTGAATTTTCAAAAGTAGCAGACCAGAACGAAAAATCAGGACAATCTCTTGTCAAAATACCTGTTTGGCAGTCTAATTTAATGCATACTTGTCAATTAAATCTTAATGCTAGTAGCCCCGAGGCGATCCTTCAGGTAAGTAATTCTTTTGGATTATGTTCACGAATTTTACATTGTAAATGAGGGGTTTATGAAAGTTTGGTGTAACCCGAAGATAGTTTTTGGTATAAACTCAGTTTCAGCTGAAGTAAACCATTAGAAATCTGAGAGCACTAAATATTTGTTTCGCTGTTTTTCCGAATCGTCAAAGTGTAAAGACAGTATCTAGATACTTAAGATTTAGGTAATTTAGACATTTAACACAATTGGTGTATGTAACATAAATCAAGTAACGGCTCGAGAATTTAAGTGGGGACACTTTAAAATACACCTGGTAATTGCTCAAATTAAGTGTTGAAATTTTCTCTGAGATTTCCCCACTTTCCTTTTCGTTTGTGCCTGGCTCTTTCGTCTTTCTTCCTCCATTAACCATCAATATTTATATTTCTTGGTCTTGTTTCTTGTACAGTTTTGGTTGTGTATATTAATGTGAAGTGTTCATAATCCATGAAATCGCCAAGTATGTGTTGTAGTGCACATATCGCCAAACCGTTCATTTTTGCCATAGATGGTGGTTATGATATCAAAAATATGTAAATACTCCTGGAAAAATTCATCGGAGAGATGTGTAGTTTATTAACAAACTTATTTCTGAACTTGACGCTTAAAAAAACGTAACTATGAAATTTTAACTAATTTCAGTAATTGTAACCCGTTTGCTTGCTGGTTCTTCGGTTTTCAATAACTAGTTAGTATCAGTATTCATAATATGAAATATTTCCAGACCTATCGTAATTGTAATAGGTAAGCTGTAGAATTTAGAAAAATAACGAAGGGAAACAGGATTTCTGAGGTGGTGGTGTTTAAAATTAAATAAACTCGGTTTCCAAGCATTTTATCTCGCGTTTAAACCCCAATCCACCTCAATCACTTCACGCAACCGTACAGTTTGACCAGCTATCACGCACACACACAAAATGTGACTCAAAGTTGGGTATATGAACCCTCGATTGATTGATCATGTCAAGTCAAAACACAAAATAACATGTAGAAAACTAATAAACCATACCATTAGTTAAATATTCGAAAACCATAGCCACAAAATAATGCTTCTAAATGTAATGTTGACATGTACACGTTACAGATCTATATGTTCGCGTATTATTGAGACACTGAATTATGAAACATTACTACAGATTTAGTTGTGACCTGGCAGACAACAAGCAGTATAGTCAAGGAAAAGGAGTGAGTTTGCAACCATGATGTATTGTGAACGGTAACCAATTGACTAAACATATTGGCACCAGGAAAGCAACATTACAATTCAAACGTACTTTATGACGATTGGTGACGAATTAGATGATATATATATGATCATATATATATATATATATATATATATATATATATATATATATATATATATATATATATATATATATATATATAGAACTCAACACATGTTGATGTACCAGTCTTTAAGCCCCGATTTTTGTGTATGGAAGACGAGTTGCGTAAAATCTATGCTCAAAATAAAGTAGGTGAGATGTGATCATGTTTCCATAAACAAAACAACATTCATCTAGTACGCTGTTAAAACTTCCGCTATCATGAAAATTTAAAAAGGAAGTAGCTTTGGATGATTTCGATTAATTCTTATTAGCACTGTCAAAAACAGTATGTTGGTTAGCTTGATCACAGGTTCCGAAAGATTTGTTGTCACTTTTAATTGAAATCATGCCAAAGCTTGCGCCTATATCTGTGTTGAGATCAACCCTTTGGTATGGTCGATGTACTGTACTTCACAGAAGATGAAATGAAAAAGTTTATCCTTCACGTACAAAAGATTATTTCTTGATACGTAGATATCAGAATAAATTAAACTGCTGAAAACATACCATCAATTTATCAAAGAAAACGATTGTTAAGTCTGTCTGTCGCTTGATCACTTGGTGATATTCAACTACAGTCATCGCAGAACTATACTTTGTTATCAACAGTTAAAATTACCGCTTTTATACTCGATAAAGTGTGTTCTCTAAATCATATATATGCATACAGAAAATAAATGATATTTTATGAACAATATATACCATAAAGTGTTATAAACAAAGAGATGATATTGCTCGTTACAAAGGAGGAGGCGAAAACGATAGATGAAAATTTATTATACACTAAAGTTATTCCTGAATACACCGATTTTTATGTTTCATTTACATTGATAAACAGTCAGATCTGAGTAATTTAAACTGACCAGTACTTCACATTAAATAATCAGTGACCAAATGTATGAACAGAATTAATAGTATCATAAAGTTAAACTTTTATAACCAACAAATTTAACAAATTAGGTTATATGATCACTTCTTTCTCATATTTTCCCTCTTTTTAATTGAGTTTTATGTAGAAAGCTCTTCCATTGCGAACGAACTTGATTTGTCATTGCTCTTCTGCACAACATAAGTTAGTTGTTTTGAACTGGGAATGAAATATTTGTCTCAAATCAATATATTTAATGAACTGATATTATATATGGTGTTCATCTTGTTGTGCTAATAAGGTGTGGCAACTTGGACCGATGCATATATGTGCCTGGTCCTACATTGTAGCTGACATTATATATATGCATTCATTAAACGGGTACATCGATTTCTTATTGATAAGAATCGGCAAATATTGGTAATTTGTTGTCAGTTATTAGTTTAGACTTCTCTACGGTTGTTCTCTTAGATATCTAATATCTTATCAAATACCTTACTCATTTTTTTTTTGAATTGTTAGTTTTTGGAGAGTAGTTTGTAAATGTAGATGACTTGATTGTTTGGCAACTGATAACTTTAGGGGTTTAGACATGTCATACGAAATGACTGTGTGTCGTCTAAGTTTTAGAATACAGATGTACCTATCTAAGACGTCATAGATTTACGCTTAATAGGTCGGATTCGAAACCCTATTGATATAGGTCTTAGAGCGGCGGCTTTCTGATTAAAACACTTGGCTTCCAACTGGTGCACCACAAGCTCGAATCTTGCCCCGTTTGTTTTAGTTTTGATAACGGGGTAGTATTGTTAGCCCCCACACAATTAGTATGGCTCAAATCCAAGTTTATAATTGTGTACTTAGTATATGAGTGTAATCAGTGATTGTTGCTATCATCCCATGATAATCATGTTACGATTATCGAAATGGAGTACTTCATCCTGTTTACTTTGGTGGGGGTGTTTATCATCTAAAAACTTCTGTCGAATAGGTAACTAGACTTAGTCTTTCTGTTCAAAATTTTAGTATTGTAATATATCTAAAAGTTACTACTGTCTAACAAAAAATAACGATGCTTGTGTAAGCGATATTCCCTTTTCAGGTTTCTACCCGTCTTTCAAGTATTTTTCTGGTGCTAGCCGTTTCAGTTTTCTACTGTTTTCAAGGTAGATTAATGGTTCTTACGCTTCTATATTGGCAAATCACTTCGAGAAATATACTTTTAATTTTGTTGACTCTTAAGCTTGTTCTCTGGGGCAGAGTTCTTGACATTAGTTTAAATGTTAACTTTAGTCCATTCACAATAACTTTCTTCGTGAATTCACATAGTTGATGACATAAAAGATCCTCTTTTAAGAAGAGCTTAAGCCCTTATAATAATATGCGACGTGATACTTTTTACTAATTGGTTTTTAGAAACAACCCCATCCATACTTAATTTATTCTTGATTTAGATCATGAACCAATTAATGTTAGACCACCATTGAAAACCTGGGATTCGAACCCAGGGCCGCAAGAGGGATCATGGATGCGCACTGCTGAGGAGTCCAACAATAGGACGAAACGGACGTGTAGTGCTCCCAGGTTTTCAATGGTGGTCTAACGTCAATCGGTTCATGATCTCAATCAAAAACTTAACAATCTCCACAACCCTTAAACTGTTAATTTATTCTGTTGTAGTCCACCTATTATTTTTTAAAGAATTCTTCACAACACCCAAAGTATTTTTTATATTATTAAAATTATTAGGGTGAAGTGACTGGTGCAAGTGATATGTTTTCGCTCGGTCTTTTAATATGTGCACTATTCAATCGTGGCAAATCCATTTTGGATGTTGGAGATGATTATCACGCTTACAAACAAACGGTTAAACAAGTAAGTAGTATGATCTTGTAAACTAGAATTTTGCGCATATTTAGTTCTTTTTTGTTTAAGTATTCCACAGCAAACAAAAAAGATCTAGTGGGATACAAATAAATATATGGGATTTTACTGCAGTATTAAATATATATTGGATAAATGTTGTTGTCATTGCTATCTACCTCGTCTTTTTGGCTTGTTATTATTACGAGTGTATCGAACAAAAATTCACTATTAATTAGTAATATTTTGGTGATATTACTACTCCATTGAAGAGCGATAATGTTGGTTCCAAGATATATCGTAGTAAATATGGAGAAAATTTCAAATTTAATACTTTCCGTCAACTCCTCTGGGTTTTTGATACATACCTGTGGGTTGAATTTAAAAAGCAACCTAGAAACTTGTTTGTTGACTATTTGAATCGTGAACCAGGATATCTTAAGCCACTATAGAAAAGGTGCATAAAATAATAAGAGATATATAAGAATAGGTGGTAAGTGAATTAATGTTGGCGGTGTACGAACTGTCAGTATCCACGTCGAATAATTTTCTGTTCTTAAAAGTTCCGTTTGTGACATTGAATTCGAAAATAAAAGGTTTCAATCGACGAGGTACTCAGTTTTGGTTTGTTGCCTATTCTGATGATCACTGGATTGATATATCAATATTACGTTGTATTAAACGTCAGAACTAAACAACTGCAGGCAATTCGATAAGTTTCTCTCCATATAAAATGGGAGACAAAACTTAATATTATGCGATAACTATCTAACAGCTTATCACTTTCTACCATGTTAGTTCACCCTGGTTTAGTACCTTGCTAAATACATTTGATGATATCTAGACCAACAGAAATGACACCCTGATGTTAAGAACGCAGATATTCGGAATTTTATATTTACTCAAGTGATTCCAAAACAAGAACGATCTAAATGTTACAAATGCGCTATTATTGGTACGAATACGATTAGGAGAATGAATTAATAGCCTTCAGTTATGGCGCTTCCTATTAAGAATTTCAGTGAATGCAAAGGATGCAAAGTTTCAGACGAATAATACACATGTATGATGCCTTAAGCTATTAGATAGACCAACTCATAGTTTCCTTGTCATTTTTGTTAGATGTAAGCGATAATTTTCTGGCTGTATCTTAATTAAAACGATGATCTGTGATCATTGATTGGTCGTTAGACGGTGAATTGTCTAACATTTCACTCTTAATAGAATAGGTAGATCATCTTTCACGAAACGTTGGTGATCTAGATTATAAATTCGTTGATACTTAAATACCAAGTATGAACTATGTATAAATGTTTGTATTGTTTACATATCAAGGTAAAAAACACCATATACATCATCGAGGTTTAAATTGTGCTAAAAAATATATATGTAGTTACCCAGCCTATTTTATTTAGATACTTTGTGGGGATTTTGTAAACTTTGAGAAGTAATTTTTCCCATCAAATGCGATAACTCAGTAAGGAGGCAATTAATCCGCCCAGGGTCACCTGTCCCAACAAGCACCTGTCTGAATGAGTTCATTAACTTATGTATATTCATAAGATGCATACATATTCGTCTAGCATTAAACCCTCGTGCACATACGCATGCTAAGAGGCGTTCATTGAGATAGAATCATACCGTAGAACATAAGCTATTATTAACTAACAATAAATGTCTTAAAGTTCTAATGAGAAGCAATAATATTTAAAGTCAAGGAAGTTGCCAATCAATTTATAACTCACTAATCGTTCTGGAATAATGATGAAAATGTGAATCGTTAGATTTTGGCTATGCATAACCTGAAGTTTTATGAGCTTAACGTCATGTCTGGTTGTGTGTACTGTTAAGAAAGTTCCATAACAGACCTAAACTGCTATTCAGTTTTCCAATAGTTGAACCATCTGGATGTGTTAGTTCCGGGCGCGTTGTTAATATGATGGACATTATTTTTCGGGTATGTCGTATTTATTAAGATTGTTCCTGGAAAAATATTCCTAAATTTGTTAAATGTGCATTTTCCAGTGCTCTATTCGCTTCAGATTTCACGAAGTCAGTAGAAGCTGATAAAATGTACAAAAAATTTCAGTACTGAATTCGACTTCATTTGGAGAAATAAAACTTGTGAACGAGTTAATGACCGAAAATCAAATCTTTCTAAGTTCGTCGAAAATATAACCTTTGAATACGATCTATTTTGTGGCTATCGAATTCTTGAGGTGAATACAAAACGCTTTCATTACTTCTGATAACCTAAGACACCTATCTCTGAGATACAGTACCCGTCTCTTTGTAAAAGGGCCAGTGCGCACGACATAGAAATCTTCTTTGTATTACCTGTCGACTGTAAATCTGTTAGGTTTAAAGCGGTTACGAGGTTACTTAGTCTGCGAACGGAACAAGGACTTGTAACCAAAGACCAATAAACTAGCTATTCTATTGTGTCCCAGTCCCGCTAATTAGAGAGAAAAGTCGAAGTCCGAACGGGGAAGTATATTCCGCAAAAAGCCAGAAGCACGAGCAATAACAACAAATACAAATCAATATATATATATATATATATATATATATATATATATATATAAATATATATATATATATATATATATATATATAGCACAAAACCGTCCCTGGGAAGCGTTACAAAATGGCATACTAAAAGACACAACGGACCGATAGCGTTTAGGATTCTCCCAGGTGGGAAATACGACATGAAGGTGAAAAGAGTGCTTTTTGGCTCGAAACAAAGACATTCAAATTTTCTAAATAAAATTACAAAATCAGGTCCTTTTCCAAGTGAGTCCTGGGGATCTAACGTCCCCAACAAAATCACACTGAGGCTGGTGATGTGCTCAGGTTGCTATTATGTGACCATGAATGTCTGACTAATTCTTCGCCCACGATCGGGCCAATGAACGTGTATAATTGAAATTAAGCATATGGTACCAAGTAGAAAAGGTAAATAGATTGATAAGGTTGTGAAAATCCGTTAATTTCTATAGTTGAGGAATTTTCAATCACCTAAACCAACTTTTATTTTCAGATCATTGTTGTTTATCAATGTACAAATTGAATAAAATACTAATGGTGTTGGCGTTAACTTCTACTTAACTGACTCGTCCATTATATTGTTTCTGCATCATTCTCTCATCTATAGTTAAAAATGTATTGATTTACCTCAAGGATTATAAACTACATAACTTCCAATGAATTCTACTTAGTTATCCTAATACCATGATTTCATATCTTATGTCATGTATTCTACACGTACAAACATGCCCATAAGTATGAAATTTTTCACTCTTCAAATTAGTCAGTAGTTAGTTGATAAATACACGTCAATTATATCTTATCTTTTGTTGAGTAACACATAAATAGCTACAATATATATATATATATATATATATATATATATATATATATATATATATATATATATATCAGTTCTCGTCTTTGGTATATTCAGCTCAGTTCTACCTGCACCCTTTTCCATCAAAGTACTAATCTTTCTAGCTGTTTATATGATGCTGGTCTTGAAGGATTACTGAATTTTTATTGATTTTCAATCGCCTTAAGACTACATGTATGTCCGGCGCTTTAACCGGATCCCAATCCAATGGTTGCGCATGGGCTCCAGTATCCTGAGGGAACAAATGGCGTATGAACCAATCGTTGGTCACCGGCTACCATGTGACTGCATCTCCTTACGATGCTACACTGCCTTATGGGTTAGACCTTTAGGTCAAAGGCTAGGGGAGTGACCCCCTAAGATAACCACCTGCTTCGGTCTGGGCACCCGGGCAGCATCACAACCCACACGCAAACGATGAACTCTCTATATCTATGGAAACTACTTTTCTCGCTTCGAATAACAATCAACTGATTATTATTATTATTATTATTATTATCATTATTATTATTTACCACATTATTCACCCTCTTTTCTACTTATACAGCGGCTCGTCTTTGGTGGAAATTCGACTGTATCCAAACCTTATCGAGTCTCTACCTGGTTGAAAATTGTATGTTACCACTGAATATGAGTACTGAAGCAGTTTTTCTGAAACCACGTGCACCATTCAAACTGGCTGCCTTCAACGTTCACACCCTTATGCAGGTTGAACGACAGATAGGGCTGGCTATGTCTTTGGAAAGTCTTAATATCGATGTCTGCTGTCTATCCGAGACCCGTATTCAAGACTCTGGTGAAGTACTACAAATTCGCTCTACATCTGTCACTTCAAGAAGCTTGTTTTACGTGCGCTTATCCGGGGACCCTGTGGCATCTTCGTCTGGTATTGCTGGCGTTGGTATCGCACTAAGCGCTAGAGCTGAGGCAGCACTAATCGATTGGATCCCCATTAACAGTCGGTTATGTGCTGTTAGATTAGAGAAATCCATCAACGTGAGAAGAAATCGGCGTGAGAAACGATGTCTTTTCGTCATCTCCGCCTATGCGCCGACAGATTGCAGCCCGGATGCAATCAAGGATGAGTTTTACCACCAGTTATCTGTTCTCCAGAAAGTGCGTTCGACAGATATTGTAGTACTAGCCGGAGACTTGAATGCTCAGGTCAGGCGTCTAGGCACAGAAGAGAGTCGTTTAGGTGGCCGATGGGGACTCGTTGGTCGCAGGTCAGATAACGGAGACCGTCTACTGCAACTGTGCACAGACCACAACCTGTTTCTGGTTAGCACTAACTTCCGGCACAGTCATCGCCGATGTGCCACCTGGCGTCCTCTCTCTGCATCTCAAGCCTGGACTCAGATTGATCACATCGCGATCAGCTACCGCTGGCGTGGTTGTGTAAAAGACTGCCGTTCCTTTTGGAGTACCTATCTGAACTCTGACCATGCCTTGGTCTGCGCTAATCTTGCCTTACTTTTCAGTGGACAACGAAGTGACCGCCATCAAAGGATTAATATTAGCAAGCTGGTTGCAACTTCTGTTGCAAATAAGTATCGAACCGAGCTAGCCTCTAGGCTAGCTACCACTCCACCGAAAAGTATAGATGAGCATTGGTTACAATCGCATGACGCCATGAAAATGGCGGGAACAGTCAGTTGTGGGTTTGCGAAACGTCCCGCTTTTAAGCACTGGGTTTCTGCAGGTTCCTTACAACTCATTGAAGCTCGTCAGTCTACTCCGGGCGACCGTGATTTTAACCATAAACGAAGGATGTTACGTAAGGAAATTGGGCAAAGCTTGCGTAAGGACTGAGAAGCCTGGTGGTCGAAGCGTGCTAATGAGCTGGAAGCAGCAGCTGCATCTGGTAATTACCGGAAGCTCGTCCGACTCATCCGAGCCACTGGCAGCAAGAAGTCTGGTGTGAGCGAAACAATCTGCGAGGATGATGGGATGCCAATCACTAACATCCATCGACGTCTTGGACGATGGGCAGAAGTTTTCGAAGGGCAGTTCAACTGGTCTGCTGCGCCGGCAACATCGGTCAGACTGTCCTGCCCTCCATGGCCGGTGACGACTGATCCACCAAATGAGGCGGAAGTCCGCAAGGAACTCCAACTCTTGAAGCGTTACAAATAACCTGGTCCAGATGACTTACCTCCGGCTCTTTTTAAAGATGGTGGTGACTTTTTGACTAAGGAATTGACGACGTTGTTTACAAAGGTTTGGGAATTAGAGAGTGTACCAACGTCATGGAATGAGTCGATAGTTGTACCTATCTTTAAAAAGGGTTCACGTCGTTCCTGTAACAACTATCGGGGGATAAGTCTACTTCCGATTGCGTCCAAGCTATTGGCTTCCGTCATACTTCGTAGGTTGTTCAAAACCCGAGAAAGATTGACTCGCGTAGAGCATGCTTGTTTTTGTTCCGGTCGAGGATGTGTTGATCATATCTTCACCCTCCGCCAAATGTTAGAACACCGCCATACTTATCAAAGGCCAACAATCGTAGTGTTTCTTGACATCAGGGCTGCCTTCGATTCGTTGCACAGGACTGTTCTCTGGGATTGTCTATTGAAGAAGGGTGTGCCTCAGAAGTTTATTAACATCTTAAAAGCTCTATATACAAACACCTCAGGTAGAGTGAGGGCATACAACCACCTTTCTCCGTTGTTCCATTCGAGCAGTGGGGTTAGGCAGGGTTGTCCAATCTCCCCATTCCTCTTCAACTTTGCCATCGACGACATTCTGGAAACAGTTCTGATGGATGTAAGTAGTGGCGATGTGAATCTGTTGCCTGGAGAAAGACTTCTCGACCTTGAGTATGCGGATGATATTGTCTTACTGTGCGATAATGCCCAAGCCATGCAATCCGTACTTAATCAGTTGGCAACCAGTGTCCGTAGGTATGGTATGTGCTTTGCACCTTCGAAGTGCAAAGTACTTCTACAAGACTGGCAGGATTCCAATCCTGTACTCACCCTGGATGGTGAGCAGATAGACGTAGTCGAGAAGTTCGTGTATCTAGGTAGCTGCATAAATGCTGGTGGTGGCGTGAGTGATGAGATCAATGCACGTATAGTGAAAGCCAGAGCGGCTTATGCCAATCTGGGCCACCTTTTGCGCCTTCGTGATGTTAGTCTGGCTGTAAAAGGTCGGATCTACAACGTGTCGGTGAGAGCAGTTTTGCTCTATGGTTGTGAAACCTGGCCTCTCCGAGTTGAGGACGTTAGACGACTCTCTGTGTTCGATCATCGCTGTCTCCAAAGGATTGCTGACATCCATTGGCAACACCATTTTAGTAATGCAGAGGTTCAGCATCGTGTGTTCGGGCATAGAGACGATAATGCAATCGGTGTCACCATCTTGAAACACCGACTTCGGTGGCTTGGACATGTTCTCCGAATGTCGTCCCAGAGAATTCCACGTCGTGCATTATTTGCCGACTCTGGGACTGGTTGGAAAAAGCGGAGAGGTGGTCAGTGCATGACATGGTGTCGTGGTATGAAAGAATGCTGCAAAGGACTGGCTTGTGTTGGTCCTTCACGACTCCCTGGTTGGGGTCCGAGAGATGGTGCTACACAGTGGCTAGATACGTTATCAGATATGGCTCAGAATAGAAGCCAATGGCGATCCTGCTGTAATCTTCTTTTACTTTCTTGATAAAAAGTGGTTGTGTCTCCTTTACCTGTAAGATTTCTTCTGATTGTACCTTTCCGTTCCCTCATTATTACTATTATTATTATTACACTACCTTACACCAACCTCTTCGTTATTGTTCTCTTTCTTTTTTTTTCTTTTCGAATTCTCATCGTTTTGTGTGGAGCATATATATTGGCACTCTCTTGTACCAATATTTATGTGTTCAAATAAATAAATAAATTAATTAATTAAGTAAACTAACGTCACTTATAGTATTCAGGATTTTGTAAATTAATATGACCATTAAAGTAACTGCTGTCTTGCTAATTCCCAATAATCACTCAATAACAATGGAATTTTTTCTAAAAGTTTCCTCAACTAATTTAACGCTATTCAGCTCTATACACATTCAAAAATGAGCGATCTTCAGTATAAGATGAGTAAGATATGTGAAAACCAATTTAAGGGTTAACTAATTACATATCCCAATAGGATTCATTAGCATATTACCTACCATATTTTACACCACATAGTATCTTTATTCCAGTTTAATTTCACACTAGTTTTCACCACGAACCAACGTCAGTCGAAGAACCATTCATAAACGACTAACAGAGATCTGTTCTATACTCATTTGAGACTCTTTGGTAATATACAGAGAATTAATCCCAGGACAGAATAACTTGAAATTTGTTTGTTAAGTTCTTTTTAGGTTGGTAATTTACACTGTTGTTGAGTTTCATACCAATTCCAATCAGCTTTTGGAAATGAAGATTACTTCCATATTGTACACAATTTCCTTACAGTTAGTTTTTTGAAATAACAAATCTTACTACTCGAAAATAGTATAGAGACGATGCATAAAGTATTGATTTCGCTCATACTAAAAAAATTATGCTCTTAGGATATTTGACTTCATGATATTCCAGTAACCGACTAATAATTAATACCGTATGCTTGTAAAGTAATACAAGCGTTTTTACAATACCTCGGTTGATTTTGATAAAATGCTACATATGACTAAAGTATATAGGGACAACCTTTATTTTCACTATGGTGGTATCATTTTAAAGATGACATTATGAATTTACTAATTACTGTTTTGTTTCTGACTTTTTGTTATGTGTTTGAGAAAATTCTTATTTGAATATCACTGTCGATATGTGATTGAATTACCTAAGCAAGTAGTTAACATTAAAACTGGTCATCTTACAATAAACTTAGTCTAAATTGACCTGATACAAAATAATGCTCTCTAATTATCATAATAATCTCTGCTTTGCTTTATAAATTTAGGACAATTGATGAGTATATGAAATGGTAACGTTTGTTCACAGAAAATCGTACTTACCCCAAAGGTATCGTAAAAACTCAAAGCCCTTGCACTTTTATTACATTTCGTATTTAGAATGCTCATTTGAATCAGCCGTTTGAGTTAGCTGCCACTCCTTATTTCCGTCTAAAGTAATAAATTCAATACAAAGAACGCATCTCACTTCACGCGAATCATGAATCAAATATATGCTCAGTTCATGCTTCAAAATAAATTCTATGATTGACCGAACGACTCAATATTCTTGTTTTGAGAGTATCGTAGTCTGTATGTATGACTTTGTAATCAACGTTTCAATAAACCGTTTTTAGATCAATTGAAATTATTTTCACCGTTGCTGCACCATCTAATCGATCTAGTCAAATGATGCAGATATTATTTTGTTCTACAATCCCTTTGTTGCCACGCTGCCAATGTTTTCATACATAAAACCGCATTAAATCGCTTTTTTGCACGGTCGTTAGGTCACGAAAGCACCGACTCTCCTAAATCCATCCCATAGGCCAAATACCTGATGACGAGCTCATATTGTTATCACAATTATTTTTCAGGTCCGCAACCAATAAAATACCCGACCATAACACTACAGTTTATGGGTTGCAGTGGGCACATTATTCAGACATTTCTGTCACACAAACGAATAACCCATTGATAGTTAACTAAATTTTACTTATGGTCAACACAAAAGACAAATATAAGTAGTAAGTTAAAAGGGAGCTCACAATTGATGTTTTCAACAAATACTCAAAAATGTACACATTAATTTATGAAGAATAAGCTACACAACTTTCACATTTTTTCTTATTCTTGTTCATTTTTCTAATAAGCTCCCATCATTATTATCCAGCAAAGGATTGGATTTACCGAATAATCTGAAAGAGTATGTCAAAATGATGCTGTCATCAGATCCACAAATTCGACCAGATGCTGTACAATTTTTGAGAGTAAGATTTATGTACAATAAATAATTCATTTTTCATATATATTCCTTATTCATGAAATAATCTTTTCATTCTTTCCAAATAATATGATTCCTTCTTAAAAAAACCTACAATCTATTCGAAAGTTTTATGATCAATATATAGAGAGACTTATTCAATGAATTATCATTAATATCTCTTCTTATAAGTTGTAGTACTATTTGCTCCCGAATGCCCTGGTACGGCCGAGAGTGGGGAAAGTCAGCTCTCCCTCTCGAAATTTTCTCACATGGTCACGTGCATACAACCATCCCCAGGGAAGTCCTACTCACTGACTTCTCGTAGCATCACTGTTGTTTACTTAAATGCGAAGAAGAAAAGCGAATGTCCGGTGATTTCACCGGTCGGTGGACACGGAGGAACTATTCAAGGGAGTTGGAAAACCCTGATTCCAAACCAATGATGAACATGTGCTCCAGTATCCTGAAGGAAGACATGATGTGTGAACCAATCGTTGGTCACAGTCTACCATGAGACTGCATCTCCTGACGTTGCTCCACTGCCTTGTGGATCAAACCTTTAGATCGTAGGCTCTGAGTGTGACCCCCTAAGACAACGACCTGCTTTGGTTTTGGCACCCGGGGCAATATCCCAGCCCTCACACAAATCGAATGTTTTATGTGGCGCATATCTATTTGGTGCCTTCTTGAACCTATGTTTGTGTAAAGTACCACTTAACAGTTGAGTCAAAATTGAACGAGTGACGTATTTTATTTTCAGTATGGGGATTTATGGAGATTGTAGCATTTTCACAGCTGAATTCATGAGTTGATCTATGTTAGATCACCATTGAAAACATGGAAGCACTGTTTTTCAATCACTAGAATTTAACATATTTAGTTTACTAACAGATATTTTGCGTTTCATTTAAACATGAATTAATCATTGTTCTATTTCAAGACCATAAAGATAGATAGATGCAGACTACTTAGTTGGGGTCCGCGTGACTATCGTAACTAATGGTTAGAGACTCTGGGTGATATGGCTCAGGATCGATCACAATAGCGTAGGTGTATACACTTTCTGTTTTCCCTTAAACTATGAGATTAAAATTATTTCATATCTTTCTTTCTACGAACTAATTCTTTCTTTCTGTACTATATCCTTACATGAAATCTTTCCTTTATTTATTACACCACTGAATTAACTGCTTCTATGAATCCGGTGTCCGTCTTGCTGTGCTGATGAGGTGTGGCAACTTGAACCGATGCATGTATGTGCCTGGTCCTACGTTGTAACTGACTGACCATAAAGATATTGATATTGAATTGTTCTCGTATCGTTTTTTTCCTTATTTTTATCGTGTTTTATTATTATTTATTTGAATTATTGGTCAT
Source organism: Schistosoma margrebowiei (assembly GCA_944470205.2). Classification (NCBI taxonomy): domain Eukaryota; kingdom Metazoa; phylum Platyhelminthes; class Trematoda; order Strigeidida; family Schistosomatidae; genus Schistosoma; species Schistosoma margrebowiei. The sequence goes on from OX104025.1 coordinate 9,990,070, forward strand.
CTAATGGTGCATAGAAATTTGTGAGAAAATTTATTTCTTCTTTATGTATATAATATACTTTTGCATGTAAGCGATTAGCATTAATTCATACATACTACTGACTTAAGTAAGTGATTTAAAATGAACTTCAAACAGATCATCGATAGGTTTTGATGAACCAACTAATATTATATGAGCACGAGATGATTGTTCATCTTTTTTTACAACTTGGAATAAAAGCGAAGTGGGGGTTTGAGAATTAAAACGGAGGGTTTTGAACTGTTAGACTTGTAGGTTTTTAACTTCCCTTTGTCTAATTCTGTTTGGGTTTATAACAGAAATCACTAAAACACACATAACAAATGTAGCTCAAATTCGATTACATCATTATGTAATTGATAAATGAATTACTTCTCTTTTTCATATATCCCCTCCAGTTATCTCATATAAGATAAAATAGTTTCTCATCCAATTTTTAACTTGGCACAACTGCTCACAAATTTCAGTTTCAGTTTGGAAAGGACAGGAGACTTGATGGCTGGTGTTAGTTCTAGTAATGATGGTCTCTCAGTTGATCCAACTTTCTTTTGAAAGAGTCGACCAATGGAGTCTCAACCACATGCTGAGGTAATGAATTCCACTCCCTAATGATTCGATGAGAAAGTCGATAGTCAACTGACAAGTAATTTGTTCTGGGCTAATAATATCCTTTCCTGGATTTTTCACACCTGTTATTTTCTAGCGATATGTTCTTATGATGGCTGATATTTTTCATATCCTAGTAGTACAGTCAGAGTAAGATATTAAAGTATTTTGCTGAAATATTGTTGTGTATACAATGTTTAACAACAGCTTTTTCGGCGAGATTAAAATAACTGTCTTAGAAAATGTCAATTCCCAGCTCTGGAAACTTTATTAAAACCGAAAAATATCCAAAATAGATTAACCCAATCAACGTTTCTTTTTAAACCCCATAAGTCAACTATTTATGTTATTTTATAATCTAATCAGTCGAATTCATAAATATTTCTCATTTTGGAATTATGCTTAGAGGTCACTAATACTCTGTGGTTGGACTTAACAATGTAAATAACCTCCGTAACTAAACTTGCCGTGAAATGAAATATCAATCACATCCGACCTCTTAAATGATTTGTTGATGAGGTTTTATAGGATGTTAGTCAGTTAAGGAACTCAATATTAAAAATATCCGGTGTTAAGGCTTAACATAACTAGATACCATATATGTTGTGGACTGTGAAGTCTTTGTAATTCGCCTACAGCATGTATCATTTTATTGTTTTTTTTTAGAAATTTATTTATCCATTTATCTTCACCGAACCTCTCCAACTTACTGTCTACTCTATAATGTTTATTCCTGATTTCTTGGTTACGTTTTGAAGACAAAATCCTTTAAGCTACCTTCAAGGATACTGTAAACGTATCTATGAGCAATAGACATTCATTTATTTCAATGAATTTCGGTCTCCAGTAGATTTGAGCAGTGCCTATTTTTTAGATTATGTAGGGACTGGGTGAAAGACGCAATCTTATCTTTGTTTTGTTTAAGAAATGCTGGCTAAGAATATCTCACCATAAATTTAGGGTATATCAAAATGTCTTCATTGTTTATTGAAAAGTGTTTCTTCGTCACACACCATCACATTAAAATTCTTAGCTATTCGATCTTCCCAATACTTATTTCATGGTTGTTTTTTTGTGGTATTTTTTAGACAACATATTTTGAAGACGCATCAATGTCAGTTCTACGAAGTGTGGATAATATGTATCAATTGGATAATTTATCTAGATCACAGTTTTATAAGTCTTTGCCAAATTCTATTCATGCTTTGCCAAAAGTGGGTTATTCTTATGAGTGGGTGATAGTTTTCTACATATCGTTGAGCCAAACTTTAAAATACAGCTACGGTATCATTATAAAGTATATAATACTACTATTTATTATGTGTTTCGTAGATGACTGGTTAGTGAGCAAACATATTTGTTGTCCTGGCACCGACCAATACGCAGCAAGCACGAGGAGGACTGATACTATATGCTTGACGGTTAACCCAACTCTAACTAGCTGTGAACAAATAGGAAGAACACTAGACCTATGATCACAAGTCTCAAAATCGTTATTATATTTCAGATATTCATTTGTATACATACGTAGCAGACTAATTGAGTGCACAAGTAATCGGTTTCTGGTTTATGAGTGGAAAATGCTATGACAAAAATTTACGGTCCAAATAAAAGCTTGGAACTAGGGTAATACGAAACTCAACAAACCAAAATACTTGGTAAACATGCAGTCAATATATTCATGAATAAAATTGTACAATAATAGATTCGAAAGTTTCTACTTTACATTTGAATTGCCTCTCATAACAGTGGTTATTTACCTACCGAATGTCTTGTTGTCATGGGTCAATCCGATTATATTTGGACGAGTTAGTGCCGTTTCATTTTGTCAGTTGTTATACTAATGTCTTTTGGACAGATTATTCAATAAATACTTATTTGATGTTGTTATATCCGGACGAAGAATAAGGGAATGGTAACTACTAGGAATTATTTACAAGCCGTCATATATATATATATATATATATATATATATATATATATATACTTTTATTTAAACATATAAACACTGGTACAAGGAGGCATTAAGTGGATATGTGCCACATAAGACATTCGATTTGTGTGAGGGCTGGGATACTGCCCCGGGTGCCAAAACCAAAGCAGGTCGTTGTCTTAGGGGGTCACACTCAGAGCCTACGATCTAAAGGTTTGATCCACAAGGCAGTGGAGCAACGTCAGGAGATGCAGTCTCATGGTAGACTGTGACCAACGATTGGTTCACACATCATGTCTTCCTTCAGGATACTGGAGCACATGTTCATCATTGGTTTGGAATCAGGGTTTTCCAACTCCCTTGAATAGTTCCTCCGTGTCCACCGACCGGTGAAATCACCGGACATTCGCTTTTCTTCTTCGCATTTACGTAAACAACAGTGATGCTACGAGAAGTCAGTGAGTAGGACTTCCCTGGGGATGGTTGTATGCACGTGACCATGTGAGAAAATTTCGAGAGGGAGAGCTGACTTTCCCCACTCTCGGCCGTACCAGGGCATTTGGAGGCATGTATATATGATTACTTTTATGTAACTATATTATATGGGTGCTCATATTCCTTTTGTTATAAGCTTTTATTTGACATATTGACTACGATTATACGACTTACTATCCTTAAGTTATTGCTAGTTTATTGGTAACAGTTTATCACAATCACAGCCACTTTTTGGCTTGATCTTTTATGACTGTTATTTTCTATTTTATGATACGATGCGGTCTGGTTTGTTTGTATATAAACCCAGTATGTCTGAAATATATGGTTCGTATCGCGGAGGCTGATATTGACCTTCTGGACTGAACCGGCGGTGTTAGGAGAGAAGCTACTTTTTCAGAGGACCAATAAGAATTCTAGACTGCTCGTACAGGTTGTTGTGTCATTAGCCTGGTCGTATAAGTCAGTGTCTGTAATTGGCGGTTGTATCACGTGATATAGTTAATCGGGCATAAGGAAATAACAGATGTATTTGTCTCAAATATTTGTGTGATTTACGCGTTGTGTACTTTATGATTCAGTTAATCAAGTTTAGTAAATAATCACATGATTTACACCACAGCACGGTTTATTTTAAATCTCGAAGATAATTGCACATCCTGAAGCATTTACTCAATGAACTACAGCTACTTGGATTATGCAGACAATTCAAAATTTTTGGATAGTCACCATAATGATAAGTCATGTTTTAGCCAACAAATATCTATAAACGCCGACAACTATTTGCTGTCTGTTGATCTAATTTCTGACTAAATAATAATGCCTGCTAGTTGTTAATCGGATTTCCTTTCTCAGCCAGTTTTAAGTACACATTTAATATGCATAAAATGTGATACAACTGGGTACAAAAACAAGGTAGCGCCACACAGCCTACGGAAATAACATTGTTAATAAAAAAACAAAAGGCGTTCAATTGAAGAGAACAAAAAAGGAGGAAGCTTTAATACGTGGAAAAAATGACGCTACAGAAGATACCATTCAGTTAACAATATAACCGAAAATCATTTTCAGTCGAAGGAGTTCTTTTTATTTTCGTAAAAAATGTAAAGGAAAACTACAGCAGGATTCTCATTTTTTTCCACTTTGAGATATTTCTAATGGCTTCTCAAGCCATTGAGTTGCACCATCTCCAGAACCCTAACTCATAAGTCGTGATGGATGGATAAGTAACAGTCCTACGCAATCTTTCATACTCCGGCTCTATGTCATAAACTGATCGCCTCCCATATTTTTCCATCCAATCCCAGTCAGCAATCCATGACGAGTCACTAAGTCCAACATTATAATTTCTAACATCATATGTATCATCACCAAGATTTGATTTGATAATTTCGAATAAATTAAGCATTGGGTAAATTGTTATAAATAAGTAAAATTTATTCTAACATCATAGTTTACATTGATAAGTAATATATTTCTCCTGGGCTCTTGATAGATGAGTTGTAAAAACTAATATGTACTTTAAGAAATTATATATATATATATATATATATATATATATATATATATATATATATATATCCATTTTCAGAACTCAACTCGACTATTACATCTCCCACCAATAATGCTCCTTTGATTCTAACACTAAATAACCTCTAACCTGTTCTTGCATATATATATATATATATATATATATATATATATATATATATATATATATATTTGTGTGAATTCAAGAAGTAATTATAATTACTTTTCATGGGTGGACTATACGACCTTGTGCTGAGAATTCTATATTGTATCAAAATATCATATCGAATAAAGTCATTAATAATAATAATAATAATAATAATAATAATAATAATAATAATAATAACCCCTGAAATTACATTTGTAAAACATTTTGTTTATCTATACAAATCAATGCTTCATATTATACGAAATAAACTCACTTCATCTGATCACGTTTAATGTTTATTCCTTTGCAAAAGTTCACCAAAAGGAACTAACTAGATAAAATGAATTTTCTATGATTCTTATGTAATGACTTCACTTTATCCATGTCTGTTATTCATATACATATATTATTTTTTATTCTTAGCGTTTATGTCTATTTCGTGTTTTTCCACAAATCGCTGAAGATTTTTCCAATCCACATATGGTACCATTTATTTTACCAGCTGTTTTACAAATTTTGGATTTAATTACACAAGATGAGTTTATTCAATATATGCTACCACGTCTTATTCCTGTAATGTCAATGAAAGAACCTATACAAGTAAGTTTGTATTTCAACTGAATGTAAACTGAATCAGAAAGTCAAATGACGTTGAACAACAATCATCTCTTGATAAGTATAAGTAATCAGGAATTTTTAAATTTACTCTACTATTCAGGTTCATGTGATTTGTTAAGTTGTACACCCTATTGCATTAATTATGTTACGATGAGATGAGAATTGTCTTTGATTCTCCATGTTTGACCATTGTATTCCTACATTACAACATAAAATCAAGCAGAAGTATCTTACAGGAACCTTAGAACAGCAGTGTTTTTATCTAAAGTCGAAAAATTATGTATTTAAGGCCACCAAATTATGGTACTTTTAGTACCAATAATTGTAATTAAAAATTAACGACATTCATTTATTGTTGTTTCACTGCTTTAAAATTCTTCAACTGTACAACAGCCATCTATAATTTTTTGTAAAACTAATCAAAAGTTTAGTGAAAAAACGTAATACATGGAAAAGATGTTCCAAAACCGATCAGTCACTCAGTCATAATCAACCTACAACCAGGTATATGTACTCATTAGTTAAGGTTGCCACACGACATCAGTGAGACGAAATTCCCAAGACATACTAGAGTTGTAAAAGTAATAACATTTTCAATATCACGGAAATGGACTAGGCATAAATAATCAGTTGGTAGTACAGAGTTTTGATCAAAGCGTGTTTCAAACATCGTCGCGTTGGGACACGCTGATTAGTTCATTTTCAACCAGTCAGCTACAATGGAGGAACTGCAAAGACTCGAGAATATTCCTGTGAAACGCTTAAATACACATTGATGTTCTCTTACTACATTAACTTAACTGAACTTGCTGTTTGCTTTGGGATATATTTACGTTTCTGTTCTAGTCTTGTTTTGATTTGGGGACCGGTCGAGTAAGGTGAAATGTCCGAGGTTACTAGGCAGTAGAAGAATACTGGACTGAAGGAGATTTAATACGATGTGATTCGTGAAGAATAAATGAATTTGAGAAGTAAAAAAGATAGGTACTTTAAGATGTGAGTTAGTTAGCGCCCAAACAAATCATTATTTAACATGCTTCCGTACTTTAATGCAAATTAAAAACTTACAGTAAAAATTTATCCAGGCAACTAAACTATGAGATAGGATAAAAATGCTTTAGAAAAAATGTATGGCAAATAGTTTGACTACTCATAAGTACTATAATGTGATATCATATTATATACATTGAAGGTATATTTGCGCAAAAAACTGTGTTAAATAGGGGTTTTCTGTAGATTAAATTTATTTGTGCATGGTGTTCATCACAGACTGATCCCATTTAGGGTATCATTAAAAATCATAAAACACCAAACAGCCATTTCACCTCAAAATGGGACTCCTGAGGAGGTTGAACCCAGCTTTTAGCTCTCGACAGGTGCTTAACCATTGAAACTACTGGGTTTGGATCCAGTAGTACACATTTCTAAATTCAATATTACTCATTTTGAGAAATGATGATTTTTGCTCGAGTTCCCCGTAATTTTATTTATCTATTTGTTTATTATGTGCTTTTTAACCGAGGCTAATTCATATTTCATATTTCTTCAAACTGCTATTGAGAGAATGATATTCAACTGATCTAAGTGACTTTCAAACCCAAACGTTTGTCTTTCTGCTTTGTTTATTTATTTCTCTCTTTCTCTTACGTTAAACTTCTTTTCTATTTCAGATTATCTTAATATTTTTACAAAATTTACATATATTAAGTGAGAAATTCCCAATAAAAGAGTTTCGTAATTATGTTCTACCAATGTTACAGTTAGCTTTGGATATTGACAATAAGATGATACAGGTTAGTTCATTTTGTTTTACTCCTTTCTATATACTCATTTTATTATTATCATACATCTATAATCTATCAAGTAATATGAATCTTCTTTATACAGAATAAGCACCGACGATGCCAAGAATGATAATTGAAGCTTCATAATTAAACTTTTTTGAGTGAAAATTACGCTAATAACGTATTAATCATTTTCCATCGGACCTACTAGAGCTGCATTAAACTATGCAAATTTTTCGAAGATTAATTAATGAATGAATACTTCTGTAAGTTTTTCTCTTCTTTCCAGTCTGGATCAAGGTTACAAGCTCAACTATGAAAGGTTGTATTGCTTTTATTATACCTGACAAGATTCACTACTTCTGTTTACTAATGTTAATATAATCAACAGTTGGATGTAAATAATGTATAGATTATTCTTCTATACCTAACACGGTTAATCAGTTTGTTCATTTCAATAGGATTGATTACGAATTATTTGATTAATTGATTCTTTCCAAGTATCATTTAACGGTCCAAACTCTAGACCCTGCTTTTCTGTGTTAAAATCACTTTATTTCGGCTATTGAAACGTATCACTAGTATTATTTGGTTATTGAAGTTGAACATTTAAACTAGCTTTGCGACTTAATAGCTGAATAGTATTTTGCTGTTCACAAGATCTTGGATCGAAAATGAGTACAGTCTTGGGTGAACTTTCGTGATGAAAGTCTCACAGTTAAATGGAAGAACTGTTCAATATGCTTTAATATTCAGTACATGGCTTTTTAAGATGAAATTACCTCCAAAATTATACAAAAACTCCACCAAACTGAACCAAGATATATCTGCTAATACGAGTACGTTGTACGCCTATTAGTCTTGTGACGTTTGTTTAACCATGAACATGATTCACCTAACAAAAAATAACCATGATTGACCGCAAGAATTCCTATTCCAACTGTTCCAGTATTCAGCTGCCCCTTACCCTTTGTTGGGCACTTCTCGATGATTGACTGCAGCCTATTGTAGAATTGATCTTTAGCGTCTTCATTGTAATCGTTGGTAGGCGCATATCACTGGATGATGCTCATTGAAATGCCCTCTTTCTTTGTTTTGAATGAGGCTTTGATGATCCTTGGTCCATGAGATTCCCATCCTGTAAGTGCATTTTGTGCTTGTTTGGACAGCATCAATGTAACTCCTTGTGTATGTGGAGCATTTTTTTCTTCATGGCCGGAGTATAACAGAAGCTCTCCTGAAGTTAGTCGTTGTTGTCCAACTTGCGTCCAATGTGTTTCACTGATCCCAAGTACCTCTAGGTTGTATCTCCTCATTTCTGCAGCAATTTGAAGGGCTCTCCCGGCGTCTAACATTGTACGAACATTCCATGTACCTAAATAAATGGTTGTTCTGGTTGTCAGAAGGGGCATCGGCCTCGTAACTTCCGAAGTAATTCGGCTTTCATCATGAGGCGTCATAGTTCTTCTAAATGAAGACCTTCTAACTCATGGGGCAAAGTTTAAAAGGTTTGAATAATTTTTTTCCTGGTTAGTGTTTTTTTAGCGAGTTAGTTTTCTATGGGATGTTGACGCTAACCCCATGCCCAACCCTCCTCCTTTATCCGGGCTTGGGACCGGCAGTAGCCCCCGGAGGGACTCCAGGCGGAGTTAGGTCCGTAATTAATTAATAATAATTTTTGAATATTATGACATATATCATCTGTTAACTCATTAAATAAAAGCACATGAATAGGACAATATGGAAACACCATGAATAAAGTACTTAACAATTACATGGTAAAAATAGATGTAATAACTTATCCTATAGTAATTATATGAGTTCCATCTTCTCCAGTTACTCTTCTCCGTTCCAAAACCATCCTTTTTTCGAAGTTTTGGCGGTAGTATCGTCCATATGGGTTTATTCTTATTTGGTTCGGCTTCTTTAAACTCATAACTTCCTTAACGTGATATCAACATTTTTTCGGGGTTTCTTGCCGGTTAACATATTCAAGGGATTAATAGGTTTTTACTTCATTCTGCTACCAGCTTTTGTCTGGAAAGTTAAGACGCTACATCCATCAGTCAGTCAAACAGAACGTAGACACTGGCTTATGCGTACATTGGTTCAAGTTGTCATAGCCTGTTAGCATAGCGAGGTCTAGTTGTCAGGATGAATCTTTGGGTAGTAGAGGTAGTAACGGTGATAGTAGTAGTAGTAGTAGTAGGAAATATCAGTGTCGAGGATACGATTCGAAATCTAAATTAGTGAGATGATAAAAAAAACTATGAAGAAATTAGAAATTTGAGGTATATGGAGAGAAAAGGTGTTGATGCACCTGGATCGTTGTGAACGATTTTGAGCCGTGTCATTCAAGTTTCCGACCATTTTTTTACAATAATTCTGCATACCGAAACTAGTTACTCTTCATATGTTGACAAGTCTGAGTTCAATAGTCAGTGTCTTGATGGACTAATACAGTCTTTTTGTTTGGCAACCCCTAGGTTTCTTCCAACGTACTCATGCGCTGAGCGACATCGCTGATCGAAGTAGACGGTAGGTGGGAGTACGTGACACATGTATCAGCCACCTTAGTTGGTGAAGACTTACCACTTCATCAACCAGTTTTTCATCTTCACCTATTATTCTAAGCCTGACATTAATACTGCTCACTTGTCGGTTCCAAGATACACGAGGAATGTTTCGAAGACACCTATGATCGAATACTAGTAAACCGAGAATATCCTCTATTTTAAAGGGCATGTTTCATACCCATAAATTAGAATGGAGTGGACTGCTGCGTAGCGTAGTAGTCGTTTAGTTAGTAGGTGGATGCCTCGACTACGTTACAGACAACACAAATCCTCAAACGCCAATCAGGCTTCCTGGATTCTTTCCGTGACTATATCACATGCCAACCTATCAGTGCTGATGAAACTTCTGAGGTATGTAAAATGGTCGGTGTGCTCAAATACGCTGCTCCCGACCACTAGTTCAGGCGCTGGCGCAGACCTGTTCTGAAGCAACATCTAAAGTCCTATCTAAAAAGGCCTATTGGCCTACTTGACATAGGTTCCGAACATTGCGAGCTCTAGCATGTAGTTTGGAGAGGTATCAAGGAACCAGGAATATTTAGTTAAATGACGGGATTTTAAACTACTTGTTTTGCGAACTTGTTTTTAGAGAGTCAATAAATATTCATTTTGCGCCGGCCTTTTGTGTTTACCTTCCGTCCTGGGAACTGTAGTGGTCCCCATTACTATTTATAAACCCTGTGTAAAAATGTCACACTGGGAGTAAAATTAATGTTATGGAACGTTACAATGATTTAGGGAAAATGTGAACGTGTCTTCTTGTTCCGAATTATCACAAACCTCTCAACAGAGAAAGAGGTAAGCCCAGTGGAGGCTACGTTTATATATATCTTTGAATCTTATTAATTCATTCGACTCTTAATTCGCTCGCTCACATTCGCATTTCTGTTCGAATTCCCTTTGTGTGCTTGTCACTTAGTGATCTACTCAGTCCAATAATAAACTGTAGTCAGCGCTTCGTATTGTCTTCTGAGATGTATTCACCGTTGGTAGTTATTTAGTAATAGTTATCAGGATGAATTATATACGAAGCCTTAGGAATTATCTAGAAGATAGTCCGCTACAATATGTTGGAAACCATTCTCAAACAATACTAATCTTCAAATATTTGTATTCTAACCACTATTATTTTTTTAATTATTAAGAACCTATTTTTTGTATACATGTTTTATCTGTTGTCTTGTCGTCATCATATTCTAGGAATTATGTCTTAAATCTTTACCAACTATTGGAAAAGCAATGGATTTGACTGTATTAAGAAGTTCTCTCATTCCACGAATACAACGTTTATGTTTATCCACAGAATATTTATCTGTAAGTGTCTTAAAAAGTCATTGTGTTTTATTATCATTAACACCGTTAATATTAGCTAAATAACGAATAATTAAAGTACTTCAAGGATCATTGTGTAGTTTAAATACTTTCATGTTTTGTGTGGTCGACTTGTAACTGACCTATGCATATAGAATACATTGGATTATAATTGAAACTAATTTATTATAAATGTTCTCAAATAGTTTTTCTACTGTTTATTGCGTTAATTTGATATACCACTCTTATAATAATAATAATCTGTGAAATTTCTAAAATATCCACAAAACCCATTCTGATAATAATAATCACCTGCTCACTAGTGACTGACTTCAGGAGACACTTCTGGAGTCCTAGTGAGAAGTCGTTACCAGTGGAGTTCAACCAGGTCTGTTGTGAGATAGAAACTCACCGAGGACAATGGTGTACGGTAGCGCAACTTCGTGGATTGGTTGAAGTTAGACATTAACACCGTTGGATGCCGGCTCAGTGGTCTAATGGTTAAGTGCTCGCGCGCGAAGCCAGTAGGTCCTGGGTTCGAGCCCCGGGTGGTGCGGGGTCGTGGATGCGCACTGCTGAGGAGTCCCATACTAGGACGAAACGGCCGTCCAGTGCTTCCAGGTTTTCAATGGTGGTCTAGCTTCAACTGACTCATGATTTCAATCTGTGAAATTTCTAAAATCTCCACAAAACCCATTCTGATAATAATAATAATAATAATAATAATAATAATAGTAATAATAAAAATAATAATAAAGGACTTGACACACATGACATTGATCACCACCCAGTGATCAATCAATTGTGATTACATCTCAGTCCTACAGGAGGTCGGTCGCGGCCCGGATAGTTCAGTCGTAACGTCTCTGACTGTGAAGCTGTGACACGGGATCGAATCCGTCAGGAAGCACCAGTTCCCTCAAGATCACAGGTACACCTTGCTGACGAGTGCCATGTAGCACGAAACCCAGGTCCAGGGTTTACTGTCGACTACCTCCAACCACCATCTAATCTCAACATAGTGAACGCAGTGGCGAGTCACCTAGACTGGTGGCCACATTACAACTTGGTCGATAGCATTCGATCTGCACTAATAAGGACTTGACACGCATGACATTGATCACCACCCAGTGATCAATCAATTGTGATATACTACCCTTATACCTGTCATCATCAACAATATTGATATATCGTTATTTGAATTAAGAACGATAACTGGAAGTGGCTTAGTAATCAGGTATGTTCAACTAGTTGGTGTGTTTGAATCATTCAAATAAATGACAATTAACATTAATTTTTGAATTCCTTCAAAAAAAAACTAAAGGTTGAACTACAAGAGTCAAATTGTACAAATTCTAATTTACGGGTGGAGCTTTATCCATTTTGATAGAAACTGTACTCGAAATTTTAATTAGTTAGAATTTTTTTGTTTTTTATCTATTCAGAGGAATCCTCTATGTCAGTCATCTTGTTATAAGTGATATGCTAAGTTATAGACACTCCTGTGATAAATGTATAAACGTATTTTATGGAACTCTTAATGAATGCATATCTGAATAATGTTGATTTGGTTTCTAAAAAGTTATTTTTACATAACAGTAGATCGCTACAGTCACATATAAGTTACAGTCAATATAGCTTGTATAAAAAATACTTTACCCAAATCCAATCATCGTGTCAAGGTAACATCTGTGATGGGAATCTGACTTTCAAATTTTAAGATTTCTAATCTTAAGGAAATAAGGCGGTTACAGTAAACTTTCCTGTTATAAATATATTTTTATCAAAGGTCTCCAAACATCTGATGAATTTGAATTTCCTTACCGTTCTGCCAGAATATTGTTGAACGCTACTGAAGATTATCCCGTCAGTTATAACCAACATATGGCCCAACAGATATGTATATCAGCTGAAGTTACCACACCGCATCAGCAAAGCGCGATGAAATTAGCCAGACAATAATTAGTGTAGTGGTAGCAGTAGTAACAGCAATATTAGTAGTAGAAAAGATTAGGCCTATTCAATGTCACGATAAGTTTAAAACTTATGGTCCAAGGAAAAACAAATAATGAATGCTTCTGCACCATTGAAATCAATTCTGAGTTATGTCACTTAGTGTCTCGAAACATGAGAAACGAAGATTGTGTGGATCCCAATCTCAAGTGGTGCTACGTTTTGAGAGATTACAAGTTCACCTGATCTGAGAACGGAACGTAGACTCTTTGAAACAATGACAGATAAGCTAGCTATTCCATCGCGACCCAGCCCAGCTAACTAGAGAGAAAAGTCCAAGTTCGGAAGAGGGAAATATTTTCCCAAAGCAACCAGAAGCACGAACGATAACAAGCACAGATCAAGCGTATATATACATCAAAATATCCTTGGGAAGCGTTACAAAATAGCATAATAAAAGATACAATGAACTGGTAGTGTTTACGATCCTCCCAAGTGGGAAATACGACATGAAGGTAAAAATTCAAATTTTTAAAATAGAATTACAAAAATAAGGTATTTACCAAGTGAGTTCTGGGGATCTGACATCCCCAACAAGTAGGCAGTCAACACCTACATATATGACTCAGTCCAATAGTTAATGAGTCCATGGACTGATACCCCTAGCTTTCTTCTAACCTGCTCCTGCACTCACCAATCGATTCACCATCTTTGCTCCGTATCCTGTGTCTAAACTCAACATGCTCACTCGGTGGTCCTAGCATATGCGAGCTATAATTCTAAGGGATCTGTGATCAAACATTAGTTACCTACGTATATCTTGCACTTTTAAAGTGTACCATTTAAAGCCATAAAGCAGAACAGAACGAACTACTGCTCAGTATACACATCCGTCTGTTGATAAACAGGAATCTCTCCTACTCCACAGGTGACAAGTTGGCACTGTTCGCATGCCGTCTAACTATGAAGCAGTCACGAACACAATACTTACCAATTTGTTCTGAAAATACTAATTAGGTCTTATGATGATTTTAGTTAGTGAAGTCCTTGTAAATCTCTCTAAGCGTCTCATCACCTGAAACTTACAAAATAAAAGCTGTAAAAGTCAGTGATTAGTTCCTAAGATAGTGTTAAAACCATATAGAAAATAAACCTATCATCGTCTCAATTTACAATGTTTCATTTAACTGTCTCATTGATATGTAAAACTGACCAATAACAAAGTTATTTGTTAACATATAGCAACTAAATAACCAACCTAATGAGTTTTTCATTTGATATCAAACATTTGGATTATTATTTTGATTAATTCACTTGATATTGTTTTACTTGAATCTTCCCATTGATGTTTTAGGACTGAGATTGATCAGTCTCTTATTGGCATTTGTGCATACTGTGCGTATGCCTCGATACTGCCTTAATTTACAAGGACTCATTAGCTAAGTGGATAATGCGATGGCGTTTGAAGCGAACGGTACTGAGTTTGAGTCCCAGAGTGGACATCAACTCTGAGATGCAGGTACATCCAGCTGACGAGTCCCAAACAGGACGAAACGCGCGTCCTGGATTCCACTGCTAGCCACTATCTATCTTTGCTTATATTATTTTGATTGGTCATTCAACTGCACTCTAGTGTTAAATACTCCACTTTATATGTAAACAATGGTGTGTATTTTGTCCCATTATTTTTTGTAGTTTCACACACTACATACCTTTGGATGTATAGATACGCATATTCTATGTAAAATATAAATCACATGAACAAGTATTAGGTTCTGCTGAACTTGACAAAATTCAACAGATTCATATTAAAACATTATGTCACTCCTCTAATCGATTGTTGTAAGCCAGTAAAAAGTGTTACATTCGTTTTCTCTGTGACTATTCAGTTTCCTCAATGATATTGCACTGAATCATATTGCATTTGCTGTTGAAGTACAGTCACGATCACAGGTACGCCTTGCTGACAAGCGTCATTTAGCACGAAACACAAGTCAAAGGTTTCATACCTACCATATTCAACTACCTAACTTCTCAAAAGAGTTTGGGTGATACTGAGTCACTTAGCCTGTCGACTACGTTGCAACTTATTCTATGGAATTCGATCAGCACTAAATGACTAAACAAGCATGACATTAGCCACTACTCAGTGATCAATCAGTTATATATAATGCGTAATTAATCTTTTAAATCAAATGAATTTCAACTAGTGTGACTCACTAATTAAGTACAAATTCGTGTACCACACTTTGTTGTATATGAGATTATTAGGTACGCTGACCGAGTACAGTAGTCCAAACTAGTATAGTGAGATTTTAAGCTACAACCCCATTGGTTGCATACCCGGGTGTCTTAAATATTACTCTACGGATCGAACTACTCTACAATCGAATAATCACGTATCCTTTGTTTGGTTTTTCTGCTCTCTGATTGCGGCTTTTATTGTACTCTCACATATCGATATCATAATTTTATTCCCTGCCTATCCCCTCTCTCTGTGCTACTTCTGTGATGAAACTAACCACTTTTATCAATATACTATAAGTTAATTAACGGATTGATTATAAACCGATAACTACTGTCAATTTCTTTTCTATGAATTATTTTCTAATGAGTCTATTACATTAAAGCATTAGGTAGACTAGATATTATCATTCTGTATGTAGTTAAAAAGAACATTTATGTATTTCATGTCCCGCTTATTGATTTCTTCTATAATATTTATTAAACGTTAAAATATGTGGAAAGCAGAACCAAGGAAATTTTTTATGTGTCCATATAGAGACTAGTTGATTAGTACCACTTCCCGTAAATTATTCAACGTTCTTTGTAGTTTATTTCTTATATATGATAAGCTGTTATTGATCTAAATCTTCAAACTCATTAAACTTTTGATATAGTACAATCCCCGCTTACTGTCATTGATAAGCTATCGTTATACTTCAGATGCCTTTAACTTCACAGGTCACAGCTTTCCATCGAAAATTTAAGAACTGTATCCGAAAACTAGTCAATAATGAGTATATGGTTATTTTAATTATTATTGTTATTACCATTATCGAGGAGTAATTTTTGTAGAAACATTCTTATGGTTTGTATTTAATTTTCATAATGAACTGATGTTAGCTAGAAAACCACTGGGAACTACGATGCCCTGAATATTTATTATGATCTAATCCTCAACCTTTTACGATTGTGAGCACCACGACCCCAGATCAGATGGGATTCACATTTTAAATAGATACTCTAGCTAACGTTATTTGTTGGTTGAAATTTTCTGTAGATTGTTCTTTATTTGTTTAACCCATAAATCTAGGTCCTTATATATATCATCCACTTTCGCTTCATTGTAGACACGTATGAATTGTCTTCTCTGCATTGGAAAATTACTAGATCATTTAGACAAATGGATTGTAATGGATGATATTCTTCCATTTTTACAACAAATTAAATCACGTGAACCAACTGTTTTGATAGCTATACTGGGCAAGTTCACTATTTCTTTTAGAGCTAATAATTGTTCTTTTTAAACTATATTCATCGAATTGTATATCTATTGCATTGTTCAGTGTATCAAACTCTCTTTTTCTGCAAAGTTTCATGCTGGTTGGTACTCATATGTGTGAACTGGTGACTTCCATGGGATTCAGATGTTACTCCATTTGGTTCCCTATGAGCTTTATGGATCGTGACTGACTTCATATAGAACTGACTTGGTTAACTTGATCGATCTCTAAGTATTAATCATTACCAAGTTTTCTGACCTTAAGTGTTAAAGGAATTCTATCTACTGAATTGTAATGCGGTCATCTCAATAAATGACTTAAAATCGTACGTCGGGTAGTCTTTACATTCTCTAAATGCAATACTCTTAAAATCTATTTGTACACCTACTAAAAGATGAGTATACTGTGCAGCAGTTTCCTCTATATTACCTCGTGACCATTAAATATCTTTTAAGGTTTAGAAAAATCATAGGTTGTTAGTATTTGACTGTTGATGCCTTTAAAATGTCTCTAGCGTATGGTAGAATCAAGTTAGTAAAGCTAGGGTTAAGTAAATGGGATTAGTTAAATGTAGTAAACCGAATGAACAAGCCTTTATCATAGATCTACTGAGGTGATTTAAAGTTGTGTTATAGGTGAACCCACGTGTACTCCTAAATAGTAAAGAAACAGCTTGGAAAACTGTTTCAACCAAACCTAGACAGTAAATTTGTTCATGAATTGATGCTCTCAGTCATTTTGGAAAGTGAGATATTTCGTTTGGGTCCTCATAGTAATTTTATACAATAATTGGAGACTTTAGATCATATCTTTTTCATTCAATCACTCTGTAGCTTATTTGCATTAACACTTCATCATTGTCCAACTTACTTTACTTAGTAGATCTCCAAGTTTCAACCCCGTATAACTATCTTGACTTTCGTATTAAGGATTCTAGCTTTGATGTTGGCTGACAGTTGTTTTAAGTTTCACATGCTTTTCAATTTTAAGAGCTCTGTCCTTGCTTTGGCAATCCACGACTTTATATCTTCATCAAATCCTCCTTCTTGTTCATCAATGATGCTGACCAGGTATATGAAAGTTTCCACCTCTCATCTGGTGATTTATGAAGTTCAAATCTTCCAATTGATTCCGTGCTTTCCCACAAATGTCGAGGTCCGCATAATCCAGTCGACCACCAAAAGAAATAGGATGGGGGGGGGGCGGAGTAAGCAGTCTTGCCTGACCCCAGTCTTCATCTTGAATGCATCTGTCGTCTGTCCTCCATGCACAACTTTGCACTGTATTCCACCGTATGAATTCCATACGATGTTGACGATCTTCTCAGGCACTCCATAGTGTCGAAAAAGTTTCTATAATGTCCTGCTACCCACACTGTCAAACGCCTTCTCATAGTCGAGAAGGTTGATGTTTAGCGACGAACCACATTTAATTGATTGCACAATAATGATCCGTATTGTTGCGATTTTGCCTGTGCACAACAGATCCTTACGGAATCAGGTCTGTTGATCTCGAAGTTGGGCGTCTACTGAGTCTTTCATCCGGTTCAGCAACAATCTGTTGAAAACCTTTCCTGCTACTGACAGTAGTGTGATACCTCTGTAGTTCTCAAATTTTCTCAGATCTTTTTTCTTTGGTATCTTGATGAGGTATCCTTCTTTCCAGTCTGCCAGTGGCACTTGTTCCTCCTAAATCTTTCTAAATAGAGTGTGAAGCTCGTCTTCAGTTACTTTGATGTCTGACTTCAGCGCTTCAGCTGGTATGTTGTCAGCTCCTGCTGCTTTACCTGATGACCATCCTGGTTTCTTCGATCATTGTTGGGGTGACATTTATAGGGACGTCTGTGTGTGCTGCTTCGACGTGTGGTCTGTTCAGTGGACCTGGTCTATTTTAGAGTTCTTCAAAGTGTTCTATCCACCTTTTCCCCTGTTCTTGAATCTCATTGATTGGCTTGCCTTCTCTGTCATTAACTGGTCTCTCTGGTTCATTATATTTTCGTTCCAGTTTCTTATTTGTGTCATATAGTTGCCTCATATTTCCTCCTGAAGCTTTTCCTGCTGTCGCTGCTAGGTCTTGTTGGCTCTAATGCTATTCTTCACTATCTCGTTTGCTTCTTTATATTCAGCTTGTGCTTTGGCCCACACTGCTCTTGTTCGGCTGTTGTCAATTGTTGTCTTTGGGTTTGGATAGAGATTCATTCTTTATGATGATGCTTCTTGCGACCCAACACTTTGTGACACGTTGCAATTTGCATACATGAATCATCAGACCAAAAAGAACCCCAAATAAGAAGTCATACTTTATTCATGATATGACGTGATGAAAAGTCAAAATTCACTTGATTTACACATCATGGTTTCTATTCAAGATTAGTTCCGTTTTAATTCAATATATGGATTAATCAATGTATTATTAGCTTCTGTTATCCCGTATGACATTTTATTCGGTATATCATAACGATATTCTTGTATTAAATTAACATGAACTATAATCATCATATGATTTGTTATAACCCCAAGTATTTATCATATATGTGATTTAATCCTAATTATTAATCAAAAATGGGTGTATGAATCGATATATAAATTAGTGTGTTTCCAAGTACTCTTGTTATTGTTGTTCGTGCTTCCCTCTTCCAAACTTGGACTTCTCTCTCTAGTTAGCTGGGCTGGGTCGCGATGGAATATCTAGATCATCTGTCATTGTTTCACAGTCTTCGTTCCGTTTTCAGATTAAGTGAACTGGTAATCTCTTCAACCATAACAATTCACAACCAAGTAATAAGTGACCGAATATAGAGCAAAAGGTGAATCGTTAATAGCATTAATTAATGAATAGTAAAATATGGAGCAATAGTTAGTGGGTTTAATGGAAACTTACAATACAGTTTATATACAGATATAATTTAGTTACTTAAAAATTACAGAGTAAAAATGTAAATAATTACTCAACTTAAAACAGTTCCAAAATTTAAGGTTACTCTAATATTCACTCCGTTCAAACACCAGCCCCGATAAACATTGTTAATACATTAGGTCACTTCCTACAATCATCACTTTATCTCGGTTTTATGCTAAATAATACCAGTGAACATAAATACTGAAACTTTGTTTGCTAACTACAGGTTTCTTTATGTTTGTCTCTTCCCCCCCCTATTATACAGGTATATATCGCTTAGCGTTTAGTCATGAGAAACTGGGCATCAGTCGAGAAAAACTAGCTAACAAAGTATTGCCTTATCTTATCCCATTATCCATTGAAAGCAGTTTAAATTTAAAGCAGTACAGCGCTTATGCATCATTAATACGAGATATGTGTTCATATTTGGAACGTGAACAATACGCTAAATTAGAGCAATTGCATGGTGCTGCAACTGATGAGGACAGGTAAAGAAAAATATATTTGGATTTATTCTGAATTTATGAATTGGAAGTAATTGTGACCATTAAACATTGATATATCATTTGCATCCCGACCGAAGCTGCTACCTTCACGCGGTGGTCGGGCTTGCCTATCGTGATGACCCAACCGAGCTATATTGACTGGAACATATGTTCCTGTAGGTTCTACCATGCCAGGCAGGTCGATTGGTGAACGGTAAGACTAAAAGCAGCAACTCAAGGTCTGAGGGCGAAGTCGTACTGCTGACTGTAGAGAGGTGAGACAGCAGTAAGGTGTTTCTCTCGGGCAACCAGCATCTACAGCGATGCTGCCTTCCAACAAAGAGGGGTGGGGTTCGAAAAGGTCGACTCTAAAAATGTCACACCTCACCTTACCTCACGGATTTCGGTCTCCGGTGGTAAGGCCCTTTGAAGAACTGACCTAACACATTAAAAACCTTCCACGAAAGGGCCGTGCGCGACAGGCCTCAAGCAGTTGTCCCTTGGGCTCTGTGGTCACGCTCCCAGGTCGTTAAGACCAATACTAACCCGACTTCTTTTACAGGTTCCTCAGGAAATACCCTTCCACGGTGTGGGCAGCCGGGAAGTGACATCAGCCCTCATACCCGTAACAGCACACGAAACCAAGTTGGTCACATTCAAATCCTTCCTACACCTCCTAATAGCTCTCTTATCTCCATGACTAACCCTCCTCACGTCTCTATCATCTCGCACCGCTAGGGCAAACGATTGGAGTACGTGGAACTCTATTCCTGGTCTCCTGAAACCACGCTCTAAACTACACGTAGGAGCTTTTAACGTCCGAACACTGTGCCAAATACGACAGCAGGCTTCCTTAGCTAGGAATTTAGAATCCCGCGCCATCGATGTGTGCTGCGTCTCCGAAACGCGCATACAGGATTTGAGTAGCGTCATTCATTTGACGTCACCATGCCAAACCAACTCGATTAACGCTTCGTGTTTCTGGATGCCCTGATTCTGCTTCCCGTGGCCTTGCCGGCGTAGGTATATTATTGAGTCCGAGAGCAGAACTATCTCTCTTAGAGTGGATCGCAATAGGCAGCCGTTTGTGCGCTGTCCGACTGAACGGAACAGTAAGAATCCGGAAAGATAGGGACACTCGTCGTTGCCTCTTCGTCGTTTCTGCATATTCTCCCAGTGACTGCAGCGCAGATGATCTAAAAGATGAATTTTACGGAAAGCTTTCCGACTTTCTCCAAAAAGCTAGGCGTTCGAATGTCGTGATAGTGGCCGGTGACTTTAATGTTCAAGTAGGTAAACTAAGCGATAGGGAAAGACACCTAGGTGGATCTTATGGTGTCGTGGCTCAAAGAACAGATAATGGCGACCGTCTGTTGCAGCTATGCTCAGATAATCGACTGTTCCTTGCAAATACTAACTTTAAGCATAAGGAAAAACATCTTTTAACATGGCGACCCCCTAATTCGTCCCAACGTTGGACCCAAATAGATCACATCGCCATCAGCCACCGATGGAGGGGCTCGATAGAAGACTGTCGCTCATTCTGGAGCACATGCTTAGATTAAGATCATGCTCTAGTGCGAGCGCGTATCTGTCTGCGTCTGCAGCAGGCCCTGACAGGTTTACTCCTGAGATTTTTAAGGATGGTGGTCTAGTATTAGCAATGAAATTAACCGAGGTCTTAGGTAGAATTTGGGAACTGGACGTAATCCCATCTGATTGGTCTCAATCACTGATTGTGCCAGTTTATAAGAAAGGACAAAAGTCCTCTTGTGACAATCACGGAAGAATCAGTTTGACTAATATAGTGTCTAAAATATTAGCCTCAATAATACTTCGACGCCTAATCAAAGCTCGTGAAGAGCAGATTAGAGAAAACCAGGCCGGTTTTCGACCTGGACGTGGTTGTATAGATCAGATATTCACACTACGTCAGGTTCTAGAACACAGACACACGTTTAGATGCCCGACAATGGTAGTATTTCTCGACCTTAAGGCGGCATTCGACTCTGTTGATCGTAAGGTTCTATGGCAGTGTTTGTCACTGAAAGGAGTACCAAAGAAGTGCATTAACCTTGTAAAGGCTCTCTACTCGAACACAACTGGTAGAGTGAGAGATTATGGCGAACTGTCATCAGAATTGATTACATCAAGTGGTGTTCGTCAGGGCTGTCCACTCTCCCCATTCTTGTTCAACTTTGTGGTCGATGTACTTTTAGAGATGACACTCTCCTCATCTAAATTTCCAGGGGTTGAACTTCTACCGGGAGGTTCACTTGTTGACTTAGAATATGCAGATGACATAGTTTTATTTGGTGAAGACGCTGACAAAATGCAGAGTCTTCTGACCACTCTAAGCAACAATGCAAGCATGTTCGGGATGCGATTCTCGCCTCGAAATGCGAAATGTTGCTTCAGGATTGGATTGCATCGACACCCGAACTAGTGATAGGGAGTGAAGTAGTTGAGTGTGTCGATCGCTTCACTTATCTTGGAAGTCTCATCAGCCTTTGTGGTCTGGTGTGTGACGAAATCTCAGCACGGATACAGAAGGCTCGATTCGCTTTTGCGAACTTGCGTCATTTATGGTGTAGGCGAGATATCCATCTATCAACCAAAGGACGTGTTTACTGCTCAGCAGTTCGTCCGTCCTACTTTATGGCAGTGAAACGTGGCCGGTAAGAGTAGAGGATATTTGTGGGTTACTAGTATTCGATCATAGGTGTCTTCGAAACATTGCTCGTATATCATGGGACCATCGAGTAAGTAATGCAGTTGTTAGGAAACGGGTATTAGGTAAGGATAGCAAATCAATTGTTGACGTAGTGAAACTTCATCAGTTGAGATGGCTGGGACATTTGTTACGTATGCCTAACCACTGACTGCCTCAACGTGCGATGTTTTACAGTGTAGGAGTAGGTTTGAAGAAAGCTAGGGGCCGCCAGACCAAAACATGGCACAAGTCCATGAAGTCACTGACAAGTGGTCTGAGTCATGTTGTTAGGTGTAGACTACCTGGTTGTGGACCGCGAGATGATAGCAACCGATGGTTAGAGACCCTGAATGACATGGCTCAAAATCGATTGCAATGGCGCAGGTGCATCCACTCTTTGTGTTCTTCCAAATTCTAATCTCCTGATTCCTCCTTGTCTCTTTTTTTTTCTCTCCCCAAATTTATTTCACTGTATTATACTCTTTAAGTAACATCTCCAAACCCTAATCATCCCGATTACTGCTTGTACTCTTATTACCTCTACTGTAGTGTGAACTACTTATATTGACATAAGTAGTATATAACGTGCGTTAAAGGATGTAATGTCTGGCAGCAGAAAATGGAGAAGATCAAGAAAAGAAGAGCAAGAACGCAATGGAATTTGTAAGAAATCGCATGAACAATGAAATGAGAGACGATGGATTAGTGTTTGCAACTTGAACAGTACAGTTTGATAATGATGCATTGATAATTTGCAAATTGACGATTGACTTTATGGTATTCAGATTTTGTTGAGATAGTCTGTAATTTTCGTGCTACATACATTCGATTGTCCCCACCCGTGTTCTTGTTCACTACACTACCACTGTGGGATTTGAATCGAACACTGCATCTCTGTGCTAATGTGGTGTGGCAACTCGAACTGATGTACGTACGTACGAAGTTCTACGTTGTTACTGACTGACTGACAATCATTTACATAATTAGTTAAAAAACCAAGTCATACGAACTGCTTATAGGCCGAGCTCGTTAGATCCTCTGAGGATCATTCGTATTTTAGCATCATTTATGCAACTTCAAACCCTTGTAATCAGTCATTTTAATGTTAACCTGTTTTCTTCAACCTCATTGTCTTATGTTTGTTCAGTATTTTCGGTTTAATCAGTTATCAGAGCTCTTGAAAATATCGAAATTTTCACATTATTGAGTAATTTCTATAAGATAGTATTCAATGCATCATAGGTCTTGGTGATTATTCCATATAAATGCTGGTAAATTTATATCTCTAACTGGTTAGGATCCTAGTTTTCTTATATATTCCTTCATCAATCACCAGAGATGCAGCAATCGAACTTCTGATTTATAATCTAGTTCAAGTATGTTATTTTCGTCCACTTGTAATGAACGAGAACTCAGGTGGGGAAAACCAATTTATTGTTGAATACAAAATTTCAGATTGTCTTCGTAAAATATGAAAACCATACACTAAATACATTATTTGCACATTTTCTCTGAGTTTTACTTTACATGCTTCATCATTCTTTCAATTTTGTTGTTATAACAGTTGCTCTCTGTTTGGATTCTTGTTCTCTTCAATTGGATCTTATCAATCTTCTGCTGCCAGGCATTCCACTTCTGATTGGCGTTACATACTACTTATATCTGTCAACATAAGTAGCATACACTGCAGCAGATAAACTATAATTAAAATTTCCAAGTTCTTCAAGTCTAATAGCATGATAGAAAAAGGCTTAATTAAGTATGAATAAACTATACATTGTTGATCAATGAAATAGGACATTGTTAATCATACTGTTACATAGTTGGAATAATTCTTTTTCTTGTTAGTTCACATCAATTAGCTAAATCATTCGACCAATTTTCCATTCTAATGTACATCAACAGGTTGCAGCTTTTGCTAGTAATAATTTTTTAGTTAAAACTTAAGTACCTCCTAATGATTTTGCTGTTCAAGTGGATATAAAGTATTTAAGGAAGAATGCAATTGCACATTTTAGTTAGTGCATTTCATATCATATTAACAGTGACTGTATTACTTTTCAATTGTTTTTTTTACAAGTATAAGTTTACGAGTAACAACTTAAACTATCGTATATTTGTTTCAGGCTCTATGTTGATTCTAACTTTGTTTTACAATGAATATTTTCGTCTCTTCCATATTGACCATGTTTATACTTCTTTCTTCCCTACTTTATAGCATGATAAGAATTGGTAATATCGATGAAAGTGTCTGGGCCATATCCAATTCCTGTTCAGATTTGGTAAGATTGTTCTCTAGAATTTAAACTACAGTCAGTGTTTTCAGTCGACTGTTTTTTAAATTTTAGTATTCGTCACGGATTACGGATCTCAAGTGTTCGCTAATAGATTCAAACTATACATCAGTATTTACTGATGACCTGATTCGAGTTCAAATATGTTACGACTGGTATGCATAATGTTTGAAAGATCTTTTTATATGATCTCTACCTGTATGTGTAGTACTATCATGGTAGTGCTTTCAACTTTCATATGTATAAATACGATGCCATTATTCCATTCATAATATGAATAAGCACATTTTACATTTCAATTTGTCAGTAACAATGTATGTGATTCATGTAGGCTCGCTTTGTCTCCAAAGCATGTGAACGGGACATTCGTATTTGCTTCATACTCATTAGGATCAGTATGTGACTGCATTCTACGTACAGGTATATTGATATTGGACTGACTTTGAGTTGTTGAAACATGGTTTACCTTTTTGTATGTGACATTCACTTTGTCCAAATAAGCAAGATAAATATCATAAGACTCGCTGGGTATTTGTAGATAACTATAACGAATACTGGAATCTGATGATTGCTCATCAAACAATTTCCCAAAAACACAGTTTGATCATACGTAATATTTTTGGCAAGATGAAATTCGCACAGTTTTTATCTTCATTTGACCTCATTTTCCTAAGATAATCATGAACTTTTAAGCCAACGTCTAGTTCAGCCGCTTTCATCTTACATAAATCCTCATTTCTACCACCATAGGCATCAAGCCTTACCCCGAATTTTGGACTGTTAGACTTGTGGACTAAATTTAAATTTTCCTACTGTGTGAACATCACTCCTGGACATTCTGGTTTCGGGACTGTTTCACAAATACTTTTTATATCAAATCATTTGTTATAGCATTGAGTGAAGATTCTACGTGATATATATAAGATATGAGATCACCCAATATCTACAATAACATCTGAAATGCTATTAAAATGTGACTCATTTAAAACATATTTCTTACACTAACGAGGAGTGAATGGATTGTGAGGATAAATAACATTTGATATGAGACCATCAGAACTATATTTAGATTTGAAACTATTGAGGATTTGTTTCATATTGACTAAGGTCTTCACTAGAAACAAATACATTGTGAGAACAAGCAACATTTGCTATGATACCGCCAGAATTTGATTCATTTGAAATATTTTTCTCAAATTCATGAAGGACTTTATTAGAAACTAATGAATCACTAGGATAGTCAGCACCTGATATGATACCATTAGAAATTTATAAAAAATTGATTGACTCACAATGATTTTGAATTTCATTCAACGTAACTGGATAATTTGAATGAGATGAATCTGATAAAAGAACCTTTGAAAATTGCCCAGAGTTAACCTTATTAAAGGATTTGTTGACCTCTTCAATCACAAAACTGCTCCTTATTGCAGCAGGAAATGTACCAGTTATCTCGGTAAAATATACCTACAGTTTTTAAGTCCAATTACAGATGTGATTATTTACGCATATATTCCTTCAATGCGCTGATGAGCATTAAATGAGATATGATGAACACATCTTTATTAAACTGAAGCATTGATTTCACTTCTGCGACTGAAATTGACATGTTCTTATACCACTGACCACATCGTTGTTGTAACAGCGACCTGATAAATAAAAGCGGAAGTATATTTATAACTGAGGAAACAGGATTTGGTTTAAATTGAACTGAAATCTAAGTTACAATTGGAACCAGACAGTTATATTGAAAACTGAAACTTGTAAATTGACCTCGTCACCAATTGTTATAACTAATCGTCGTTAATTGTTGTCAGAATAGCTTATTATTTATACTTAAAAAAAACGAGGAACCACTGCGATTCCCACGACGCGAAATAAAAACAACAAAACTGGTACAAATGAAGATTTATTCACTACAAAACATGATGACAACTCTAGTCGAAAATACACTCATTATTATATATTGGTTTGTACACCTATTTTGATTATTATTTAGAATAAAATCACATAAATGAAAAACAAATATCCAGAGCTATAACAAACCACATGCTATATGTCATGCTGAGTACAGTCCATGTTAATTGAATACAAGAATATTGTATCTTAAACAAACATTACACTCAATCAAATTAATATTATACCGAATAAATTATCATACTTGATAAACAAAATAAATATTATACTGAATAATCATCGAATTGAATTTAAAGAAAAAACGAAAATGTTGTACAAAAATCACAACGAGTAAAAGTATGAAAGTTTGCCTTTTCAATCCTGTCATATAATAAAAACCCAGAACGTTTAAGTCTCACATTGAACATGATACTTTCTAGCCATTAATTTAGAGTCCATTCATTAATTTCAATTTGTAATTTCAGCAGAAATTGAAACATTGCAACAAT
Organism: Schistosoma margrebowiei; assembly: GCA_944470205.2. Classification (NCBI taxonomy): domain Eukaryota; kingdom Metazoa; phylum Platyhelminthes; class Trematoda; order Strigeidida; family Schistosomatidae; genus Schistosoma; species Schistosoma margrebowiei. The sequence continues at coordinate 10,017,340 of OX104025.1, forward strand.
CATCCCATGCCATCTGTAATATTTGTATCTCGTATCCCCAATACTGTTAAATTCCACTAGTAGTCAAGACGACAGAACTTAAAAGGACTTTAGAGTATTAAAATAAAGGGAATTCAGCGAGAGAAAAAAATTATCTTTTCGATGAAAACATTCACTTAATTTGTACATCCGTGTTTATATTTCGATAAAAATATGCCTATAGACAAATAGAAGAGATTTCTTCTTCGATGCACTCTCAATGTGCAATTTAAATTTAATAATAATTTCTATAGATAAACTGATGGAGTTACAATAAAGTCATTAATGGTCCCTCTCTTGGCTAGTTGTTTCATAGGTAATCTGGAAAATACGGTACTTCAACCAGTAATTGAAAGATTTTATTTATAAGGGAGATACATGGATGACACTTTTAATTATTTGTAAATAAAATATAGGTCTCAATGAAACCTTGAATCAATTCAATAAATGTCATCACAAAATTGAATTTACATGGAAAGCATAGGCAAAAAAAATGAATTTCATCTCTTCGTTGTCCTGTTGTAACGAAAACCAGTTGGTTCTTTGTGAAGACTTGTTGTAACGTGTGTGACTGCAGGTTTTGATAAGCAGCGTAAATAATCCCAAACATTCAACTGGCTTTCTCTGAAACGCTGCTGCTGGCGATCAAGTAGTAGCTGCTATTGATCAGGAAGGATAGTCATTTTCTGAATCAGCAGGGTAATGAGAAATACTGTGATCAACTAACAATCAATGGCTTCCAAGATCACCGATGATAAATTCGGACGCTGATTGGTCAAAATAATTGGGCTGAATCTCGTCCAATTAGAGGGTTCAACATTTTTTCTACCCCGTCGCCAATTGTTGTAACGTGTGTGAAACTGCCGGTTATTTCGCGGGGGAGGAAGGGGTAGCCGAGTGATTAAGGCGATGGACTGCTAATCCATTGGGGTTTCCCTGCGTTGGTTCGAATCCCATCGCCAATTGTTGTAACGTGTGTGACTGCAGGTTTTGATAAGCAGCGTTTTATATCGATCGACCGCAGTGAAACGTAATGAACGACCTAGAGCCCCGATCGGCCCTGCTTCCCTGTCTAGCCCAGCCAGTTGAGTCCAGAACGCAAGTCACAGCCTCTGAAATATGAATCATTGTATTTCAGACATATTCTATTTATGTACTAACCAAACATACCACATCGTACCATAAAAATAGAAAACAACATTTTGTACAATATTCAACAAGTGAATAGATATCGACCAATAGGAAATGTCCATTTAAAGTCCAAGGACACCATTGGACTTAACATGATAATTATTGGTATATTTTTCTGCACATCCTAACAAGACTTATCTATAAAAAGCCAACCTGGAATGGTCAGTATACGAATTTCCATATCTGAGTCCCATTGGGTATAAAGAGAAACTTAATTCACACTTTATCTTCGAGGACTAGAAGTATATGTTCTCCTGACACAAGAGATGATAGACTACTTCAAATTCGACAGACACTCATTAGAACTGGCTATCCACCGAAATTTTTTCTATGCGAACTTAACGCCAAGGCGTCCTGGAAGAGCACTGACAATTCAAAATAAAACTTTTAATGAATATCGTATTTAGAGGAGATATGGCTATCGAAATCTTGAATTAACGACTTCGAAATCCCTGAATAAAACCCATTCAGCTAAGCTTCGTATTGTGTTCTCATGCCGGCCTACCATTCATGATTGTGTTAAGGTTTAACCTCCGTTTTAAGCCATATCAATGTGCATTTATAAATTTACTTGCTCTTATGGGGCAGGTTACATTGGCTGCACAAAGCGATCACTTTCCAAACACGTTTCATAATATCACCGGAGATGGTTTTTAGAAGGGGAGTGCGCAGCTGAAAACAGAAGCACCTGATCAACTCTGGGCACTTTGCTCTAAAAGGGTCGTCTTTTACAGTCACAAGAATTGGATCAAAAGGATATTGAGTCAAAAAGTCATACACTACTCGGGCGTTAGCGACCCACCAATTCAAGCTTAAGCTTCGCGTACAAAAGCGGTACGTCCCACCTCTGATCCTTCCTTGGTCCTAATTCCCTTCTACAGTATTTTTTTTATCCTGTATTTTTTAAACTATGATCAGTTATTATTATCCTCGAAAAATTTTTCATGATTACTACTCAATTGTTATTATGACCTATATGTTTCTCATTTTTCTTCATATCGCTCAAGTGGACAATTATCTCTTATATTTCTGATTTGTAAACTATTTTCATCCATCTATATCTTCTCTAACCCCTTGACCATTACACAACCTCCTTTTGATATCTTAAATCACCGTATGATGCAATCTCTTCCGTTTTTCTTATAGACTAGATTTCTCAAACAACTATAAATGCAAATATAAATCTTAATTAAATGATTTCATCAAAAAGAAAATTTCCACTGAATTCTTTATGACAAAATGGGTAACTTTAGAGAATTTCCTATGATGAGTTAATCTTCAGTAGAGGTTAGTAATGCAAAAACTATTAAAATTACAAAGGATCATAGTGGTAAAATAAAAGTTATAATATTAGTTTACCAAATCTTTAAAGAATTTCTTATAAAGTCTACTAAGAAGTTAAGTGATTTGTCCTCACTATATAATTCATAATTTATCCTCATTGTTGTCAAGTTGATTGTTGCAATCAATTAGTTATGTATGTATGTAGTTATGTTCATTCTGTTTGGAAAATGGTAAGTTGTCGGATTGTTTACATCAGTTGAATAACCACTAAGAATTGTGGGTTTTAATCTAAACAAAATGAAAGGGTAGGAATTACTGTTCTTCGTATTCTTAGAGACCCATCTGTTCACTGGAAAACCGTGGTCGGCGAGGAATCCTCAAGCGTATTGAAAGTGAGACAACTGTAGCTACTAACACTTTGAAGCTAATTGTTAGTTTGTCATTATTCTTAGTTTAATGTTATGGTTTACTGTTTGTATTTATTTATTTTGACTAGATGACTCGAATAATTTGCGCTTATTTGGATGATACTGATCAATACGTAAAACGTAGTCCTGTACCAACAAATTTAACTGTAAATTCAAATAACAGTAACAATACATCGCCTAAATCATCTACAGGAACGAGATCTTCAATTCAAGGAGTCAATGGTTCGATAACCAATGAAAGTACTAATCTAAGCTTAGAACAAAAACGTCAATTAGCTGCTAAACAAGATCAAATTGAACGTTTATCGTCTAATTTAACATCAGAACCATCATTGCTACAACCTGCTGCTGGCGCTGGACCAGTGAAGTTGATGACAACGACGACAATGAATAAACCAAAACCTATTGATATAACAAATACTTTAATATCATATAATGTGAATGCAATCAATAGCACATCTGATATGATGAATAAATCTACTACACAATCAAATCGTATAGGTACAGGCATACCTTTAGCTTTAATCACACCACCAACTATTCAACATCAATCATATGAACAGAACGGTGTTTTCAATAACAATAGCAACTCTCTATATTATCATTTGAATAATAATGTTGAACAGTTACAATCAACTATTTTACCTAATTCAATTATTCCATTCACTAGTAGTAATAATTGTAACTCATTAAATTCTATACCACTTTATCCAGCAATGTCTAACATGATGAAACCTGTTCCAAATGCAACTACATATCAATTATTCCCGACAACATCATCAATTACAGTGCCAACAACAATGCTTAATCAAAATATATCAAATTCTAATAGTCTGATAAAACCATTATCCAAATGTGACATAGATGATTTATTAAGCTGACAGTTAATTCATTATTTTTTACAAATGAATAAAACAAAAAGACAAGGAATTATTAGTTATTCTCTTTCGTATATGTACATATTATCATGTAACTTTAAACATATTCTTAGGTGTAGGTAGATAAGTACGCGGATCTAAATTTAATCGTCTATGTTGCATCAATACAATTTTTTCTACTCAGCATGTTATGTATAGGTCGATGATATAGGAAGCTATGATAGCTTCTTCATTACCACCACCTTCTCATTTCTATTGTGATATTCTTGTGACTGCCCATGTTCCATGTGTATTTTTCATTAATATACTTACTCCCATCATTTTTTTCCTACCCCGTGTCTGTATTTGGTTTGTGTACGTATGTGAAGTATTAATGTCTTTCAAATGTGGTTTTGTTTTGTTTTAATCTTCTTTTGTGAGAAATGCAATACTTGATTTTTTTTGAAATAATTATTTGCACGGTGGCCTAGTTTGTTTATTTGTTTTCAAGTAATATCTTACCTTGTCCTTTGATTCGAATTTGTTTTGATCAAATATCTGTTATCTTGTAGAGGTTAATTTCTCTATATATCTGACTCCAATAAACAGTATCCCGTTAACTGATTATTTACTCAGGCTAAATCTCCTTACTAGGAGAATGAATTTACTCGAGATTATTCAAAAGCCAGTACACCAGTTGTAAAGATTGCATATTATTAATGATTAGTAAAAATCCACTAGCACACAGGGAAGCGAGTGTGAGAGTGTTGAAAAAACCCATATATATATTTATGAGTGTTAACTGTTTGTGAATAAATCGACGTCTTGGACGATGGGCAGTATTTTTCGAAGGGTAGTTCAACTGGTCTGCTGCACCGGCATCATCGTCAGACTGTCCTGCCCTCCATGGTCGGTGACGACTGATCCACCAAATGAGGCGGAAGTCCGCAAGGAACTCCAACTCTTGAAGCGTTACAAATAACCTGGTCCAGATGACTTACCTCCGGTTCTTTTTAAAGATGGTGGTGACTTTCTGACTAAGGAATTGACGACGTTGTTTACAAAGGTTTGGGAATTAGAGAGTGTACCAACGTCATGGAATGAGTCGATAGTTGTACCTATCTTTAAAAAGGGTTCACGTCGTTCCTGTAACAACTATCGGGGGATAAGTCTACTTCCGATTGCGTCCAAGCTATTGGCTTCCGTCATACTTCGTAGGTTGTTCAAAACCCGAGAAAGATTGACTCGCGTAGAGCATGCTTGTTTTTGTTCCGGTCGAGGATGTGTTGATCATATCTTCACCCTCCGCCAAATGTTAGAACACCGCCATACTTATCAAAGGCCAACAATCGTAGTGTTTCTTGACATCAGGGCTGCCTTCGATTCGTTGGACAGGACTGTTCTCTGGGATTGTCTATTGAAGAAGGGTGTACCTCGGAAGTTTATTAACATCTTAAAAGCTCTATATACAAACACCTCAGGTAGAGTGAGGGCATACAACCACCTTTCTCCGTTGTTCCATTCGAGCAGTGGGGTTAGGCAGGGTTGTCCAATCTCCCCATTCCTCTTCAACTTTGCCATCGACGACATTCTGGAAACAGTTCTGATGGATGTAAGTAGTGGCGATGTGAATCTGTTGCCTGGAGAAAGACTTCTCGACCTTGAGTATGCGGATGATATTGTCTTACTGTGCGATAATGCCCAAGCCATGCAATCCGTACTTAATCAGTTGGCAACCAGTGTCCGTAGGTATGGTATGTGCTTTGCACCTTCGAAGTGCAAAGTACTTCTACAAGACTGGCAGGATTCTAATTCTGTACTCACCCTGGATGGTGAGCAAATAGAAGTAGTCGAGAAGTTCGTGTATCTAGGTAGCTGCATAAGTGCTGGTGGTGGCGTGAGTGATGAGATCAATGCACGTATAGTGAAAGCCAGAGCGGCTTATGCCAATCTGGGCCACCTTTTGCGCCTTCGTGATGTTAGTCTGGCTGTAAAAGGTCGGATCTACAACGCGTCGGTGAGAGCAGTTTTGCTTTATACTATGGTGCTACACAATGGCTGGAGACGTTATCAGATATGGCTCAGAATAGAAGCCAATGGCGATCCTGCTGTAACATTTTATTTTCTTCATAAAAAGTGGTTGTATCTTCCTTAACTGAAAGAATTCTCCTGGTTATACCTTTTATTTTCCCGTTATTAATTTTATTATTACTACACTCAACACACTAATCTATTGCGTCATATTTTTTCTTATACTCACCTTACCATTTTCCCGTCCCATTCTCATTGTTTTGTGTGGCGCATATATATATGGTGCCCCCCTTGTACTAATATTATTTGTTCGAATAAATAATGCAGCATTACATCAACACTGCCTATTTGCTAGTACAATATACATAAGCACTGCGCGCAAATGCCCTTATACGGTCGACGGTGAGGAGTTCGCTCTCCCTCTCCAAATACTCCTACATCGTCATGCGTATACAACCACTGCCAGGGAAGTCCTACTTGCTACGAGGTTATTTACGAAACCGAGGCAGAAGTCTGGTTTTGGCACCCGGACAGTACCCAAGCCCTTACACAAACCCAATGAAGTGTGACGCATGCGCAGTCGGCGCCAGTTTATATCAAGATGTGTTCAAATAAATAATTGCATCCCCGTATATTCTGTTCTTGATGGCTACTATGCGCCATCAACTGAAGGACTGGCGGTAAACCCAACTTCTGCTCGAGGGGCGGACATGACACTTCGCCACATGTTAGCATAACCCTCAACCAACCTCACTGATTTGGTCAAACGTGAGCCCACCGTCGAGAACGAAACTCGCAAAGCATGCTAGGCCTACACCCCTACGTCAAGACATGAAGCTTAACATTTCCAGTTATAACAACCGCTAAACCCTAGAAAATAACCCAGCAGAAGTCGCTTAGGCGGGTTACATTTACTGGTAAAACGGTGGATTAATAAAGACTGGACAGTCCTCCCAAGTCAACTTATATGCGAAAATATTATACGGCAGACCACGTAGTAATCACACAACAAACGCCATGTTATATGTTGACTAACAAATCCCTTGATCTCGTCGCACAAAAATGCGAATTGTACGCATACTTCTATACGCGAAATTCGATAACCTTTACAGGCGCAAGTCATGTTCAAGGCTGTAGAAGCATAACAATATTAATCAAATCAATTATGTATATTTGAGGGGAAATTAGGGACTTTGAACAATTGGAATATCTACGAAAATTAACCAACTACAATGTAAAAACATCGTCAAAATGCAAAATGTGTGTAGTTCGCTACTACATCATACCACCCATGCCACTCATACCTCCCATCCCGCCCATTCCTGCAACATTTGCTCCTGACTCTTCTTTCGGTAAATCAGTTACTACGGTCTCTGCAGTTGTCAATAAAGAAGCAACGCCAGCTGCATCAACCAAAGCAGTTCGAACGACCTAAAATGGAAGAGATTGCAATTAATTTAACAAGTCATACCCAGATTCACCCAAAGTGCTTAAGGATATGTACTTACCTTGGTGGGATCAATAATCCCAGCGTTGATCATGTCGACATACACATCATTCTGAGCGTCGTAACCCATATTTGGACCCATGCCCATGACTTTTTCTACAACAACAGACGCGTTGACCCCGGCATTATGTGCAATGGTATAACAGGGAGTCGAAAGTGCACGCAAAACTATTTGAACACCTAGAAACACAAAACTGAGTCATAAAACTGCATTGTACCAAAAAACAATAGACATCCGTGAAAATATTATGAGATAAGCCATTTCAGAATTATGAAGACCAGTCTATCCAGTGCACATAAATCGACCTAATGGTGATATTACGAAGCTACATTGCATCACGCTAAGACGTTGTGTAATAAACAGACATTCCAGAGAAACAAAACTTACACTCACAAGACCAATACGTTGTTTCATCACACCAAAACAACCATTATTACGAATGGCTGTAAAAGGGTTTTAATGACATTCCGTTTACGGTTCGTTTGACACATGACTTCTCAGTCATGCAACACTCAAACCGATTAAAGTCATCCATATAGGTGTGTACCTAATACTATTAAGCAATTGAGACACCCTTAAATGTAGGCTTCACTTTGACCACAAGGAATACCTTATGGCTTCGATATGAGCCGAAAATCTTGTCTACATATTCAAACAGAACAGTTCTGAGAGTGGACGTAGCACCAACACACCTACTGAGTTGATTACAAGCAAACATTAGTACCTTGTAACACGCACTTCACTGCACTACCGTAAAAAAATGGACAACCCAACTCAGGAAATAAACTAGTCCAATGGATTTGTTGCACAACCACGAAAACGAGACGCTGGTTGCGTAAACTTGATGTTTGGTCTGAAGACATGTAGTTTTTCGGCTACAAACCTACAGACCAACTATCACATTGTCGCATTATACCCAAACAACCATTATTACGAATGGCTGTAAAGGGGTTTCAATGACATTCCGTTTACGGTTCGTTTGACACATGACTTCTCAGTCATGCAACACTCAAACCGATTAAAGACATCCATATAGGTGTGTACCTAATACTATTAAGCAATTGAGACACCCTTAAATGTAGGCTTCACTTTGACCACAAGGAATATCTTATGGCTTCGATATGAGCCGAAAATCTTGTCTACATATTCAAACAGAACAGTTCTGAGAGTGGACGTAGCACCAACACACCTACTGAGTTGATTACAAGCAAACATTAGTACCTTGTAACACGCACTTCACTGCACTACCGTAAAAAAATGGACAACCCAACTCAGGAAATAAACTAGTCCAATGGATTTGTTGCACAACCACGAAAACGAGACGCTGGTTGCGTAAACTTGATGTTTGGTCTGAAGACATGTAGTTTTTCGGCTACAAACCTACAGACCAACTATCACATTGTCGCATTATACCCAAACAACCATTATTACGAATGGCTGTAAAGGGGTTTCAATGACATTCCGTTTACGGTTCGTTTGACACATGACTTCTCAGTCATGCAACACTCAAACCGATTAAAGACATCCATATAGGTGTGTACCTAATACTATTAAGCAATTGAGACACCCTTAAATGTAGGCTTCACTTTGACCACAAGGAATATCTTATGGCTTCGATATGAGCCGAAAATCTTGTCTACATATTCAAACAGAACAGTTCTGAGAGTGGACGTAGCACCAACACACCTACTGAGTTGATTACAAGCAAACATTAGTACCTTGTAACACGCACTTCACTGCACTACCGTAAAAAAATGGACAACCCAACTCAGGAAATAAACTAGTCCAATGGATTTGTTGCACAACCACGAAAACGAGACGCTGGTTGCGTAAACTTGATGTTTGGTCTGACGACATGTAGTTTTTCGGCTACAAACCTACAGACCAACTATCACATTGTCGCATTATACCCAAACAACCATTATTACGAATGGCTGTAAAGGGGTTTCAATGACATTCCGTTTACGGTTCGTTTGACACATGACTTCTCAGTCATGCAACACTCAAACCGATTAAAGACATCCATATAGGTGTGTACCTAATACTATTAAGCAATTGAGACACCCTTAAATGTAGGCTTCACTTTGACCACAAGGAATATCTTATGGCTTCGATATGAGCCGAAAATCTTGTCTACATATTCAAACAGAACAGTTCTGAGAGTGGACGTAGCACCAACACACCTACTGAGTTGATTACAAGCAAACATTAGTACCTTGTAACACGCACTTCACTGCACTACCGTAAAAAAATGGACAACCCAACTCAGGAAATAAACTAGTCCAATGGATTTGTTGCACAACCACGAAAACGAGACGCTGGTTGCGTAAACTTGATGTTTGGTCTGACGACATGTAGTTTTTCGGCTACAAACCTACAGACCAACTATCACATTGTCGCATTATACCCAAACAACCATTATTACGAATGGCTGTAAAGGGGTTTTAATGACATTCCGTTTACGGTTCGTTTGACACATGACTTCTCAGTCATGCAACACTCAAACCGATTAAAGGCATCCATATAGGTGTGCACTTAATACTATTAAGCAATTGAGACACCCTTAAATGTAGGCTTAACTTCTATATAGGTGTGTGCTTAACACATGAGCAATTTATACGCCCTAAACCGTATGCTTCACCTTGACCACAAAGGAAACCTTGAGCTAAACATATTGTCATTACATTATTACAGGACGGTGGCAATGAGCAATGCAATACATCGACAAGAGTATGGTAAATTGAACGTTTACACAAAGCAGTGAGACAAAGTAACGAGTCCAGCCACCTTTCATGTAACCAACTCGTTACTTCGCTGTACTTTTAGTCTAGATCGAATACTTTTCATCATTACGTAACTGTCAACATATCAGTAATCTATAAAACCATTTACTAACCTGTGCGTTGATCTTCATTTTTGGTCTCCAGTGACTTTAAGATTGGAATACAGCGAAGCAAAGCAGTACCACCACCAGGAACTATCCCTTCCTCAATCGCTGCCCTCGTTGCGTTAAGTGCGTCAGTGTACCGGTCCTTCTTCTCACTAACTTCTACTTCACTACTTCCACCAACCTTGATGACCGCAACACCGTTAGACAGCTTAGCCAGACGCTCATGCATTTTTTCTTTTTCATATTCACTGTTAGAAGCTTCCATTTCTTCTTTGATTTGCGCGATGCGTTTGTCGACATCCGTCTTACTTCCACGACCACGCATCAACAGACAATCGTCTTTAGTCACTATGACCTCGGCCACACGTCCCAAATCTTGCAGTTGCACATCTTCCAACTTGAACATATCTGCTTCATCGCCGAATACCTATATAAGGTAGAAATAGGAACATTAATTTTTGTCAACTAAAGATCTACAAAATGCAACTTGAAAAAAACTTACCAGCCCACCAGTCGCCACTGCCATGTCTTTAAGTGTATTTTTACGGTTGTCACCAAAACCTGGTGCCTTAACTGCGCAAACTTGCAGGCCGAGTTTCAGACGGTTAAGAACAAGGGCCGTAAGAGCCTCACCCTCAACATCTTCGGCGATTATAAGTAGTGGTCGCTTTTGTTGATGACACAGTTCAAGAGCTGGCAATAATGTTTGAATGCTATTAATCTTCTTCTCTGAAAACAATACGAAAGCATCTTGGAACTCGCATCGCGCCCCCTTTTCAGTGTTGAGGAAGTATGGGGAAATGTAGCCACGATCAAATTTCATGCCCTCGATGAACTCCAACTCATCATGAAGAGTTTTCCCGTCCTAAGTTGTTCAAGTAGGTGAAAACTAAGCTTACCTTGACAGTTATCGTACCATCGTTCCCAACTTTTTTCATAGCAGTAGCAATTAGATCACCAATCGCTTTGTCACCATTGGCTGATATTGTTGCGACTTGGGCTATTTCCTCTGGAGTTGATATTGGCTTTGACAAAGACTTGAGCTCTTTAACGACAGCATCAACGGCAGACATAACACCTCTTCGGAACTCAATGGGATTCGCACCCTTGCTGATCTTTTCAAAACCTTCTTTAGCTATCGCTCGAGCTAGAACAGTAGCTGTTGTCGTACCATCACCAGCCTCTTCATTAGTGTTGTTAGCAACATCCTGTACTAATTTGGCTCCAATATTCTGAAACTTATCCTTCAGCTCAATGCCTTTGGCAACTGTCACCCCGTCTTTGGTAATTTTAGGAGATTTCCACGAGCTTTCTATTATAACGTTACGACCTTTGGGACCCATGGTTACTGCAACAGCATCTGCGAGTATGTCGACGCCAACCAACATAGCTGATCTCGCGTCAGCTCCAAATTTAACATCCTTAGCATAAGACCTTTGAATAATTCTGTGTCGAGCAGGAGCCAATGTACCACGAAATGTAGCAAACGCTCGGAGCATTGTCACCGGTAAATAGCACAAAACCACGCCACTAATGTCTAGAACGTCCGAGAATCGACAAGCAACTATAGAAGCATTCAAACAAATAGACCCTATTGAACAACTTAAGCTTGTACCAATACCTGACACTTTTGTGACCAGCTTTTGTAAACCGACTTGCTTTTTCACATTCTTATATTTGTTCAAGTGTCTTCAATTCCTTAGTAACGTCCAATAGGCCTTTAGTCCAGCATCCCAAACTGCTTTAGTTTTAGTCACTTCGGTAGTTATTTTGTGTATTTGTGTGTCCTGTGTTTTGAGTGTGAGTTTGTAGCAGCAAAGTTTAACAGACTGTTGTCTGTCATATTACCAGTCAAGAAGTTCCTTCCTCGCAATGTGGATAATAATGAAGAAAATTCGAATGAATGAAAGCCAGTCGCCTGGACAAGGTGGACGGACCGAAGTGCAGCGAAAAAGGAGGGCTAGAATTATAAGAAGGGAGATGGGAAAAGCTAGTGTGCGATGATCACAATGAGACTTACATCAGCTACAACTAGCTCAAGACGGAGATGGTAATCAGGAGGTGATACGTGTTTGTTGATTTTGTTTTTTGTTTTTTTTAAATAAAATTATATAAGCATATTAAAAATTTTCTAAATTATACATGGTACAAAGAAAACTCAAGACGATATAAAACGTCGACTAATATCTTACGTGCAATAATCGTTCAAATGTTCTGGAAATCTTACTCTTCTTCCAGAACGCGTTGTTTCAAGTTTATTTTCAGATACTGTCGAAGTATCATCTTGTGTGTTGGCTGTTGGTTGAGGTATTATAAGTGTAGGAGTTATGTCGTGCGATTGCACCAAAGGAAAATGGACGTGAATATGATTTCCTTCTAAGTACGCTGTTGTGAGGCGATCGATGCTGACGCTATCGTTGGTTCCGTTCTTATCAACTATGTAGTACTTGCGTTCGCGCTGAACACCTTTGAAGGGTCCTTCGTATGCTGATTCGAAAGGTCGTCGATGTGAATCTCGATGAACGAAGACGTGTGTACTATATCGTAAGTCAGGTTGAACGAAAATATCACTTGATTGCGGTTGATTGGAAACAGGCTTAACTGAACACATTGTGTTTGTAAGCCTGTTCATGTAGGAGGTGAGATCCATGCTCATTGAAGAGGATGAAGGATCCACGAATTCTCCTGGAAGTCGAACTGTCGTTCCATAAACGAGTTGACCCGCAGTGTATCTAATGTCAGTTATTACTGCATTGCGAATACCTAATAAGATGAGTGGAAGAGCGTCAGTCCACTGAGAAATGTTTGCAACTGATAGTGAAGCTTTTAGTTGTCTGTGATCGCGTTCTATCAACTCATTTGCTTGTGGATAGCAGGCGGTCGTTCGGAAGCGAGTGATTCCTAATAGTGCGGTCAGACAATGGAAAAGTTCAGACTCGAACTGGCGTCTGCGATCTGCAATGATTGTTGAAGGGCAGCGGAAATTCGCTACCCATCTTTCAACGAAGGCGCTGGCAGTAGTGATGTCCTTGATAGGTATTGCTTCTGATCATCGAGTGAAAACGGTCTACGCAGGTTAAGAGGTAAGAGTATCCATTTGAATCTGGTAAAGATTCTACCAAACCCAGATGAACATGTTCACAACGAGCATCAGGAGTTTTGAATGAGCCTAAGGGACATTTGTTGTGTCTAATAACCTTAGATTTCTGGCAGACTACACAGGAGCGTGCCCACTCCCTCACGTCTCTATTCATACCAGGCCAGCAAAACCATTCTGCTATGAGCTTGATGGTTGCACGAACACCTGGATAAGAACGTTTGTGCAACGTATTGGAGACGTTGCATCGATATTGTTTCGGAACGATTGGGCGATCCCTACCTGTAGATGTGTCACACAGTAGTGTTTCCCTAACTATTCCCAACTGTTTGATGCGCAGCTTAAGGGCTGTTGAAGATAACTCGTGCTGGAGATCAGTGTCTTCTTTTTGAAGCTAGGTGAGTTTAAAATGGTCGATTCCTTGGAAAGTTTTGCGAGACAATGCGTCAGCGACTACATTGTTTGCTCCAGAGATGTCTGAAGTAAACTGCGAAATGTAGTCCAGTTGTCGAGACTCACGTGGTGAGTACTTGTCTGAAGAGGAACTTAAAGAGAAATTAAGAGTTAATGGTCCGTAAAAAGGGTAAACCCACGGTCTTCGATATAGTGTTGGAATTGCCGTACAGCACAATACATAGCTAGGAGTTCCTTACCAAATGTGTTGTACTTAGTTCCAGTGTCTAGCAACTGCATAGAGAAAAATGCCAAAGGTTGCCAGGAGTGGTTAACCCATTGTTGTAAGACTCCCTCGATTGCCGAGTCGGATGCGTCTACTGCGATACTAATGGGTGCTTCAGTGTCCTGATGTGCGAGCATTGTTGCTTTAGCGATCAGTTCCTTAACTGTGGAGAACGCTTTTCGTGTGGTGTCGTCCAAATTAATGGATTTCGCATTTCCACGAAGTTGGTCAGTAAGAGGTTTCATAAGTAATGCGCATTTCAGTATGAAGCGTCTATAGAAACTTACCAGGCCGTTAAACGTGCGTAATTGCTTGACGTTGGTCGGTTCTGGGTAATCCTGAATGGCCGCCACTTTGGTCCTAAGAGGTCGAATTCCTTGAGCATCGATAGTGTGTCCTAGGAAATCTAATGAGTCGGTTCCGAATTGGCATTTCTGAATGTTTACAGTCATGCTATGTTTCTGTAGTCGGTCGAAAACGAGATCCAGATGCTTAAGATGAGATTCTCTGTCCGGACTTGCTACAAGGCAGTCGTCAACATACGCATGTACGAAGTTGAGACCTTGAAAAACGTCGCCTATGAACCTTTGGAAAGTTTGGGCAGCGTTTCTTAGATCGAAAGGCATTCGCAAAAATTCTTAGATTCCGAAGGGAGTTATGATAGCGGTTATTGGAATTATGTCAGTAGCCATAGGGAGTTGATTACACGCTTCAGCCAAGTCGATTTTCCAAAAACACAGCTGTACTTTTCAAGGTAGCTGTCAAATCGTGAATGTGGGACAACTGGTAACGATCGGGAATGGGTTTTGCATTCAATTGCCGATAGTTACCAGTTGGACGCTAATCGTTGCTGTCCTTTTTAGGGACCATGTGCAACGGAGATGCATATGGGCTATTTGACGGCCGTACGATTCCTAAGTCTATCATGTGGTCGAACTCGTTTTTCGCCAACCTTAGCTATTCAGGGGCTAGTCGTCGTGCTTTGGAGAATACAGGTGGTCCTGTAGTCATGATGTGGTTTGTAACGTTGCTGGTTACACATGGTAGTTTCGGTTGCGGTCGGTATATCCCAGAATATTTATCGAGTAGTACTTGATAGAATGGATTTCTCGTGTGCTTAGTTGTGGCTGGAGATAATCTGAAACCAGAAAAAGAAGTTACTCATACAGATAAATTAGTGTTTCCGTCTACTAGCCTCCGTTTACGCGAACTTTCGTTATCACGTCTGTGACGTATGACAGACGGCCATGTTCGATGGTTACGGTTTCCGTTACCGCATAGCGGCTTGGAAGTTCCTCGAATTGTTTTTCGTGTTGGTCGATTTTGAGTTTGGAAAATTGCAGGGTTTTCTGCAATTTCTGGAAGACTTTCCATACTGGTTATGATACCAGCACCAAGGCGTTCTCACTCGTAATCTAGTGCGCATGCATAACCAAGCGCCATCAGATAGGTGAGTCCATTAAAACTAATGTGGTCAGCATCCAATGTCGAAGACTTAGAGAACTATTGATTTTGGGGATTTATTTATCGCTACACCTCAGCCAATTTTTCCATGTTGCTATCATGATTTTGTGATTGGAATTTTAACAGCTGAGCTAATACAAAATTTCTTGCTCACAGATTCAGCAGAAATCCATAGCTTATAAGTTTGAACGATTTGAGAAGTCACAAGTGAAGTTACTGCCAGTTTTCATGGCGTCGTGCATGTGAAGCCAAGGACAAGCCTTGGATTTTAAGGAACTAGTTGCCGGTCTCGAATCCAATAAGGGCTGATATTTGATTGCAACTAGAGCTGTACCCGATTTGCTTAAAACCATCTGCACACGGCAAAGTGCTTCCTAGTCACTGAAATATTAAATAACTTTCATATATTCCAAATTGGCCCATAGATTAACTAGAGTGAATATCAGCAGCATAATGAAGATAAATCCGGCCTCGAATAAAAATAATCCAGCTAAGGAAATTTAGCTTTCCATGAAATCATTTAATTAAGCTGTACATTCATACTTATAGTTTGATGAATATATGTCTATAGGAAAATAGAAGAGATTTCATCGTAAGGTAGCCTAAGAGAATTGCTGCTTCAAAGTACTTACAATGTGCAATTTAGTTTTATTAGTGACTTCTATAGACAAACTGAGAGAGTTGCAATGAGGTCACTAATGGTCCCTCTCTTGGCTAGTTGTTTCATGGTTATTCTGGAAAATACGATACTTCAACCAATAATTGAGAGATTTCATTTATAAGGAGGATACGTGGATGACACTTTCATCATTTGTAAATAAAATATGGAATCCGAAGGAACCATAAATCCACTCAATAACTGTCATCACTAAATTGAATTTACATTGAAAGAAGATGCGGAGGATGAATTCCGCTTGCGTTTTCTCCTGCGTTTATTATCATTCATTGACACTGTATTAACTTGTAGTGACTCACATTTATCACTTGAACACGACTGGTTTAATAAAAACAATTATTATTATAACCAATTGTACCAGTGCTTGTTTAAATGTGCTTTTGTTTGACTGTGCTAATGACAGCTATATTGTGCTTCCATTCTTATTCACACACTTCGATTGTAACTTCTCGCAAATTCGGTTACGTTCTGTAACCAAGCTTGTATCCTGGCACGATCTCGGTATCCTTTCGATGCCACGAGATCGCCAGCAAATAAACCTCGACTTGGTCCATTAATTGCCTTCTGATATTTGGCTCCTCGAGGATTTTATGGAGTCATTTGGAACGAGCTTCTTGGTAGTGGTGTTCATAGTCAATCTCCACTCGACGCCACGCTACAAGCTTTACTCTGACTTCGTCTAGGATCCTCACAGTTAATTAATGGATTAACTTCAAAAAATGTAAAACCTTGCTGACCACATCTTCGTTGAGTATAAAATTGTGATGAAACTCTATATCCCATAACCAGTGACAATTTTTCATTTCTAATTTTAACCCAGATTGTCATACTATCCTCTTCATCCAAGGTTTTTGGCACATTGAGAACTGTACTTTATGTGTGTACGAACTGATGATTCTTTTGTATTTTATGGCCTGTTGAATTCGAATTCAAAATACACTACGTCCATTCCTGCTCATCTAGTTCCGCTTGCTGTAAATTGCACTATTTCGATAATTCCTGGACGGTGAAATAATTCGAATATTTCTAATTGTCATAACAGTGTACTTCAATTTCGTACGAAGCATAAGTTCGTCAAACGAGTACCCAGGATTCACATTGTTCCTATGCCTCTTTCATCAAAGATCCTTCTGTATCAGATTATATCTGTAAAAAATATTTACAGTAACTCGAAGCCGTAAATTTCTAAAGTGCGAAACAATACTGCCATTTTCTATGACCCAAGCTATTTTAAATAAACATTTTTGCCATAAACAACTATAGTCTAGTAGATAATGACAAAAAATCCGCGTTATACAGTCGAGATAATGCTGCAAGTTTCAAACTAGAAAATATTCAGTTTACGACAACAATCAAACCTTTCAATAAAAGCATCATCAACAAAGGTCCAAGAAATTCCTGAATCAACCAGCCCCACTGAACCCACCCAACATCGAAGCAACACCCACGGACCTTCCATTCAACGTTGGCCCACCAACAATTGAGGAAATCAGCATGGCCATCAAACAAATCAAGAGTAACAAAGCAGCAGGACCAGACAACATTCCAGCAGAGGCACTAAAAGCAGACGTAGCGGCAACTGCAAGGATACTCCAAATTCTCTTCAATAAGATTTGGGATGAGGAACAAGTACTAAAAGACTGGAAAGAAGGACTTCTGATCAAAATACCGAAGAAAGGCGATCTAAGCAAGTGTGAGAACTACAGGGGCATCACTCTTCTCTCAATACCAGGAAAATTCGTCAACAGGGTACTGCTAAGCAGAATGAAAGACTTCGTAGGCGCCCAACTTTGAGACCAACAGGCAGGATTCCGTAAGGATAGATCGTGTACAGACCAAATCGCAACTCTACGGATCATTGTGGAACAATCAATTGAATGGAATTCATCACTCTACATCAACTTCATTGACTACGAAAAAGCGTTTGACAGCGCGGACAGGACAACACTATGGAAGCTTCTTCGACACTATGGTGTAACTGACAAGATAGTCAATACCATACGGAATTCCTATGATGGATTAAACAGAAAAATTGTGCTTGGGGGACAGTTGACAGATTCGTTAGAAGTGAAGACCGGTGTCAGGCAGGGTTGCTTACTCTCACCCTTTCTCTTTCTCCTAGTGATCGACTGGATCATGAAGACGTCAACATCTGAGGGGAAGCGTGAGATACAGTGGACATCTACGATGCAGCTGGACGATGTAGACTTTGCAGATGATCTGCCCCTCCCATCACAATCGCAACAACAAATGAAGGAGAAAACGACCAGTGTAGCAGCAGCCTCAGCAGCAATAGGTTTTAATATACACAAAGGGAAGAGCAAGATTCTCCGATACGACACAGCATGCACCAATCCAGTCACAATTGACGGAGAAGATTTGGAAGATGTAAAAACCTTTACATATCTGGGCAGCATCACTGATGAACAGGGTGGATCTGATGCAGATGTGAAGGCACGGATCGGCAAAGCAAGAGCAGCATATTTACAACTGAGAAACGTCTGGAACTCAAAGTAACTGTCAACCAACACCAAGGTCAGGATTTTCAATACAAATGTCAAGACAGTTCTACTGTATGGGGCGGAAACCTGGAGAACTACGAAAGCCATCATCCAGAAAATACAGGTGTTTATTAACAGTTGTCTAAGCAAAATACTTCAGATCCGTTGGCCGGACACTATTAGCAACAACGTACATTGGGAGAGAACAAACCAGATCCCAGCAGAGGAAGGATTTATGAAGAAGCGCTGGAAGTGGATAGGACACATATTGAGGAAAGCACCCAACTGCGTCACGAGACCAGCCCTCACATGGAATCCTCAGGGTCGAAGGAGGAGAGGAAGACCAAAGAACACATTACGCCGGGAAATAGAGATAGACATGAGAAGAATGAACAACAATTGGATAGAATTTGAGAGTAAGGCCTAGGACAGAATGGGTTGTAGAATAATGGTCGGCGGCCTATGCTCCATCGGGAGTAACAAACAGCTGAATTCGGACTCCATGTGATCAAGTAAGCCGGTGAATGCATATATAAATTCACGATTAGTTTTATTTCGAAATGTTTATATAAGTTAAATTTTGTATCCCCTAATTTCCATCTTCTTGTCATAACACAAAATGAATGGGATATTAAGCAAGTATGTAAATAATTTACTCAGAATGTATGTAACTACTTTCAAAAGTTTGAGGATTATATCATGGATTGGATGATTGAAAAGACTGGTATATCGTCACAATGATGTTTCCGATATTGATAGACCACTTTGTTTAACATTCAAATGAAATGGCTTCTAATTTGTTAGAGGTTTATTTCTCGTTGTTATTAAGTTATACAAATGAACTTAGTGTAGAACTACTACAAGGAATAGTTTTTCATACAAACATCTACCGTATCACCACAATAATCTATTTTTGTCCCATTAAACAAGTTAACACGTTTAAACAACCCAATGGTGTAATAAAATGTAATCAGCCATTTCTAAGCAAACGAGCATTTCAAGCTTGTTATTTATAACACAGGAAGTTTTGTTGTGTAACTATTGAAGCTCACAAACCTTTGGTGATTTGTAATTCAAAATAAATGAAGAAGGAGTTATATTTAACCAGTCGAAATTGATCAACAGTTTATGGTCATAACATTAATTAAGTGTTAACAATGGTGCATTTTGCTCTATTATGATGAATAATATTCAGGTTAAAGGAGTAATAATAATGGATCAGAGCCACAGTGAACACAAAGATAAGACGAACTTCGTTTGTACGTGATGTTCATGGTTCATCTTATGAACAGGTAGAGCTTATTATGCTTTTAGGGTGTGGTATCAAAAAATCTGGATAGATGTGAAACGATTATAAAGATAAATTTAAAACCAACAAATAAGTAAGAAAAGTGCTTTGCTTCGAATAAATGCTCATTGGTAGAACTCATAACGGTGTTGTTGACGCCTTGCAAGGCCATTCTGGAAAATGTGTTAGTATCCTTGCTGAAAGTGAATGCCGTCCATAGTCAACAAAAAATGCTCTAAAGAACCAAATGTAATACCGAAATATTCACCAAAAAATTCATTTCAGTTCTTGCGATTCAAGATTATAATTAATTCGAAAAATTTCTGATGGTTTTCCTTAGCAGACTATCTTCATTATTCCAAGAATGTATGAAGAACTCTTTCGAAATTAAATAAAAATTTTACATTTAATCTACACGCACATCAAACAAAAAAGGAAATATTCATCTAAATCAAAGTATCTGAACGCAAGAAGATGAATAAATTGAAGCATATAGATCGTGAATAATATTATCACCAATGTCAATATACTACTTAAATAAATAAGGGTATAAATAAATGCGAAACGCTCAAGTTACTGTAGGAAAAGAACAAACGGCAAACACAAATAAATGAAAATTTAGGATGTCGACGATTGATGGAAATCGAGATGGGAAGAAGAATAAGTTGTGTGAAGATGTGCAAATGAAACCCTTCTAACGATTATCAACCAGTATAGTTTAGGTGAGTAAATGCAACATTATGCGAATGTCGCGGGCCGGTGGTTATTTCGGAGTTTGTTGAAGAGTGCGTGAAAAACAAACAGTCACTCACTGACTCTGGGAGAACTCCCCGGGCACTGGACAGAGAGTGTTGTCCGCCAAGTGCGGGTTTCCCACCCAGTCTCCATGTCATAATTGCGGAGACGTACTGCACATGGCCCTGTGGCTGTGTGTGGTGCTGAGCAGATGACCTGGTTGGATGGGCGCTGGCCTCAGGTGTACGGTTATTGACCACATCTCACAATGGGGGTCACGGGACGCGACACCACGCATTTTGTCAACACAACACCTCAATATCCACACACATACCTACGTCCCTCTCTGTCTGCTTACATCAACTACACTCTCTACCACAGGTACCACATTCTCACTCCACATACACAACACTGACCATTCGATAGACTATCAACAGACACTCATGATACAGATTCACTCGATTCTATTATTTATGTAATTAGGTCGTCACTTCTCAAACTGAATTGCAAATCATCCAATAAGACACATTAGCTAATGCTAATCACTTCGGTTATTCTCCACACACTATCGATTCACATCAATATCAGTTCGATTGAGTCGAATCCACTGTGCTGATTAATAAACACCACAACCTTGTATGTCACATACCACTGCACAACAGGAGATCAAGTTCATTCACCTCTCTTCTATACTTAACATTCAATCTATTGGTTGAAAATTTTCAGTTCGTTTTGTTCGATGGTGCTAACTCACAGAACAAGGTGTTCAAAAAGTCGGTTGTTAGTGTGCATGGAATTATCAAGTCCAGATACTCAGGTTGTTTTCTGTTGCAACCCAGATAATCAGTCGTTAACTGTGTATCTGTTAAATAACTTGTTGTTTTTTGTTTTTCTTTGTCTTGGCATCGTTCGTTGTTGAGTTTTGTGAAGTCCGACGGATCATTTTGGATTAATTAGATTTTCGCTTCAATTCCGAAAATGGAACCTGAGTTTGGTGAATTCTATGTAGTTATCAACCAATCACTATTTTATAATCGTCGCCTTAAAAATGATCATTAGAATTCAAAAGTCAAGAGAAACGTGAAGTGTAACACAATTTCGAAAATCGGCGATTATAAATTCATAAGCCTTACATTGCGATGTATTCTGCATATTGATATATCGTTAGAAGAACATGAAAGTGGAAAGTACATATTTCAAGTAACTGAGTAGTAATTATGCTAGACCGTGAATAGGAGCAAAACTAGTCTATCTGAATATGAGCATTAGAGAAAGCATTCAAAATGTTTTACCCATGGTTGCTTTTATGGAGTGCAGCGGCAAATAAATCCTCAAAATCAATAGAACAGTAAGTCTTCGACATTTTGTGCTGACCTCATTAATTCTACTGGTCTCACATAGCTGAAGGCACATGGTCACGCACCCGCCCCAGATCACGAGTGGGTACACCTTGCTACACATATCTTTCAACTGCTAGCCAGCTTAAACCAGACGTTCAACCGACATACCGATAGCCTCCCAAATATATCTTCGATCTCCTTCATTCCTGACCTCTGATTTGACCGAGTCGGTATACTTCGATTATAAAGGTGTTACTGGTTAGGACGTTGTCAAACTCTGAATACTTGTGGCACATTTAGGTGTATTAAGTGGTTGGATGAACTTGCCAGAGAGCCCTGCTGACCTAGTATTCCTACCAGTTGGTACTCAGTAGGAAAGCTTATCTAAAAACACAGAGGGACTGGTTTTCCACGTGGAACATAGTACCCACGTCATTATTGCTTGTGAATACTCTACCGAGCAGGGCATCGCAGAATGTACGATACGATTCTGTCAAATGTGAATATCAGAAATGCTAACGTCAACGAATGACGAGTCGTTCCCGAGAATAGACAAAACTGCCGAGACAAATCAAGTTATGAAAAGTAGAAATACAAGGGATCGAGGAAAAACTGGAAGTCCAAAAATGTGAAGACAAGATGTAGTTCAAGTATCAGAACACATAGTTAAACGCATATGATATGAAGTCTATTGCAAGTTTATGAAACTACATGCCAAGTTAGAGGCCTGTAAATAGTTTATTGTAACTCAAACTACTTACTACCAGCAAGTAGTATCGTTTGAATGCATAAAAGGCGATCAAAGAAGGAATAAAGTCTAGTGTATTTATAGGTGGACAGTACCCACAGGCTTTCTGTAAGCATGAAAGAAAAATTTCATCCTTAAATAAATCTGAACAAAGCTTGAGATGGGAATCTATTGACCGAACTGTTTATCAATTTGCTCTGGAATCGTGACGTAATTAGGATTAGTACATCTACTATACTAAAGGCATAAACGCTTAATTGGTTATCTTATAATCGAATAGATCCATTTTGTGCTTATGACTAGAATTCTTTGCTAATTATAATTTGACAACCAATCTGTGGGCATTGTACAGGTATTCAAACGGTCCTGTAGAATGAACACTGTTCTGACAAGTGCATTACAGATTTCAACTGTCATCATGTTTCAAAAAACAATGTAATCTTTTCATAATTTCTATTATTTTCTCATCTATTTTTAAGCTAAGTAAATCTTTCAGAAAATCAATGGAAATCTTTCACAATATCTTATTTGTTTATCTATGTAATATCTACTATTAACGATAGAACAACAGTATCAATATCAATAACAATAAATCACACTCATATCAAAATTCTATTGTAAAATAATCGTGTTTATAGAGAAAATACAAAAGAATTAAAAAAACTGTCATGAATTTCAAGAATTCTTTACTGAAATTGGCATAGAAATAACTTTCGTTTGCAAGTAACTATCCAGTGCTTCTTTCCCACTGAAATAATTAGAAAAAGAATGAGTAATATTATGTAGTAATGTTGAAATGGTTAATGTTTCCAGCCTCATTTAATCAATTATACAATGCAAACATCATGCAATGTCATCTGTAGGTATCTACCACATAATATTCATCTCAAAATTATTGATTGATGACTGATTTGAAGGTCGTTTGTGTGACTGTATTTATGATCAGTTGAAAAGTCCCAAGCTATGACGAAAGAGCTACACAGTGCTTTAGCATTTTCATTCGTTCTCTATTTAATGTCAACTAGTGAGTAGAACTATCAAGCTAAACAAATATTCACACTCATTTAACAATGTGCCCATTAATAGAATACGTTAAATTATTTATGATCCTAGTTGACAATGGTACTTTTATGATGGATGATACAGTAGGAAAAACCAATTACAGTTCAAATCAGTTATGGTCTTACCGAAATCGAGAGCATTTTTAATTTTCTAGTCTAATTGAATTCTACTTTCAGATAAACAAATCATTTTTTATGTAAATGGTTACAGTAAATGATTACAGTTTTCATCGATGTTTACCATTGAAGAGCATTTACGAATTAACAAGTTCCAAACGTTTCTCTAGATAATTTTGGCTTGAACACTTGACCATCGAGATTATGTCATCCAACTTATGCAGGCCAGTGAAATAGTCATCAAATTTGTAAAACAGTTGATCTCGCAACATGAAAAATACTTAATAATTGCAGGTTTACGAAAGAAATCATATTGGTGGTTGTGCAGAAATGTACATGTAATATACTACTCTCTATGTATTAAGTGGATATCCTGTTGTCGAGCATTTTCACTGTCGAACATCGCCGGATATTAGAAACAACTAAAATTATGATAACGTACTAAAACACATACATACGAAATTTATTCATCATAATACTCACAGTTCACGTCCCATTCCAGACATTTTATAACCACCAAAAGGAGTTTGGGGAGAAATGAGATTATAACTATTGATCCTATGACATGAAAGTGAATAATTCAAACAAACATTGTATTACGGGCTTAGAGTCGCACGTATAACACATTAATAATAAATAATGGAACAATAGTTTGTCAAAATACAGTAAAACTCAGCCTGTAGCTCTTCTAGGGATACTGACTGTCTAACGCTAAAACCTTGCTAAACAACGCTAACCAGAATAAACAAATTAACCTCTACGGAAATGACGAAATACAACTCGGTTGTACTCTCTCAACTCATTGGACCCAAACTGGACAGCAAAGATTGGATACGGGCGAGATGCTGCTGTACTCCAGTCACGAAAATGAAAGTGTTACACACACTCAGGCAGTTTCTCTGACACTTTCCAATGAAACGCGAAATGCACTTATAAGATGGGAATCTCACGGATCCAGGATCATCAGAACATCCTTTATACAAAGAAGGAGGGAATCACAATGAATGCTATCCTGTGATACACACCCACTAATGAGGCTGCAATCGATAATAGCGAAGTGACTAGGAAAGCACCTGAAAATCCTGATGCGAGATTTAAGCGCCGAAGTCGGAATGGACAACAACGGTTATGAAGAAAGTACTGTGGAGGACAATTGGAAGGGGATCAAAGAAACACTAACTTCATAAGAAGGACTACACAGCAAAGTGGTGCATGGAGGACAGCTTACATGTGCATTCCAAGTGAGGACTGGAGTCAGACAGCACTTCATACTCTCCCCCATCACCTTTCTTCCGGTGGTCGACTGGATTATGAAGACCTCGACGTCTGAGAGAAAACATGGAATACAATGGAAACTTCGGAACCAGTTAGAATACTTGGACTTCGCAGATTACCTGACTCTCCTATTCCATACACATCAACACATGCAGGTGAAGATAAACAGTGAATCAGCAGCCTCTGAATCAGTAGACTTCAACATACACAAGGGAACAAGCAAGATCGTCAAATGCAACACGGAGAACACCAACTCAATCTCATTTGATGGAGAATCTCTGGAAGATGTGGAACCTTTCGCGTATCTGAGTTGCATCATCGATGAACAAGGAGGATCTGATGCAGACGTAAAGGCGAGGATTGGCAACGCAAGGACAGCATTCCTACAATTGAATAACATATAGAACTCAAAACAACTGGCAACTGATTTCGAAGTCAGAATCTTCAATATGATCGTCGAGACAGTTCTGTTGAAATATGAAGAACTACCACAATAATCATCAAGAAGTACAAGTATCTATAAACAATTATCTACGCAATATACTCAATATCCGTTGGTCGAATATCATCAGCATCAGCCTACTGTGGGAGAAATCGGAAGTGGATAGGACAAACATTACGGATATCATCAAACTGCATCACGAGACAAGCGCCCACTTGGAATGTTGAGGGAAAACGAGAAAGTGGAGAATTAAAGAACACACAACATCGGGAATTGGAAGCAGACATGAAGAGGATGAATAGGAACTGGAAAGGATTGTCCAGGACAGAGTTGAATGGAGAATGCTAGTGTGTGGCATATGCTCCTTCATGAGGATTACCAGGCTTAAGCAACTAAACAAGCTTTGATCTACGCACTTCTAAATCAATAAACGAAATATTCATCTAAATCAAAGTATCTGAACGCAAGAAGATGAATAAATTGAAGCATATAGATCGTGAATAATATTATCACCAATGTCAATATACTACTTAAATAAATAAGGGTATAAATAAATGCGAAACGCTCAAGTTACTGTAGGAAAAGAACAAACGGCAAACACAAATAAATGAAAATTTAGGATGTCGACGATTGATGGAAATCGAGATGGGAAGAAGAATAAGTTGTGTGAAGATGTGCAAATGAAACCCTTCTAACGATTATCAACCAGTATAGTTTAGGTGAGTAAATGCAACATTATGCGAATGTCGCGGGCCGGTGGTTATTTCGGAGTTTGTTGAAGAGTGCGTGAAAAACAAACAGTCACTCACTGACTCTGGGAGAACTCCCCGGGCACTGGACAGAGAGTGTTGTCCGCCAAGTGCGGGTTTCCCACCCAGTCTCCATGTCATAATTGCGGAGACGTACTGCACATGGCCCTGTGGCTGTGTGTGGTGCTGAGCAGATGACCTGGTTGGATGGGCGCTGGCCTCAGGTGTACGGTTATTGACCACATCTCACAATGGGGGTCACGGGACGCGACACCACGCATTTTGTCAACACAACACCTCAATATCCACACACATACCTACGTCCCTCTCTGTCTGCTTACATCAACTACACTCTCTACCACAGGTACCACATTCTCACTCCACATACACAACACTGACCATTCGATAGACTATCAACAGACACTCATGATACAGATTCACTCGATTCTATTATTTATGTAATTAGGTCGTCACTTCTCAAACTGAATTGCAAATCATCCAATAAGACACATTAGCTAATGCTAATCACTTCGGTTATTCTCCACACACTATCGATTCACATCAATATCAGTTCGATTGAGTCGAATCCACTGTGCTGATTAATAAACACCACAACCTTGTATGTCACATACCACTGCACAACAGGAGATCAAGTTCATCCACCTCTCTTCTATACTTAACATTCAATCTATTGGTTGAAAATTTTCAGTTCGTTTTGTTCGATGGTGCTAACTCACAGAACAAGGTGTTCAAAAAGTCGGTTGTTAGTGTGCATGGAATTATCAAGTCCAGATACTCGGGTTGTTTTCTGTTGCAACCCAGATAATCAGTCGTTAACTGTGTATCTGTTAAATAACTTGTTGTTTTTTGTTTTTCTTTGTCTTGGCATCGTTCGTTGTTGAGTTTAGTGGAGTGCGACGAAGTGCCTAAGTACGCACGTGGCAATCCTGATGCGATATTTTAAATGCCGATGTCGGAATGGACCACAACGTTTATTAAGAAACTACTGTTGAGGACAATGGGAAAGTGGTCAATGAAACACTTATTCCAACGTGTCATGACGTGCCGGACCGCAAGTGGGATCATGATATTGAATTGATCTTTATCGAAACCCCATGGAAGATCCAACAATGTGAGTAAAAGAACACAGTATTTAACAACAGGCGAAAAAGAATAGAGAAAGCTGAATACACTGGAGTAAACAACCTAGTGAAGAGGAGCATTAAATCCGACTAGCAGAAATACGTGGAAGACCTAGCAACGTCAGTGGAGAAAGCTGCAAGAGAAGGAAATATGAAACAATTATACGACACAACGAAGAAACTGACAGGGTAATATGGTAAACCAGAAAGAACGGTCAAGGACAAAGAAGGCAAGATGATCACTGAGGTTCAAGAACAGTGGAGGAGATGGGTAGAACACTTTAAGGAACTCGTGAACAGGTCAAATCCACTGAAGTCACCGGACATCGAAGCAGCACACATAGACATGCCTATGAATGTCACTCTATTAACGATCGAAGAAATCAGAATGGCCATTAGACAAATGAAGAGTAGGAAAGCAGCGCGACCTGACAATATACCACTCCAAGCTCTGAAGTCAGATAAGGAAGTAACTGCGAAAATACTTCACACTCTATTCGGGAAGATTCGATAGGAAGAAAAAGTGTCACCGACAGACTGGAAAGAAGGACACTTTCATTAAGAAACCAAAGAAAGGAGATTTGAGCAAATGCAAGAGCAACAGATGCATCGCACTGCTGTCAGTATCAGGGAAGGTTTTCAACAGTGTTACTGAACCAGATGAAAAACTCAATAGACGCCCAACTTCAAGATAAACAAACCAGATTGCGTAAGGATCAGCTTTGCACAGAATTATTTTAGAATTCTAGTTGATTCATGTGAACTACTGTATGTCCAATACAAATAGTTCATCTCTGTTCATTACAGTTTTACTTCATTTTCTCACTTAACCAATGTGTTGAACAATATTATTTATTAATATCCGAATAATTTCGATCATATTTAATTGTTTGAAAAACAATAAGTCCTTTTTGTGGATTGTATTGTGTTATTTAAATGGTTACTATTGTAATACGTTTATTCACAACCTTTGAATAACTTCCTGTTGCAATACATTTGTTTAGATTAACATGTTTATTATTCATATATTTATTACTACAATATGTTCTATTACTATCATATCATATAATTATATACTAAATATAATCTATTTAATAATTATCACTGACTCATAAATTACCTAGACTGGTTCAGTATTTCTTATATATGCACATAATTAGATGCAGGTACATTCCGCTGATGTGTTCTAAATGGGACGAAACGCGCGTCCTGGATTCCACTGCTAGCCACTATCCATCTTTACTTATCAGGCTCGTGAATTAAGGCAATATCGAGGCAATATGCACAGTATGCACATATACCAATAACAGACTGATCAATTGCAGTCTTTAACCTCAATGGGAAGATACAAGCAAACAATACCAAGTGAATTTATGCATATGATTATTCCTGTATATTAAAGTCTGATGAAGAATTAATTGGAAACAATATTGTTCCTTTATATTTGTTTTATCAATTTACACGATGAGAATTTTTCTTTTGTTATTGACTTCAACTGATACTCATCTTACTCATTAGAGAAACATGAACTAACGAGTGCATATCAATAATTCAAATACATATTTTTCAGTGTGAAATAAGCTTACCAAAAACTTCCAGCTTCTACACATTGAGCAATTCTCATTGCTTTATCCATATCACTTGTGAATACACCAGCACCTAATCCATAATGTGTGGCATTTGCACGTTCAATTACTTCTTCCAATGTATTAAATTTCAATATACATTGAACTGGACCGAAAATCTCTTCTTTTGCTATACACATTTCATCAGACACATCTGCAAACACTGTTGGTTGAATAAAATAACCTTTTTTTCCAATTCGACATCCTCCAGTGACTAGTCGAGCACCTTGTTTTTTGCCTTTTTCAATATATGACATGATTTTGTCAAATTGTACATTGTCAATCTTTTTCAGATTGAAATTGAAGAAAAGAAAGTTTCACATTGATTAAGCATGCCTTAGTAAATAAAGACTATTTTATTTATACGAATTCACATCAAACATTCGGTCAGGTTATTAATATTAGATTATGTCAACAACAACAACATGAAGAAAATGTTTCCATATAAATGGAAAACAACTAGTTCCATCACGAGACAAGCGCCAACTTGGAATGTTGAGGGTAAACGAAAAAGAGGAAGGATAAAGAACACACTACATCGGGGATTGGAAGAAGAAATGAAGGATTATCCAGGACAGAGTTGGATGGAGAACGCTGGTAGGTGGTTTATGCTCCTCCATGAGGATTAACAGGCGTAATATATATAAAGAACTAAAATTAAAATTATTCAAACTTAGGTTATCTGATTTAAAACAAGGAATAAATCGAGACTGAGTTCAGTGGTTTTTTAACACCACATAATTTTTAAATGGATACTTATGTATTGATGGCGACTGGAAAGTTTCTGAAAGAGAATGAGACACTGTGTGGGTTAGTTTAAGACTATTAGTATAGGGTTGTGAAGATTATTAAGTTTTTGATTGAGATCATGGACCGATTGCTGCTGGACCATCATTGAAAACCTGGAAGCACTGGACAACCGTTTCGTCCCATTGTGGGACTTTTCAGCAGTGTGCATCCACGATCCCACTCTCGGCCCTGGGTTCGAACCCCGAAGGCTCCCAAAGAGTGCACACTCATATATTTCTACGCGAGCTAACTCATGGTATTTAAGTTGTCCATTGACTACAAGTGAAGTGAAGTTAGTATCCTTCAATTTATAGGAAATCTCAACCAGGTCACTTAATACAATAATAACCGTAGGATGATTAGTGAACTAGGCACAAGATATATCTATTAAAGTTCTGTCTGGAAGAAATGATCTAAGTAGTGAGATACCAGAATAATACAGTATGAAGATCACACTATAACAAAAATTAATTGAAGCTGACAATGTGAACCATTAAACATTTACATGATGATCTGAAGATATAACGCTTGTTTTTAGACCTAAAACTCTAAGGCTACATCTTATCTGGAGCTTTTGGAATCCACTGATAAAGAGTAACCAAACGAAAAAATGATCACTCAAACATTTCAAACACACTTTGTTGTAATAAAAACTTGAAATAAGACATAATATTGGTTTCCTCCACAAATGACTCCAAAATTCACTCAGAAAAGTAGTTCATGTTTTTGTCAATTCAGTGACATTGCCTCACCAATCGACTACTATTATGGAAAATGAAGTTTAAAATAGTACTTTTAAGGATTTTTATTTTGCCGTTGATAGGTAGATGTAATCAGCTGAAACTGTCTATCATTGCACTGGTGGTTACTATGCAATTTTAATAAAGACTTTCAGAACAGTATGCCGAGAGAAACAAATGAAAATTTTCATTGGAAATAGTTCCAAACTTATCGGCAGTATTTATATACCAACACAAGATAGCAACCAAACAGTAACTGATTACCTGTGGACCTTGTATAGTATCAGATAAGAAGGGATCACCAACTTTACGTTGTTCAGCTAGTCTTTTCAGTTTCCCAACCATCTGATCGTATATAGAAGCTTGTACAAATACACGAGTACCAGCCACACAACACTGCCCATGGTTAACCATTGTAGCTTCATGTGCAACTTCTGCAGCTTTCTCAACTGAAAAATCGAAAACAGACAAAGAGGCAACATAGATTTATTTTAAGGTATGTTAAATAAAAAAGAAACTAGTGAATATTACCATTGAAAATGTACATATGAAGATTTTTAAATGTGATATACCAATCTCATACAGGTCATATATATTTATCCATTCAAAACCATTTATACAAAAATATTCGACATATATACTAGTAACAGTAAATTATATTAACTTCATAAGTATTCAAACATTTAACCGCCAGTGATCTCAAAATATAACGATGATAATGAAAAAAAAAAGAAGTCAACTCGAGAGATACTCTGAAAGTATAAGCAGGTTTAAATATATCGGTAAACAATTCTTGGGATAGAGATCTTGAACCGATTGATGTTAGACCACCATTAAAAACCTGGAAGCACTGGACGGCCGTTTCGTTCTATTGAGGAAATCCTCAGCAGTGCGCATCCACGATCAATCGGTTCAAAATCTCGATCAATAGCTTAATGATCTCCACAACCCTATATTGATAATTCTTGGAATAATCAAAGGGTATTAGCAACTAGGTTGTTATTATCACTAGACAGCTTCATATTCTATTATAATGGGACATCAAATGATTTAATCTAGTGATTCTGGTAGATAAGATTCTGTCAGTATCAAACGTTCACGCAACATAACATAATATAAATCACATACACTAAATCTAAATGATACATGAACTAAAGATAAATTCTCATTTTCGAGGGTCATCCAATGTTTCCAAGTTTTCCATAGTGGTCTAGCTTCATGATCTCAATTATTAAAACAATCTAAATTTGTTTGTAAGTTGAACAATCCAAGGGTACAAAAACTAATTTGATTAAAAAAACCTATTGATACATGAATAATACATGTTAAATGAATTAATATTGTTGAATTCAATGGAATTTTATCACAGACAACACATTAAGGTCTACAATTCATCTAGGCGTTCCTTTATTTAGGGTCAAATGTTGGAACAAAAAAAATTAAAATTAAAATGAACTAATAGGGTGAAAGCTATTTTAAATTACCGACTCATAAAGAATAGTCTACTTCAAACGATTTTGAACCATGTCACTTTATATCTCATAACATACATTAGCGTTACGCTACGAACAGTAACTACCAAGTTCTCACCTCTTGGATTGCCTCAGACCAATAATTAGCAACTTCACAGATTAATTCCTGACATTTTGCAACCTATTTCTAGAATATCTAGCACCGCCAGTCAGGAAAGGTAGTAACTGGACCTGTTCCAAAAGTCGTAAATTTGATGTCAGTATTGGAATATATATACAATGCCGAAAATTCGCCAGTATAAGAACGGGAGTAAAATGTTCGGTATCATATCTGAAGACTGCGTACCATCTTTTATGGTATTCAAGAAATTACCCTTACATGAATGGAAAATGTTCCTAAAAAGAATTTTCAGAAAATAACGTCTGGGTTACAGTTCTTTAGTAACGGCACTTTCAATTATGGTAAAAAGATACAACAAAAATGTTAAACACATACTATCAGCATCAGCTAATATGATCAGTGGTGATTTGCCGCCAAGTTCTAATTTCACATGTTTAATATTCGTAGCCGCAGCTTTCATTATCAACTGACCAACTTCAGTACTACCGGTGAATGAGATAGCTCTAACATCTGGGTGATGAGTTAACGCCTCACCAGTAGTTTCACCATATCCACAGATAACATTAAATACTCCAGGTGGGAAACCTAAATAAAAAAATAATTGTTAATTATTTCTGACACTTATTCTGCCACTGAAAATATCAAATAAATTACAACAGTA
This sequence comes from Schistosoma margrebowiei, assembly GCA_944470205.2. Lineage (NCBI taxonomy): Eukaryota > Metazoa > Platyhelminthes > Trematoda > Strigeidida > Schistosomatidae > Schistosoma > Schistosoma margrebowiei. Next base: position 10,050,269 of record OX104025.1, read on the forward strand.
GAACAAAAACAGTGGTGAAACATATGACAAGTCGATTTACGTAGAATTAAACTCGGAATCAAAATAGACTCGATGAAATTTAGTCACATTAGTACAAAATCATTTGTGCAAGTTAAGTATAAAGGGATTTGAACTTGTAAATCAACAGTTATTTCCAAATGTATCATGAATATTCATTTGTATCTCAGTTAAATGAGGTTCTTTTTCTGTTCGAATATACGTAGGCAACAGTTATTGATGGTTGATATTAGTTACGATACCATATGAAAGAAACCAAAATCAAAGAAGTCAAACGCTGATTAGAACCTGTATCTCAGGCGTTTTAAAAACATTGACCTTCCAGTCAAATAATAACAGTTAGTTAGTAATTTAACTCAGTTCATTCACGTATTGCAGAAATAACACAAAGAACATACTAATTGTTTCTTTGCTGATTTTGCAAATCGTTTATCCATAGACATCATTTGTATTTTAAAATGAAATATTAAATGTATATGTATATGTTTACCTGCCTCTTTGGTTAAAGCAGCTAAATACAATGCGGATAATGGCGTTTGTTCTGCGGGTTTCAATACAACTGTGCAACCAGCGCATAAACATGGAGTACACTTGAGAACGCTCAACAAAAACGGATAGTTCCACGGTGTGATACAAGCAACAACTCCAAGTGGTTCACGGCGAGTAAAAGTAATCATATTTCCGTCAACTGGTAACTGTTTACCATGAATCTTATCAGCGTATCCAGCATAATATCGAGTTGTTTGCGCTGCAAATAAGACATCATCTAATGCTAATTCTACAGTCTTCCCATTATCCATTGCTTCTAAACGCTAAAATGAGAAGAAAAAGAAATGATAGGAGTACAAACAACGAATTGATGTTGATGAAATTATGAATTCGGAGAGCAACATACTTACTATTTTCATTATTGAACAAACTAACATATTATCACAAAGAAATGGATGGACATTTCCACAAATTTTAAGGTTCCACAAAGGGAATACTAAACTAATTCGGAAAAGTAGAACCTTCAAGCTAAAATAAACACTAAAGAGAAGAGAGTATTACAGTGAGCTATCGTTTTCGATAACTTTCCCGTTAGGCTCTGCAGTTATAAATCCAAAATTATTACTGCATTAAGTAAACAAAGATTGAAGTTGGATTGGTCTACGGAATAAATTGAGAACGAAAAATTTCACGTTGATTGAGTTTTAAATACTTCAAATTACTAACAAAACGACATTATTGGTGATGTAAAGAAGTTATACATCATATACCTATTAATCTACCAAAAACGTAAGATTACGTTTACTATATACAACTGAAGTAATTGACATTTGTTCAAGGAAACCCGAAAAGGATACATAAAGCCATTTAAGTTACTTTGGGTCATTTTATTCTTAGCTCAAATAATGTGGCAGCAAAATCCGACCAGTGGCCTCTATGTGGCACTACTGAGTAGTAGGGGTGACCTTGCTAGCTAAATTGGACAGTCAGATAAGATCGAACTAATCCCCCATTATTCTGTAAACCAGATTACTTTGGGTCTCCAAAATTGAAGCTTTCAAATCTTGAGGGGTGTCTGATGTGTATGCTTACGTATATGAATTGCATGATTTTCGGCTCGTGTACTTGTATATGTAGCTATATGCAAATGGTACGTGGCGGGTTCGCTAAAGGAATGTAAGCTGAAATGTGTGCCCTATATCTTATAAAATCAGTGGGCTAAACCAACAGGTCGAAGACACGACAAGAAGAAATAAGAGCAAATACTGGGAAGAGGTGACCATAAACCTTTCCTGAGAGTGCTTATACTTATGTGCATTCCATGAAGTGCATGAGCAAGTCTTTGTATCGTAAATGTGCATGTAATGCGTAGAAGACAGTCAGCTGTAGCAAATACGTTCGAAGAGAGTGGTAACCATCTACCATCCCAGGTAGATGAACATAATTTTATCTATACTATGAGATGCATAAGTGAAAACTTGTGTGTTATTGGTGTGCATGTAACATATTAGGCCCTGGTCTGGTGAACATTGGTCTTGCGTTCTTCCTCTTCGTTCGGGGCAAGTTAGTGTTGGATTAATCGTCAGGTGTAGAATATCAGTCTTCCTAGTCGTTGCTGGGTATTGGTTGCTTAAGGTCATCTACGCTTATTGGTTGGTTGTAAGATGATGTAACAATTACGATTTGCACTCCCAAGACACTGTTTCTTATCCCGAATTCATCTTCATTATTTTAGATTATATTTATTTTTGATGTTATTATTATCACAATAGCTATAAAATAATTGGTTTTTTAAATATACAATCCAACTTATTAGTTAGAACTCATCATCTTCACTACGACATATGATTCTTCCCATCCTTTTTTGTTTGATCTTTTCTCAGCATTACCATTCAAGTTATTTGGTTCTGTTATTAATTTGTAAAATTTAAGAAACAACCGGCGTGAAGTTTGCTGTTTTTAATGGATTAACACAAAAATGATAATCTTGGATTTATAGCCATAAAGTTTGATGGAGGAGTTATCGTAAAATATCGTTCACTTCAAGACTTTCTGATCTCGAATATACCATGGAAACTGGTAAATTCTTAATATTAATATGACACAAGACCAAAAAAATACTCTAAATAGTTATCACGTGAATTGCTGAAGTAAACTGAATTCTTTCCTTAGTTTATATCTAACTGTAGATTCACCTGTACAGAGCAAGTTTTATCAGAAAAATGGATACTCCATGTTTTTCCAAACTGGTAATGATGATGTTACGTATTCATCAATTGCAGATTCATGTACACGGTGCCCTAAGTCAAACTTTATGATTGAAGGCTAGTAATGACAACCGGCTGTCCGAGCCGAAGTAGGTGACACAGGACTCGAATCTGAGAATGAATAGACGTCTTGGCCACGAGTTCGAACCTATATGGACAGATAAGAAACAACTTACAGCTATATATTCAGCATTCATCTCGATCAGATCAGCCAATTTATGTAACAAAACACCACGTTCTGAAGCATCCATGGTACGCCACGTAGATCCTGTCTTGAAGGCTGCCTTAGCAACTTCAACTGCTTTGTTCACATCATTCTGATCAGCTTCTTGAACATGACATATCACATCCTCTGTTGTTGGATTAATAGTTGGAAATGTTCTTTTCGATTTGCTATCGACAAATTCATTACCAATGAATAACTAAAATATAGCATGTCGAATATAAAGTACGTCAAAATATGTAATTATACTTACAACTGGCTAGATTTCTTTAAAAGTAATAAAATCTAAAATTATAAAAGTTAAGCAGGTAAATCCTAGTTAAGCAAACACAGTTGCTGAGCCTTATCAAACGTTAAATCTTTTCAAACTCGCTACTAATTATGAACTTATCAAGCATCTTTATTAAAATAGAAATCACCATGCAACAAAGATATGAGTTACATTGGTAAGTACACTAAGTTATACTGTACAATAAGCGCAACTTTTCGAGGTAAACAAACTTGTTAATATAAATATAATCTGATTTATCGGACAACAAACGTTAGTACTGTATAAAGGCTCCATAATTTAGACATTAATAGTTGTTAAGCAGCCCTTTCCAATATCGATTAAGCATCGTCATGAAAACAATCAACAGCCACGTTCAACTGAACTTTCTAGTCATTTTATTTCATTGGACAATTACGAATTTATATCACTCCAGATTTCTAAAGAATACTTAGAATTCTGGAAGTTGTTCTATTCGAACAATCAACACTACGGAAATAATTCATGAATCGAAAGATTTTTGAACAATAAGTTATTCATGAGTTCACTTATAATACAGCATCTGTACTCTCACATTCTATTTATGAAAAGGACAATTTTTTTAAAAAGCAACAAAGTGGGATTAGTTAACTCGTGAATAGCAAGTGAGTCAATGTGACATCTAGAAGTCATGTTCTAAATGATGCATGCAATTTACAATCCAAGTTAAATAACTTCCTAGGAAATGTTGAAGATGGATTTTTTGATTGAAATTATGAACTGATTGATGTGAGACCACCATTGAAAACCTGGAAGCACTAGATGGCCATTTCGTTCTATTGTGGGACTCCTCAGCAGTGTGCATCCACGATCCCGCTCGCGGGATTCGAACCCAGAGCCTTCAGTCTTGCGCACGAACGACTAACCTCTAAACAAATAAGTCGGTATCCAACAGTGTTAATGTCTAACCTCAACCAATTCACGAAATTGCTGAGGAGTCCCACAACAGGACGAAACGGTCATCTAGTGCTTCCAGATTTTCAATGATGGTCTAACACCAATCAGTTCATGATCTCAATCAAAAATTTAATAATCTCCACAACCCTATACTGATAAGATGGATTTACCTATCACAATAGCCTTCGAATCAAGTTAAATTATTCGTGGAAATTTTTTTTAGTTTTTATACAAATTTAAACTTGAAAAATTTAACAGGATGTGAGAGTAACAACTGCATACCCAACGATAACAAGATGTACTGACTGGACAAATTAAATACCTACTTGAGTATGCTTAACTTCAGGAAGACAATACGCCTTCGTCATACTTTCCAAAAATCACCTCAACTAAACGAATTTACTAAGATTTAAATACTTGTAAACAGACATGAATGACCAATGAAGGTCATAACTTTTGTTTTAGATCTGATTGGTTGAAAGTTGTAATCTGTTAAAACTAGACATACATTTATCGATCGGCTTTATTGCAATAACGTCAATTCCCACAACTCAATAATGGTATTTTATTTTCTGAATTTCTCGTTGCTTATTCTCATCATGAATTAATTTCACATTTAAGAATATGTCTAACTTATGTATAGATCTTATCCATCTAAATGAAAAAATTCCAGCATATACATTCTAATTGATTAAGTTATCCTGTAAATTGGTAAAATAACCGTAAAAATTTCTGGACTCTCCTTAATGCGGATACAAATAATCTCAAATTCAAACAACTTGTAATGAGTGAATACATTTTGGCAACTGAAAGCTATCACTTGGGTAGAATGAATTTAATAAGTCTAGTTTGTTCAAAAATAAACGTAAATTTACTTATTATTGAAAGAAGCGTAACCTGTCAGTATTGAAGTGTTAAGGTTAGAAGTTATAATGACGGTATATGGTTAGAGTAACTAAATACCTTTTAATCATGAAATTACTCTTGATTATACCCTTGATCACACCATGTAAGCGTAGGTACTATTGTGGTGTAAGTTACTTAAATCCACATAAGTAGTGTATAACGGTTGTCAGACATAGAATGTATTTCAGTAGAAGGTCGAGAAATAACGCAATTAGTATGAAAATGTATGAACAATGAAATGTGAGACATTTGACTGATATTTGCAAATGGAACAGTCAAGTTTGAGACGATGGATTGATATTTTGCAAATTAACTATTTACTATATGATTCTCAGATTTTCCTGAGATGCTCTGTAATTTCGTGTCAGTTGCATTCGATTGTCCCCACTCATGTTCTTGTTCACTACACTATCAGTGTCAGGATTAAGTATTTCTTAAAATTACCTTAAACACTATGTCATTATTCACCATGTAGCCGTACAGAATATACGTTTGACAATTTTAAGCATTTCAGGAACTAATAATAGACAATTTTTACTTATTTTTAAAAAAAATATATAATATATTCTGTCCTTCACCGAGTTTCGAACTTTGAAGTCTAATGGACGTCATATTAAATGTGATTGGGCTGTAGTGGTAAATAAATCCCCAAAATCAGTAGCTCTATAAGTCTTCAAAATTTGATACTGACCACATTAATTGTAATAGACTCACCTATCTGAAACAGCTCAGTCACGCATCTGCACCAGATCACGAGAGGAAACGTCGTGCTCAATTTCTCCTACAATCGCTAGCCGGTTTAGATCAGTCATTTCTCGATATATTGATAACCTATCAAATATATCTTCAAACCTCCTCGCTTCTAACTTTTGATTTCACTGGGTGGGGACGATTCAACTATAGAAGATGTTGCTGGTTAAAGTGTTGTCAGCTATAAATATCTGTGGCATATTCAGGGCCCTAAAATTCATCGATATGATATGATCTTACTACAACAGCTATTTTTCGTCTTAATCTAATTCTATGAATACAGAGAGAACTTTTGGTTCACCTCATGCTACCACGGTTCATGGCTATCTTTCTTTCCTTATTTCCTCTGTCTAATTTTTAATAGTCACAATTCGATTTTGTTTGTTAAATATACGACCATTCTGAACATTCCTCATCCTTACTATTAAATTATTTAATCGTAGTAACACCATTCTTTATTTTAGCAGTTTTTATTCTTAATTTTTGATTATCACTCATGTAATGTTTACAATATTGACTAAAATATATCCATCTAAGTAACTGCGCTTTCTCAAACAATCGGACCGGATATTTGCGAATAATAATGTAAAGGTGCTTTTACAGAAGAAAAATATGTATTTGTAAAATATCTGTGAATGAATTTGAAGTAAATCTAACGTTTCGCCTGGCAATCTGGTCTAAGCTTTCTCAAGAAAATAACGTTGGATTTACCTCAAATTCATTCGCAGATATTTTACAAATACATATTCTTCCTCTTTAATGTCTCACAGCAACTTGGTGCCAAAATACTGTGAAACTATTCGATCAAATTTAGACGAAAGTTCTTATGTAGAGGTGTTTTTTTGTTATTTGGTAAATGTATCAACAATAAACGAAATATTATTTTCTTGAGTATCATAGTCTATAGTCAACTAGATAGTTGATACGTAATTTCACTGTGTTATGTCCCAACAAGAATAATGAATGGTAACTTTTGGGATCCATTTACTGACCAATACTAAACGTATATTCCTATTGTATAATTATTAAGTAACTAAACTATGCATATTCATATTCCTGTTATTATAAACTTCGTGTTGACCCATAAACTATTATTATACGTTTTACTATTCTTGAGTTGTACCCAGTTTATGAATTACTACCTCCCTCATTCACAGTCACATCTGGCTAATTCTTGTACAAATGTTGTTTCATATTTTATTGGTACGTTGTGGTCTGTTTGATTGATATATAAATTCAGTATATTTGAAATATAATGATTCATATCGCAGAGGCTCGAATTGATGTTCTGGACTTAACTGATTGGGCTAGGCAAGAAGCAGGACCAACCAAAAATCTAGGCTGATCAAACGGGTTTACGCGTCATTGATTCGATTGATAAGTCACTGCCCTCTAATCTGTGGTCACAAGGTATAACACATTGACCCAGTATATATTTACGATAGGAAAAGTTATATGTGTATTTTATATTTTTTTGTCAGTTATGAACCTGGGAAGAATATGATTCAATGTATAAAGTAGATGACAAAGGGTTCCCTTATACGTACACATGTGTTTTATCCAACACAATGTTAAAAGCAATTGTGTTGTAATTACGCAATAAGATAAAATGATTATTTAAACCTTATATAATCTCATAATGACAATACAAATGTTTATAGCACTTAGTCCCTTTTGATAAATTTCAAGAGTATAATAAGAAGACGATTATTAGAACTACGTGATATATATATATATATATAATTATTAAGACACTACCTTACACCAATCTCTTCGTTATTGTTCTCTTTTTTTTTATACCCGCCTTACCTATTTTCTTTTCCTTTTTCCTTCTCTTTAAATACTCATTGTTTTGTGTGGCGCATATATATTTGGCGCACCCTTGTACCAATATGTATGTGTTCAAATAAATAAATAAACTACTGAGAATCTATAGAGCACGATGTAACACGTCTAGAAGTCGTTCAATTTCAGTAATTTTCTATCTGTAAAAATTCCATGAGGAGTCCCATACTAGGACGAAACGGCCGTCCAGTGCTTCCAGGTTTTCAATGGTGGTCTAGCTTCAACTGACTCATGATTTCAATCTGTAAGTGAATTTCATCACAATTACCCTGGCCAACTTCGGAGCATGCTAGTTAATAATCAATTTTATAATATGGTGACGTGATTTGATTATTGTTCATTTATCCACACATATTATTATTATACTTGCTAACCGTTTTGAGAAATGTATTCAGCATCCACCCCTATCTACTATATCTGACCTAATTCATATTCTTCTACATATTACGTAATTTCTGATTCTCTCTCTCTCACCCCATGTTGACCATATTTATTCTGATCATCCATCGTACAATTTCATTTCACTTATAAACTGATTGAAGTTAACACTTTATCAGTGGTCTAGTGGTTAAGTGCTCGCGCGCGAAGCCAGTAGGTCCTGGGTTTGAGCCCCGCGTGGTGCGGGATCGTGGATGCGCACTGCTGAGGAGTCCCATACCAGGACGAAACGGCCGTCCAGTGCTTCCAGGTTTTCAATGATGGTCTAGCTTCAACTGACTCATGATTTCAACCTGTGAAATTTCTTAACACTTTATATTTGTCAGCCCCAACATTAACGATTTGAAGTTAGACATTAACACATTTGAATGCCGGCTTAGTGGTATGGTGGTTGAGCGCTCGCGCGCGAGGCTGTTAGGTCCTGGTTTCGAGTCCGGCGAGCCGGTCGTGGGTGCGTACTGATGAGGTATCGCACAATAGAATAAGACAGCCGTCCAGTACTTCCAGGCTTTCTAATGTGGTCTAGCTTCAATTGAATCATGAACTCAAATATTGAAATTAACGATTTGGTTTGATTTCATATTTCGATAGTACAATTAGAAGACGAAGATGATCGGAATTATGTGATGATATATCATAGCCCAATACATTTACAACAATCTGATCACACAATATACTGGTTAAGAACATTTATATATAAAACAATCAAAGATCAACTAGACTAGAAATGGAGGATAAGAGGAAACAATGATAATAATAGGAGTAATAATAATAATGAGCAAACAATTTGAAACCTCATCACTCTGGATAATAAGCTAATATTACCAGGGTAGGTTTAAGGTGAAACTAAACTGTTTTTGAATAAACAGAGGGGGTATAAATTTTCGTATGGATAAGGCTTCAATAAACCTTGGTATACACCCTTTTACACTTTTGTACAGCACGACAAAAGCCAAGCTAAGATCAATCTTATGACCTGTTTCAATTATGTGTTTGGCAATAGAGGATGATGGATGTTTATCCTCTACTCTTATCAGGTCATTTGATTCTATTTGTTCCACATAATTCTGGTAATATTCGTCTTCTTATTACAAATGTTTATAATAGTTTAAATATTAAACATTGCAGTTGATTAATTCTTTACTTTCTTCCTTAAGACATACAATTTTTCTTTAAGTCTTTGGGTGAGACTATAATTTATGGACTAACCAATCAGATATGAGATAACAGGTCTTGAATTCTGGCACGAAATTCGTTCACCCATTGGGCTACATAGCTTTCGTCATCTTAGTTGCTGTCAGTTCGTGATGAAAAGCCTAAATCTAATTCCTAACACTAACCATCAACTGTAAGTCATGATTCCGATTCCTTACAATGGTTTAAAACCCTCACTTAATCCTAGTCAATAGGTGAACATTCTCATGGTCACTTAAGCGTCGTTCCATAAATTATAGTCTCACCGCTAAATTAATCTCATTCTTATATTAAGTTGATATCTTAACAAATGGATTTATAAAACTTTGTATTCCAGACTACTGATAAGTAGCTACTATTTTGCCACACATTTTCCACTAGTTATTTTAAAACCTACTCTAAATACATTCGTCAACGTAATTAATCTTCGTTTGATCGATGTCCTCGAACAACTGGTTGGGTATGCGATTCAAGTATACTCCGTTCGGCCCTATAGTCATCACTTTGGTCATAATTTGTTCATCGAAACAAACTACACATATGAGAGTGATTATCATCAACAATTAGTCAAAACAATTAGTATTAGACGGTTATTTAGCTGTAATTAAGATTTCCTATTCGGTATACGCTTCTGATACCAGAAACGATGGGACACTACATCTCCAATTTCCAGAAAGAGTACTAAACAACTGAATTTATTTCAGATCCGATGGCTTTACATTTTCGACCATTCATCAATTATCAAACACAGAACAGTACATGTATTTGTTGTGAGTAACCAATGAAAACTGTCTGAATTCATCTGACCTCAATTATATTTTTAGTCCAAGTGAAACTCATAAGCACATCAGTATCCAGATTATGGTACAACGAAATCTCTGAAAAACGAATAACATTTTCTAATTGGATATTCCTAGAAAAGTAATGGAATTTGTTAAACTGATTTCCTATTCTATTATTAAAGTCAACAAATTCACATTCACATTAATCAATTGACGAACACTTCGTGAGTTTTATTTCTCAAGCAAACTATTGTCAGAACAAGATAGGGTAGTTCAGTGAAGAGCTCTCTTTTTATCGAATTCATTCCTAAAGCTGTACAATGACAAATAATATACTGAATTTCCCACAAATGCAATAAATGATGCATCTGTTTCTACGATGATAATGATTTGCTGAACATTATAACACAGTAGTAAAGTGTAAACGAGATCATAAAATACGATCAGCATTAAAAATATGAAAATGTAGTGGTTAAGGGATTTAACTAATACGTGAGTGCTACTCTTTCCGTGTACTGATACGATACCGGCATTTTATCGATATATACACGATCAGTTCTAATAAAAGAAAAACAAATTGTTAATCGTATTCTCACCAACTATCCACGTTCATGAACAAAATATAATATTCTAGACAAGGAATGAGTATGGACTGGGAACCAAGAGGTAGATAAAATCCATTTTATAGCCACCCACAGGTAGATTTGAATGTATTCTTATTACTTATACTTTGCATAAACTAATTTTTGGGCCAAATAATATTAATTTGTAATGACTGAAAGTGCGATGTAGGTCGTCATAATCGGTCATTGTTTGCTATACTGAACAATACTTCGATAAACATAAATCTAGTGTCAATGTCAATGAATAAATGTAATAAATGCTGAATAATTAGGTTAGCAAATTAAAACAAATACATAATAATATTCCATCTGTAAATTAATATCAGATTCATTGCTTTTAATAACACATATTTTAGATAAATTGATGGTATAGCCATGGGCTCACATCTAGGTCCTATCCTTGCTGATTTTTTTTTCTTTGCAAAACTAGAAAACGGACCTCTCAAAGATAATATCAGATTATCAAAAAAATCTGCAACATGAATGTTAGGAAATAGAAACTGTTTGATGTATTATTACATTCTGTTGAACAGAATGGAAAACTTTATTACTCGATAACAGCTACGTTCCTGATATTTTAAAATCTCCCGAATCGCTAAACCCCAACTGAGTTACGCCTTGGCCGTTCCAATTAAAAGTTGAGACCATACCATTCCAAAAAGAAACAACAATTGAACACCAATAGCTACACTCGTTGTTCCTGGCTTATAACAATCTATCAATCGGGAAAATTGTATAAAGAAAAATTCAATTAATATGAGAGATTGTTCATACTGTACTGACGCTAGACTGATGATATTAGATGATAACGATTCTAAAATAAGTAAACCGTTGACTTGTATAAAATGTTACATAAATCATAAGAGTAGTTTGGCACAGATAATCACGTACTTCCTAAGAATGATAAAGACATGTTTAAACAGGTCATAAGATTATTAGAATCTATAATTGCACTTACTAATTAATGTCGTTTGTAAATTATTTTTTGGCCTATATGGCGTCATATTAAAGTTGATCGTAAGTATTAAATGTTAGTAACTTAAGCTTTTCAACACCGCCTGGAGTCGCTCCGGGGGCCACTGCCGGTCCCAAGCCCGGATAAAGGAGGAGGGTTGGGCATGGGATTAGCGTCCCCATCCCGTAGGAAACTAACTCGCTAAAAAACGCTAACCAGAAAAAATTATTCAAACCTTTTAAACTCTGCCCCATGAGTCAGAAGGTTTTCATTTAGAAGAACTATGACGCCTCATGATGAAAGCCGAATTCCTTCGGAAGTTACGAGGCCGATGCCCCTTCTGACAACCAGAGCGACCATTTATTTAGGTACATGGAATGTTCGTACAATGTGAGACGCCAGGAGAGCCCTCCAAATTGCTGCAGAAATGAGGAGATGCAATCTAGAGGTGCTTGGGATCAGTGAAACGCATTGGACGCAAGTTGGACAACAACGACTAACTTCAGGAGAGCTTCTGTTATACTCCGGCCATGAAGAAGAAAATGCTCCACGTACACAAGGAGTTGCATTGATGCTGTCCAAACAAGCACAAAATGCACTTACAGGATGGGAATCTCATGGACCAAGGATCATCAAAGCCCCATTCAAAACAAAGAAAGAGGGCATTTCAATGAGCATCATCCAATGCTATGCGCCTACCAACGATTACAATGAAGACGCTAAAGATCAATTCTACAATAGGCTGCAGTCAATCATCGAGAAGTGCCCAACAAAGGACCTGACCATTCTGATGGGAGACTTCAATGCCAAGGTTGGAACGGACAACACTGGATATGAAGACATCATGGGACGACAAGGACTGGGAGAAAGGAACGAAAATGGTGAGAGATTCGCAAACATTTGTGCCTTCAATAAACTGGTCATAGGCGGCACCATATTCCCACACAAACGCATTCACAAAACCACAAAGACTTCACCGGATCACATCACGCAAAACCAAATCGACCATATTTGCATCAATAAAACGTTTAGGAGGACTATAGAGGACGTGAGAACCAAGAGAGGAGCTGATATAACCCCAGATCATCACTTGCTGGTCGCCAAGATGAAATTGAAACTCAAGAAGCACTGGACAACGGGGCGGACAATATCACAAAAGTTCAATACGGCCTTTCTTCAGGATACTAACAAACTCAACAAATTCAAGATAGACCTCAGCAACAAGTTCCAGGCCTTTCATGATCTACTCAATGGAGTAGGAACTACTGTGGAGAGCAACTGGAAGGGGATCAAAGAGGCAATCACTTCAACATGTCATAAGGTCCTGGGTCACAAGAAGCACCATCACAAGGAATGGATCACTGTTGATACACTGGATAAGATTCAAGAAAGAAGGAACAAGAAGGCAGCAATCAATACCAGCCGAACAAGAGCAGAAAAAGTCAAGGCACAAGCTGAATACACAGTAGTAAACAAACAAGTGAAGAAGAGCATCAGAACCGACAAACGTAAATATGTGGAAGATCTAGCAAAGACGGCGGAAAAGGCTGCAAGAGAAGGAAACATGAGACAACTGTATGACATAACAAAGAAACTCTCTGGAAATCGCCGCAAAGCTGAACGACTAGTGAAAAGCAAGGAAGGCGAGGTAATCACCAACATTGGAGAGCAACAAAACAGGTGGGTAGAACACATCAAAGAACTCTTAAATCGACCAGCCCCACTGAACCCACCCAACATCGAAGCAACACCCACGGACCTTCCAATCAACGTTGGCCCACCAACAATTGAGGAAATCAGCATGGCCATCAAACAAATCAAGAGTGGCAAAGCAGCAGGACCAGACAACATTCCAGCAGAGGCACTAAAAGCAGACGTAGCGGCAACTGCAAGGATACTCCAAATTCTCTTCAATAAGATTTGGGATGAGGAACAAGTACTAAAAGACTGGAAAGAAGGACTTCTGATCAAAATACCGAAGAAAGGCGATCTAAGCAAGTGTGAGAACTACAGGGGCATCACTCTTCTCTCAATACCAGGAAAATTCGTCAACAGGGTACTGCTAAGCAGAATGAAAGACTTCGTAGGCGCCCAACTTTGAGACCAACAGGCAGGATTCCGTAAGGATAGATCGTGTACAGACCAAATCGCAACTCTACGGATCATTGAGGAACAATCAATTGAATGGAATTCATCACTCTACATCAACTTCATTGACTACGAAAAAGCGTTTGACAGCGTGGACAGGACAACACTATGGAAGCTTCTTCGACACTATGGTGTAACTGACAAGATAGTCAATATCATACGGAATTCCTATGATGGATTAAACAGAAAAATTGTGCATAGGGGACAGTTGACCGGTGTCAGGCAGGGTTGCTTACTCTCACCCTTTCTCTTTCTCCTGGTGATCGACTGGATCATGAAGACGTCAACATCTGAGGGGAAGCGTGAAATACAGTGGACATCTACGATGCAGCTGGACGATCTAGACTTTGCAGATGATCTGACCCTCCCATCACAATCGCAACAACAAATGAAGGAGAAAACGACCAGTGTAGCAGCAGCCTCAGCAGCAATAGGTCTTAATATACACAAAGGGAAGAGCAAGATTCTCCGATACAACACAGCATGCACCAATCCAGTCACAATTGACGGAGAAGATTTGGAAGATGTAAAAACCTTTACATATCTGGGCAGCATCACTGATGAACAGGGTGGATCTGATGCAGATGTGAAGGCGCGGATCGGCAAAGCAAGAGCAGCATATTTACAACTGAGAAACGTCTGGAACTCAAAGTAACTGTCAACCAACACCAAGGTCAGGATTTTCAATACAAATGTCAAGACAGTTCTACTGTATGGGGCGGAAACCTGGAGAACTACGAAAGCCATCATCCAGAAAATACAGGTGTTTATTAACAGTTGTCTAAGCAAAATACTTCAGATCCGTTGGCCGGACACTATTAGCAACAACGTACATTTGGAGAGAACAAACCAGATCCCAGCGGAGGAAGGATTTATGAAGAAGCGCTGGAAGTGGATAGGACACATAGTGAGGAAAGCACCCAACTGCGTCACAAGACCAGCCCTCACATGGAATCCTCAAGGCCAACGGAGAAGAGGAAGACCAAAGAACACATTACGCCGGGAAATGGAAATAGACATGAAAAAGATGAACAAGAATTGATTGGAACTAGAAAAAAGGCCCAGGACAGAGTGAGTTGAAGAATGCTGGTCGGCGGCCTATGCTCCATTGGGAGTAACAGGCGTAAGTAAGTAAGCCCCTAACTTTCTTCCAACCATCCCCAATACTGGTTAGCATTGTGTGTCGTGGTAATCGGTGTTCAGGCAAACACAGCACGTGTTCCAACCTTCTCAGTCGATGAATATTTGCATCCTCATCAAGTGATTTACCACCTTTCTCGAATACCTTGTGTCCAACCTCGGTGACCGCAGCAGATGCGGTCCAACACTAGTAGTGTAGCAAACAAGAACACGAGTGGAGTCAATCGGATGTATATAAGCACAAAATTACAGACCATCTCACTACAATCTGAGAACAATATAGTAAATACTTAATTTGCAAAATATCAATCCATCGTCTCAAACTTGACTGTTCCTTTTATAAATCTCAGTCCATTGTTTCAGATTTCATTGTACATGCATTTTTATACCAATTACGTTCTGTTTGCGTTCTTTCCTTCTTGATCTTCTACTGAATTACATTGTATTACTGAGTATTGTTATATATTACCTATGTGAATATTAGTAACCCACAACAAAGTAGCTTACGTGTGTCTTCTACTCTTAATGGTCACGTTTCGCAGCCGTAAAGTAGAACAGAACGAACTGCTGTGCAGAAATCTGTACTCTTTTAAGTTGTGTTATTGATTTGATCAAAATGGAATAAAGTTTAATATTCAAAGGATACTAGATAATGGAAAAACAACACCAACTATTTATCTCTGCACTTAAATCGCTGAATAACTGAGTCATTTTGACCAACCAATCAACTAACCACTTAGTCATTACTTCCATTTGATTAATTAATTTATATTTTATTTCAACAAAGATAGTGTATCACCTGAATAAGATTGACTAGTTTAAAAGAAATACTACTATCTGACATGATTATTGTGCAGTATAAATGTACCTATTCTTCTAAGCGTATATGTGTGTGTGCCTAAATATCTATGTTTCCCTAATAGTAACAATAATGATTATTATTAATATAATTATTATATAGTAATAAAAACAAAAAAAACATTATGTTCCTTTTATTTTAAAGTAGAAAAGGAAAGGGAAACAATCTGTTTGTAGGATGAAAATAATGAACTTATTTAAAGACAAATCGCTCAATAAAAGAAGTGAGTTTATTGTTTTTAATATATTTAATCAGTCAATCATTTGTATTATTGTAATAGAATATTTATTAAACACCTTTATCTTACTATTATACATATGAACTACTGGAATGAACTTTCTTTCCTCATATACACGTCTACACATATGTACATATACAATTATAGAACTATGTACATGTGATATGTATAAGAAGTTTAAAAAAAAGCTGACATGAGAATATCTCATAGAGAATAAAGTCAGTTATATAAACAGAGGTAATTGTAATGTGGTGTAGGTTACATATATTCACATAAGTAGTATATAACAATGCTCAGTAATACAATGTATTTCAGTAGAAGATCAAGAAGGAAAGAACGCAAACAGAACGTAATTGGTATAAAAATGCATGTACAATGAAATCTGAAACAATGGACTGAGATTTATAAAAGGAACAGCCAAGTTTGAGACGATGGATTGATATTTTGCAAATTAAGTATTTACTATATTGTTCTCAGATTGTAGTGAGATGGTCTGTAATTTTGTGCTTATATACATCCGATTGACTCCACTCGTGTTCTTGTTCGCTACAGTAGTAGATAAAATATTGTAGTGATGTGGGCTACTTATATCCACATAAGTAGTATATAAAGATAGTCAAGAATTGGATGTATGTTAGCAGAAGATTGAGAAGGAAGGAATTGGAATGGAAAGCAATGGGTATGAAAATGAAATCTAAGACGGTTGACTGATATTTGCGAAAAGAAACAGTCAAGTTTCCGATAACTGATTGATATTTTGCAAATTAATTATTTATTGTATGATTCTTATATTTTAGTAAGATGTTCTGTAAGTTTATGTTCAGATACACTCAGTTGTCCCCACTTGTCGTTCACTACAATTCTGCGAATAATTATAACTGATAATAGTAGTGATTCTAAGAAATATCCTGAGAGGAAAATAGGGAGTTACCAAAGTTTCTACAGATGATAGAAAAAGTTAATAGGAAAATAAATTTATGTTATTCATTCTGAAATGAGTTCAATTTCTTTTTCTTTCTTTTTTTTCAAGAAAACAAACTAACAACACTACACATAAAGCATAAAAATGAAAAATGTATCAGTGTGAAAGGAAATATTTAGCAGAAATAATTAAACTTAATTAGAATGTATCAGAAGGGGTTCTTGTGGATATTATAGTAATTTCAATAGTTGAGATCATTAGTCAATTGAAGCTAGATCACTATGGAAAACCTGAATGCACTGGATGGTCGTTTCGTTCTATTATGGCAACAAAATTCAGTCTATAACATGGGAACATATTTCACTTGATTTATAACCGTATATACATATACAGAGGGATTTTAAATCACTTAGTTAGTCAGATGGAGATGTGTTATAGTTCATTACATTGACCAAAACAATAAAATAACCATCAGTATGAGGGTTGTGGAGATTGTTAAGATTTTTGGTTGAGATCTCCACAACCCTCATACTGATAATTAACATGTGCTCACTAGTGACTAGCTTCGTGAGGGAATTCTCGGAGTTCTAGTGAGAAGTCGTGACCTGTGGAGCTAATCCGTGTCGGGTAGAGACAGGTATCTACCTCAGTACAATGGAAGTTGGTCGCGCAATTTCGTGGATTGGTTGATGTTAGACACTAACACCATTGGATGCCGGCTCAGTGGTCTAATGGTTAAGTGCTCAGGCGCGAAGGCAGTAGGTCCTGGGTTCGAATCCCGCTCGCGGGATAGTGGATGCGCACTGCTGAGGAGTCCCATACTAGGACGAAACGGCCGTCCAGTGCTTCCAGGTTTCCAACGGTGGTCTAACGTCAATTGATTCATGATCTCAACCAAAAACAATAAAATAAGTTTAATGCATGAGAAACGCTTTCCTTTGTTCGACTAAAATGTTTACATATTTTGTAAGTTGCAATTCTTGAAATATATCCATAAATGTTTGTTTTAGATATGTCTTGTCGATTGAACGCTACTTGTTATACCTGGTCGTCGCTGATTATTGTGTTGGAAATCCTTGACACTTATACTCGAAACGAGGGACCTCTGCAATTCCCATGACGCAAAAGTAAGAACGCAAAGACTTGTATAAGTGGAAATTTATTAACCACAAAACACGACGATGACGACCCTTGTTGAAAATACACTCATTTTTGATTATTAATTAGGATGAAATCACATATATAATAAGTAATTAGGGTTATAAAAAGTCATGTGCTGAGTATAGTTGATGTTAGCTTAATACAAGAATATCGTATGTTATAAAGAATAAATTAACATACTGGGAAAACAAAACGAATACTACATTGAGTAATCAATAAATTGCATTAAAACGGAAGTGATGTTGAATAAAAATCATGACATTAAAGCAAGTGAATTTTGACTTTTATTCTCGTCATATCAATAATTAATTTCAATGGTTGAGATCATGAATTAATTGAAGTTAGACTACCATGTAAAACCAGGAAGCACAGGACGGCCGTCTCATCCTATTGTGGGACTCCTCGGCAGTGTGCATTCAAGATCCCACCCCGCGAGATTCAAACTCAGGAGCTATCGATCTCGCACGAAAACGGCCAACCTCTAGACCACTGAGCAGGCCGGTATCCAATGGTCTTAATGTCTAACTTCAACTAACCCACGAAATTGAGCGACACATCCACCATTGTCTTCGGTGAGTTACTATCTCACAACAGACACGGTTGAATTCCACTGGACAGGACAACACTATGGAAGCTTCTTCGACACTATGGTGTAACTGACAAGATAGTCAATATCATACGGAATTCCTATGATGGATTAAACAGAAAAATTGTGCATAGGGGACAGTTGACCGGTGTCAGGCAGGGTTGCTTACTCTCACCCTTTCTCTTTCTCCTGGTGATCGACTGGATCATGAAGACGTCAACATCTGAGGGGAAGCGTGAAATACAGTGGACATCTACGATGCAGCTGGACGATCTAGACTTTGCAGATGATCTGACCCTCCCATCACAATCGCAACAACAAATGAAGGAGAAAACGACCAGTGTAGCAGCAGCCTCAGCAGCAATAGGTCTTAATATACGCAAAGGGAAGAGCAAGATTCTCCGATACAACACAGCATGCACCAATCCAGTCACAATTGACGGAGAAGATTTGGAAGATGTAAAAACCTTTACATATCTGGGCAGCATCACTGATGAACAGGGTGGATCTGATGCAGATGTGAAGGCGCGGATCGGCAAAGCAAGAGCAGCATATTTACAACTGAGAAACGTCTGGAACTCAAAGTAACTGTCAACCAACACCAAGGTCAGGATTTTCAATACAAATGTCAAGACAGTTCTACTGTATGGGGCGGAAACCTGGAGAACTACGAAAGCCATCATCCAGAAAATACAGGTGTTTATTAACAGTTGTCTAAGCAAAATACTTCAGATCCGTTGGCCGGACACTATTAGCAACAACGTACATTTGGAGAGAACAAACCAGATCCCAGCGGAGGAAGGATTTATGAAGAAGCGCTGGAAGTGGATAGGACACATATTGAGGAAAGCACCCAACTGCGTCACGAGACCAGCCCTCACATGGAATCCTCAGGGTCGAAGGAGGAGAGGAAGACCAAAGAACACATTACGCCGGGAAATGGAAATAGACATGAAAAAGATGAACAAGAATTGATTGGAACTAGAAAAAAGGCCCAGGACAGAGTGAGTTGAAGAATGCTGGTCGGCGGCCTATGCTCCATTGGGAGTAACAGGCGTAAGTAAGTAAGTGATCATTTTTGTCTGCATTTTATCGTTACAATATATGACGTTCTATACGAAAATTTATTCTTTAATCATATGATGTCGGTTCTTGTCGAGTCTGGTAACCATGTTAACTTTCAAGGTTATTCAATATTCCATATCGGAATGTGATTGTTAAGTCTATCTAATAAAACATATGATCCAAGTAGATAAAATACTTAGTATGATTAGTAAAATATTGTCAAGAATATCGCGGTGAAACGATCTTTGAGCAACGCCAATGTGACCTTGATAGTGTCTGCCTACTTTATAGAGCTAAATAATGATTATAAAGCAGTTTGAAAAATAAAGACTATGATATGCAGCTGATGGTAAGAGTTAGGATTTAGATTTATGAAATTCATTAGCCCCACGGCAATTTTTTTAAAAACCCCCCACCCACCCTTTTTAAAAATGTTTTTTCAACCCGAAATTGCAATATTTTTCATCCCGTTTCGTCCAATGAAATGGCTAGTTTTGAAGTTCGTTTTTAATTTGTTAGTTATGTTTTGTCGGATTGGTATAAAACATCAGTACTTGTCGACGAAGTACATTTTAATCATCATTATGGAGGATAGTAACGTGCCTAGTACAAGCGCTGTTGTTTCTCACGTAACAGAAATAGAGGAAGTCTTTTTGACAACGTTGTTTCTCGTTGCGTTCCCATCGGTTGAAGCGCTGAAGTCCGCTATCACAAATTATGAAAGATCAACTTACTGTCATTATGTAGTTCGAGATTCGCGTGTGTGCAGAAATGAAAACTCGTACATTAAATTTGTATGCTGGAGACATGGCCGTATAACATCTAGCGGTTCGTCACAGCGGATCAGACGGAGGAGGTAATTTTATAAATGTTATTAACATTTTTTGTCATGAAGGGCTTCCATGAACACTCAATGTCCGGCCTTCATGTACTGTAAGATTATCGACGGCTACTGGACTGTTGTACGTGGGAATGTGCATCACAATCACGAGTGCAATTCCCTGAGGTACCAAGGTAATTCATGGGTGCGCAGGTTAACAGAGGCCCAGTTTGAAAATGTGCGACCGCTGCTAATATCTGGTACTGCTTCATTCCACATTAAGAATTATGCTTACCATTCTTATGGGAAACTACTGAATGATCAAGATATCTATAATATGCGGTACAAAGTGTTCTCACAGGCGAACATTCCTGGTAAGCCATTTGCCAATTTATAATGTAAACGATAGGTGATTACGGAAAATTGAAAGCGCACATAACATCTTTGGGTGGACTATGCGAATACGAATTAGACGATGAGAACTGTCTATCGTACTTTTTCTTCAGCACTGGTGATCAAAAGATTTTTGCAGACCGTTTCGGTGATGTTATTGGTTGGGACGGAACATACAAGACGAATAACGAGAATATCTATTTATATCAGGTCGTAGCCCTTGATATGAATTTGAAGGCGATACCCGTTTGTATTGCATTTATAAGTCGCGAAACATCGACTTTGATTTCTCGATTCCTGTCGTTCTTCCAACGGTCAACCAACAGTCGACAGGTGGTAGGCATTGTGACAGATGATTCACCTGCAATAGCTGCTGCCATCAAAGATGAACAGTTTACGACCAATTACAAAATTATTAAAGGTGACAAAATGTTTGTTCATTGTCACTTGAGCACACACCTGCAAAACAAGTACACCAATCACCGATCGCTAAATTTTTCTTTGACACCATACATTTTTTTAGAAATGGGTGGTAGGGAATCTTAAATGCCGTGGGCATAATGTCAACCATGTACTAGGCATTCTAAGTTGAAGATACTGAATCCAAGTCCAATTATGAACACAAACATTGGGATCCAGGCACATACAACTGGTGGGCCACAAATAGGATGAAACTCACATCCTCGCTTTCACTGCTAGCCACTATTCAATGTTACTCAAAATCTTGTGTCTTGTTTGAAATATGGAGAGGACAGTGTCAGAATGCACATGTATGATGTACTACTTATTCGAACAGATATAAATAATATATACTCAGATTGGGAAGTATGATTATTGCTGACAGTAGAGGAACATAAGGAGAAGATAAAGAAAAGCACACCAGTTTAAGTTGCAACAGGAATGAAAGAAAGATGAAGCTTGTAAGAGACTATTCAAGGAAGATATACAAATAATGAATTCAATGTATTAGTTTCACATTTTATAATTGCAATGTGTGATTTTGCTAAATAGAAAAAATTAGTTTACTCTAAGTATTTGTTCATTACACATATAGTGAAATGCGATTAATATATTGCAACCATTAGGGGTTGTAATATTCAAAATGTGAGAAAATTAACTTGACGTTGATACTTCAAAATGTTATTATTTTTGGTGTATGGGTAGAATAATAATTATCAGTTTTGGGTTGTGGAGATTATTAAGTTTTGTTTGAGATCATGAACCAATTCATGGTAGACCACTATTGGAAACTTTGAAGCATTGGAGGACTGTTTCGTCCTCTTTTGGAACTCCTCAGCAGTTCACATTCACGGTCCTGCTCGCAGGTTTGTTAAACGATAGAATTAATGTAGTATGGAAAGCTTATTAATTGTCTATGCTTGTATTCACAATTTTGTCTAAAGACAGTAATAGACTTGTTGAAATAGAGCTATATAGTTTAGTGGACGAAATACCATCAAGAATTAAGAGTAATTTCACCCATAGTTTTGAACTAACTTAGTAATTTATGACTCTTTTGTTTGATCAGGTGTGAAACCATTTGGTGAATACTGTTGAGAAGATCAAAGATTAGAATAAATCAACTTCCCAGTTTTTGGTGTTTAGTTTAATCGTGGAAAAAATTTTTCAATGGGGTGGGGGTGGGAATTAAAAAACTTTTTTTTACAAAAATTGCCTGGCGGATAATGAAACTTACTTACGCCTGTTACTCCTCGTGAAGGAGCATAGGCCGCTCACCAGCATTCTCCATCCAACCCTGTCCTGGGCAATCCTTTCTAGCTCCGTCCAGTTGTAATTCATCGTTTTCATATCTGCTTCTATTATCCGACGCAATATGTTCTTTGGCCTTCCTCTTTTTCGCTTCCCTTCAGGATTCCAAGTTAGCGCTTGCCTCGTGATGCAGTTTGACGATTTGCGTAATGTATGTCCTATCCATTTCCATCGTCTTTTCCTAATTTCTTCTTCAGCTGGAAGTTGGTTTGTTCTCTCCCACAGAAGGCTATTGCTGATGGTATCCGGCCAATGGATGTTGAGTATCTTGCGTAGACAGCTATTTATAAATACTTGTACTTTCTTGATTGTGGTTTTTGTAGTTCTCCAAGTTTCAGCTCCATACAGTAGAACTGCCTTGACGTTGGTATTGAAGATTCTCACTTTGATATTGGTTGAAAGTTGTTATGAGTTCCATATGTTCTTTAACTGTAGGAATGCTGTCCTTGCTTTGCCAATCCTTGCCTTTACGTCTGCATCTGAACCTCCTTGTTCATCGATGATGCTTCCTAGGTATGTGAAGGACTCTACATTTTCCAGAGTTTCGCCATCAAGAGTGATTGGATTGTTGTTTTCCGTTTTGAATTTGAGGACTTTGGTTTTCCCTTTGTGTATGCTGAAGCCTACTGATGCAGAGACTGCTGCTACCCTGGCTGTCTTCATCTGCATCTGTTCGTCTGTACGTGATAGGAGGGTTAGGTCATCTGCGAAGTCCAAATCGTCTAATTGATTTCGAGCTGTCCATTGAATTCCGTGTTTTCCTTCAGATGTCGAGGTCTTCATAATCCAGTCGACCACCAGAAGAAAGAGCAAGGGAGAGAGTAAACAGCCTTGTCTGACTCCGGTCCTTACTTAGAATGCATCTGTCAGCTGTCCTCCATGCACGACTTTGCACTGTAGTCCGTCGTATGAGTTCCGGATAATGTTGATAATCTTTTCGGGAACTCCGTAGTGTCGAATAAGTTTCCATAATGTCCTCCTATCTACACTGTCGAATGCTTTTTCATAATCAATGAAGTTAATGTATAGTGGTGAGTTCCACTCAACTGATTGTTCGACGATGATCCATAGTGTTGCAATTTGGTCTAAGCATGATCGATCCTTACGGAATCCAGCTTGTTGATCTCGAAGTTGAGCGTCTACTGCATCTTTCATCCGGTTCAGCAACACTCTGTTGAAGACTTTCCCTGGTATTGACAGCAGTGTAATGCCTCTATAGTTTTCACATTTGCTCAGATCTCCTTTCTTTGGAATCTTGACGAGGTGCCCTTCTTTCCAGTCCATCGGCACTTGTTCCTCCTCCCAAATCTTTTTGAATAGAAGATAAAGCATGTTTGTAGTTGCTTCGATGTCTGATTTCAGTGCTTCAGCTGGTATGTTGTCCGGACCCGCTGCTTTCCCGTTCTTGATTTGTCTGACGGCCATTCTGATTTATTCCTTCGTTGGTGGGTTGACGTCTATGGGAAGATCTGTGTGTGCCGCTTCGATGTCCGGTGGATTCATTGGAGCCGACCTATTCAGGAGTTCCTCGAAGTATTCTACCCATCTGTTCCGCTGTTGTTGAATTTCGGTGATTGGCTTGCCTTCTTTGTCTTTGACCGGTCTCTCTGGTTTACTGTATTTCCCTGATAGTTTCTTCGTTGTATCGTAAAGCTGTTTCATATTTTCTTCTCTAGCAGCTTTTTCTGCTGTCGTTGCTAGTTCTTCCACGTATTTCTTCTTGTCGGCTCTAATACTCCTCTTCACTTGTTTGTTTGCTTCTATGTATTCAGCTTGTGCTTGGACTTTCTCTGCTCGTGTTTGGCTGTTGTTTATTGCTACCTTCTTGTTCTTCCTTTCTTTGATCTTGTCCAGTGTTTCTGTAGAGATCCATTCCTTATGATGGTATTTCTTTAGACCCAGAACCTCTTGACACGTTGAAGTTAATGCTTCCTTGATGCCTTTCCATTTGTCCTCCATACTAGTTTCTTCTTCTTTCAGTAGATCTTGTAAGGCTTGGAACCTGTTGTTGAGAGCTATCTTGAATTCATTGAGTTTGTCAGTATCTCGAAGGAAGGCTGTATTGAACCTTTGTAGTGCCGTTTGTCCACTTGTCCAGTTCTTTTTTAGCTTCAGTTTTAAATTGGCCACAACTAGGTGGTGATCTGAAGCTACGTCAGCGCCTCTCCTGGTTCTCACATCTTCCATTGTCCTTCGGAATTTTTTGTTGATGCAAATATGATCTATCTGGTTCTCTGTAGTGTGGTCCGGTGAGATCCATGTAGCCTTGTGTATACGCTTGTGTGGAAATATTGTGCCTCCTATGACCAATTTGTTGAATGCACATAGATTTGCATATCTTTCTCCATTTTCGTTTCTTTCTCCCAGTCCATGTCGTCCCATAATATATTCATATCCGAAGTTGTCTATTCCGACTTTGGCATTTAGATCTCCCATCAGAATAGTTAGGTCCTTCCTTGGGCATTTCTCAATGACTGACTGCAGCCGCTCGTAGAACTGATCTTTAATGTCGTAGTTGCTATCATTGGTGGGTGCATAACATTGGATAATATTCATTAAGATCCCCTCCTTCTTTGTTTTGAATGATGCTTTGATGATTCTGGATCCGTCAGATTCCCATCCTACAAGTGCATTTCGTGCTACTTTGGACAGCATAAGAGCGACTCCCTGAGTGTGTGGAGCATTTTCCCTTTCGTGACCAGAGTATAGCAGCATCTCTCCCGTAGCTAGCCTTTTCTGTCCAGCTTGGGTTCAGTGGGTTTCGCTGATTCCCAGTACGGCTAAGTTGTATCTCCTCATTTCCAATGCTATTTGACTGGTCTTCCCGGTTTCCCACATTGTTCAAACGTTCCATGTACCTATAAAAATTTTTGCTCTGGTTGTTAGAAGGGGCATCAGCCTTGTGGCTTCCGAAGGGACTCGGCCTTCACCATGAAGCGTCATAATTCCTCTAAATGAAGACCTTCTAGCTCCCAGGGCAGAGTTTAAATGGTTTGGATTATTTTTTCTGGTAAACGTTTTTTAGCGAGTTAGTTTTCTACGGGATGGGGACGTTAACCCCATGCCCAACCCTCCTCCGTTACCCGGGCTTGGGACCGGCAGTAACCCTATAAGAGCTACAGGCGGAGTTCGGATAATGAAAACCCAGCACAAATTTCAGATAGAGAGGAAAAAACATCATAGTTCTAGTGGACAAAGATCGGACCATGGTAATTGTGGATAAACTATTTGAAGATTTTAACGTATACAAATTAAGGGACACAAATCGGATGAAAAAAACTAGAAAACCATATATCTAGGACTTTAAACAACCCCATTGAAGCAGAAGAAATGTCAAAATAAGAACAATTGTTAATGAAGTCCAGTTCTTTCTCGATTCTATAATAGGTCGCAACAACACAAAACTCATGTTCCAACACACCCAATTACCCTCACTCATTGGAACCCAGACATACAATCAATAAAGTTAAATTTTGAGTCTTAGCAACTCGTCTGCTAGTGAGTCTTCGTATATAAACCAAGAACATCTTTATATCCATGCATGTAATATGAGTACAGCTAATCAATTATAACAAAACGGACGTTTCCATCGCTCAGTCGTAGTAATCACATTACATAAAGGACACATGTCAATAAACATAAAAATCTGAACATTCATGCATCCACAGGATAACATGCACAAACAAATACAACAACAAAAGTGTACTTGTGATCATCTGTGTGTATGTGTCTGGGTGTGCATGTGGAAAAAGGAAAGAGTGAGTGGGAGAGAGATATTGCTAGAACACACAATTCATAAAGGACGTTAATCAAAGACAAAGACAAAATTGTCCATATATTGAGCAAATGAACAAGAAGATTAATCATCAAATCCTCAACAGTATATAAAAAACAGTGATTCACTGCCTCATGGTCCAAATAATACATGATGAAAAACAAATCATTCTATCCGAAGTAAAAGTCAAGTATCCATGATGGTGTGCGTGTGTGTACGCGTGTGCGTCATCTAATATTGATGAGAATGTCTAAAATCTGGGTCTGCAACTTCCCTTCATTTCATCTTCATCTCCACTTCCCACTAGTCAGTCAGTCAATCAGGCAGGCAGACAGTCAGTCAATAGTGTAACAACACAGAGAGATTTGTCAGAGAAGCAACCAAACAGTAGGTGAGAGGTATTTATACAAATAGACGAAATAGGAGGGGAGCACGACATCAAAAAACACAGATAAGATTATATGAATACATTAGACAGACATAATAAACAATCGGAACAATAAACTCATTTCATTGATGTTCTGATATAAAATAAACTAATTCATGAGTGAAGTGGAGCAAAGTGAGTGAGGTAAAGTGTGGCCAGGGGAATGAAATAGTTCAAAAATTATGTAGTTTGTCTTAAAAGCCTAGTTGTTTGGGAGTTATCCGACATCTATAGACTGATATCTATCAAAATGACAGAAAAACATTCTAATATTTATTATGAGATATTGTATTCCCTACATAAACATCCACATATGCTAAACCAGTAAGGTAATAAAGTCACAGATCCATAAAAGATAGAACCACTTTCTTACATTCAGCTGAATAAGCAATATGTCAGTGAATTGATCAACATTGTAATTATCAAGGTTAGATTCGAATTATTATTGTAAGTATTTAATCAAATATTATATTTAATGTTGGGAGCGTAACTTACTTGAGCATCATAGACAGCCCAGATTTGAAACGATATTTTTGAAGTAAACATAGTTTAACAAGAAAGAACTAATGAATGACTTTAATGTAGTAGGGAAACTGACATATATATTTATTTGATATAAGTACTTCTGAGGTAGCTTCATTCAGTGCAATTTTTGTAAGTGAGGTATTCATACAAATCTTGCTTAAAGTCCAATTACATGACTGATAATTTAGAAATTGTATGAGAAGTGCTCAAAGCGCAATATTCGTTTATATGAATATAATAATAATAATAATTCTGGATTTGGTTCTAAAAGCTTCTAAAAATTGTCTATTTACGTAAAGAGGTCGTAAATATAACAAATTACTCAATTTCACAAAGAAAAATAAGGCATTATAAAATATTTGTAGATTAAAAAATTTGGCTAGTGGATTTCTAGACACTGATCCAACAATGACGTTTTTTCTATGTGATGGTAAAGGCACAGATTAGCAGGGAAAGATCGACATTCCTACAACTTAAGAACATATGGAACTCGAAACAATTGTCAACTAACATCAAAGTCGGAATTTCCAATACAAATGTAAAGACAGTTCAGCTGTGCGGAGCTGAAACTTGGAGAACTACCACAACCATCATCAAGAAAGTACAGGTACTTATAAACAGATGTCTACGCAAGATACTCCACATATGTAAGGTGGATACTGTTAGCAACAACCTACTGTGGCTGATAACCAACTAACTCCCAGCTGAAGAGGAAATTAGGAACAGACCCTGGAGGTGAATAGGACATGGACTGTAGAAATGATCAGTCTGTATCCCGAGGCAATCCCTAATTTAGAATCCTCAAGGCTAAATGGAAAGTGACAGATTAAAGAACACATTGAGTCGGAACTCGGATGAATACATCAAAGGAATCGATAGCAGTCAGAAACGACTGGAAAGAATAGCCCAGGACAGTGTTGGTTTGGTAATCCTGGTCGTGGACTTATGCTTTTATGAGGGGTAACAGGCGTGAATATGAAAGTAAGTAATGTGACCTAATTGTTATTGAATAGAATCCTTAAGGTAGCCGAAGATTTGGTGCGTAACCTAAGTTGTTATTCTGACAAACAAACGAAAGTGTCCACTAGAGACTTCTAACACAAACTATGATCCTTTACTCATTCTTGCTTGGCTTTGAGAATAATTCCAATGTTCTAATGAGAAGTTGTGACCGGTAAGGTTCAATAATGCATGGAGTTACACAATTACCTATCGATGGTACTGGATGTTTGTTATGATACATAAAAACTTGACTGAATTTTGAAATGGGGACTATATAAATCTGATCTAGTTTTCTGAAGGCAATCGCCACAAAAGCTAGATATTTTAGGTTTGGCCCTGTGTGGACATTGCTGAGTTGTTCAAACTAGAATAAGGTAGTTGTCCTGTACTTCGTTTAATGGTTCTACTATTTGATTTTAGTCCATGATTTTACAACTTCTTTCTAACTAGAAGATCATCATCACATGAAATACAGAAATGCTGAATAAATTTCTTCTTGAAACCGTCTGGAGAGTATAATCGTGATTATTACATGCTGTGGCTAAAATCAAATTGTATGATATTGACTGAAATTTTAATTAATCAGGGTTGGTGGATTCAATGTAAATTCTAGCGTTTTTACTAGTTGTTTGGGTGATCAATTGTTCAGTCAGTCAGCTACAACGTAGTACCTGGCACATATGTGCATCGGTCCAAGTTGCCATACCGCATTAGCACAACAACATGAACACCGGATTCATAAAAGCAATTAACTCAATGGTGCATTACACAAAATGAAGATTGCATATAAGGACATAGAATAGGAAGAAAGAATTAGTTCGTAGAAAGAAAGATATGAAGCAACTTTAATCTCATAGTTTAAGGGGAGATAGTGTATACACTGAGGCCATTGTGATCGATTCTGAGCCATGTCACCCAGAGCCTACAACGATAGTCACGTGGACTCCAACCGAGAAGTCTGTATCTACCAACATGGCTCAGTACAGAAGATAGTGACTTCAAGCACTGATGCCAAGTTTTGGTTTAACCGCCCCTAACTTCAACTCCGCCTGGAGTGCCTCCGGGAGCTACTGCCAGTCCCAAGACCGGATAAAGGAGGAGACTTGAGCACGGGGTTAGCGACCACATCCCGTAGAAAACTAAGCCGCAAAAAACGCTAACCAGAAAAAAGAAGCACCATCACAAGGAATGGATCACTGTTGATACACTGGATAAGATTCAAGAAAGAAGGAACAAGAAGGCAGCAATCAATACCAGCCGAACAAGAGCAGAAAAAGTCAAGGCACAAGCTGAATACACAGTAGTAAACAAACAAGTGAAGAAGAGCATCAGAACCGACAAACGTAAATATGTGGAAGATCTAGCAAAGACGGCGGAAAAGGCTGCAAGAGAAGGAAACATGAGACAACTGTATGACATAACAAAGAAACTCTCTGGAAATCGCCGCAAAGCTGAACGACTAGTGAAAAGCAAGGAAGGCGAGGTAATCACCAACATTGGAGAGCAACAAAACAGGTGGGTAGAACACATCAAAGAACTCTTAAATCGACCAGCCCCACTGAACCCACCCAACATCGAAGCAACACCCACGGACCTTCCAATCAACGTTGGCCCACCAACAATTGAGGAAATCAGCATGGCCATCAAACAAATCAAGAGTGGCAAAGCAGCAGGACCAGACAACATTCCAGCAGAGGCACTAAAAGCAGACGTAGCGGCAACTGCAAGGATACTCCAAATTCTCTTCAATAAGATTTGGGATGAGGAACAAGTACTAAAAGACTGGAAAGAAGGACTTCTGATCAAAATACCGAAGAAAGGCGATCTAAGCAAGTGTGAGAACTACAGGGGCATCACTCTTCTCTCAATACCAGGAAAATTCGTCAACAGGGTACTGCTAAGCAGAATGAAAGACTTCGTAGGCGCCCAACTTTGAGACCAACAGGCAGGATTCCGTAAGGATAGATCGTGTACAGACCAAATCGCAACTCTACGGATCATTGAGGAACAATCAATTGAATGGAATTCATCACTCTACATCAACTTCATTGACTACGAAAAAGCGTTTGACAGCGTGGACAGGACAACACTATGGAAGCTTCTTCGACACTATGGTGTAACTGACAAGATAGTCAATATCATACGGAATTCCTATGATGGATTAAACAGAAAAATTGTGCATAGGGGACAGTTGACCGGTGTCAGGCAGGGTTGCTTACTCTCACCCTTTCTCTTTCTCCTGGTGATCGACTGGATCATGAAGACGTCAACATCTGAGGGGAAGCGTGAAATACAGTGGACATCTACGATGCAGCTGGACGATCTAGACTTTGCAGATGATCTGACCCTCCCATCACAATCGCAACAACAAATGAAGGAGAAAACGACCAGTGTAGCAGCAGCCTCAGCAGCAATAGGTCTTAATATACACAAAGGGAAGAGCAAGATTCTCCGATACAACACAGCATGCACCAATCCAGTCACAATTGACGGAGAAGATTTGGAAGATGTAAAAACCTTTACATATCTGGGCAGCATCACTGATGAACAGGGTGGATCTGATGCAGATGTGAAGGCGCGGATCGGCAAAGCAAGAGCAGCATATTTACAACTGAGAAACGTCTGGAACTCAAAGTAACTGTCAACCAACACCAAGGTCAGGATTTTCAATACAAATGTCAAGACAGTTCTACTGTATGGGGCGGAAACCTGGAGAACTACGAAAGCCATCATCCAGAAAATACAGGTGTTTATTAACAGTTGTCTAAGCAAAATACTTCAGATCCGTTGGCCGGACACTATTAGCAACAACGTACATTTGGAGAGAACAAACCAGATCCCAGCGGAGGAAGGATTTATGAAGAAGCGCTGGAAGTGGATAGGACACATAGTGAGGAAAGCACCCAACTGCGTCACAAGACCAGCCCTCACATGGAATCCTCAAGGCCAACGGAGAAGAGGAAGACCAAAGAACACATTACGCCGGGAAATGGAAATAGACATGAAAAAGATGAACAAGAATTGATTGGAACTAGAAAAAAGGCCCAGGACAGAGTGAGTTGAAGAATGCTGGTCGGCGGCCTATGCTCCATTGGGAGTAACAGGCGTAAGTAAGTAAGCCCCTAACTTTCTTCCAACCATCCCCAATACTGGTTAGCATTGTGTGTCGTGGTAATCGGTGTTCAGGCAAACACAGCACGTGTTCCAACCTTCTCAGTCGATGAATATTTGCATCCTCATCAAGTGATTTACCACCTTTCTCGAATACCTTGTGTCCAACCTCGGTGACCGCAGCAGATGCGGTCCAACACTAGTAGTGTAGCAAACAAGAACACGAGTGGAGTCAATCGGATGTATATAAGCACAAAATTACAGACCATCTCACTACAATCTGAGAACAATATAGTAAATACTTAATTTGCAAAATATCAATCCATCGTCTCAAACTTGACTGTTCCTTTTATAAATCTCAGTCCATTGTTTCAGATTTCATTGTACATGCATTTTTATACCAATTACGTTCTGTTTGCGTTCTTTCCTTCTTGATCTTCTACTGAATTACATTGTATTACTGAGTATTGTTATATATTACCTATGTGAATATTAGTAACCCACAACAAAGTAGCTTACGTGTGTCTTCTACTCTTAATGGTCACGTTTCGCAGCCGTAAAGTAGAACAGAACGAACTGCTGTGCAGAAATCTGTACTCTTTTAAGTTGTGTTATTGATTTGATCAAAATGGAATAAAGTTTAATATTCAAAGGATACTAGATAATGGAAAAACAACACCAACTATTTATCTCTGCACTTAAATCGCTGAATAACTGAGTCATTTTGACCAACCAATCAACTAACCACTTAGTCATTACTTCCATTTGATTAATTAATTTATATTTTATTTCAACAAAGATAGTGTATCACCTGAATAAGATTGACTAGTTTAAAAGAAATACTACTATCTGACATGATTATTGTGCAGTATAAATGTACCTATTCTTCTAAGCGTATATGTGTGTGTGCCTAAATATCTATGTTTCCCTAATAGTAACAATAATGATTATTATTAATATAATTATTATATAGTAATAAAAACAAAAAAAACATTATGTTCCTTTTATTTTAAAGTAGAAAAGGAAAGGGAAACAATCTGTTTGTAGGATGAAAATAATGAACTTATTTAAAGACAAATCGCTCAATAAAAGAAGTGAGTTTATTGTTTTTAATATATTTAATCAGTCAATCATTTGTATTATTGTAATAGAATATTTATTAAACACCTTTATCTTACTATTATACATATGAACTACTGGAATGAACTTTCTTTCCTCATATACACGTCTACACATATGTACATATACAATTATAGAACTATGTACATGTGATATGTATAAGAAGTTTAAAAAAAAGCTGACATGAGAATATCTCATAGAGAATAAAGTCAGTTATATAAACAGAGGTAATTGTAATGTGGTGTAGGTTACATATATTCACATAAGTAGTATATAACAATGCTCAGTAATACAATGTATTTCAGTAGAAGATCAAGAAGGAAAGAACGCAAACAGAACGTAATTGGTATAAAAATGCATGTACAATGAAATCTGAAACAATGGACTGAGATTTATAAAAGGAACAGCCAAGTTTGAGACGATGGATTGATATTTTGCAAATTAAGTATTTACTATATTGTTCTCAGATTGTAGTGAGATGGTCTGTAATTTTGTGCTTATATACATCCGATTGACTCCACTCGTGTTCTTGTTCGCTACAGTAGTAGATAAAATATTGTAGTGATGTGGGCTACTTATATCCACATAAGTAGTATATAAAGATAGTCAAGAATTGGATGTATGTTAGCAGAAGATTGAGAAGGAAGGAATTGGAATGGAAAGCAATGGGTATGAAAATGAAATCTAAGACGGTTGACTGATATTTGCGAAAAGAAACAGTCAAGTTTCCGATAACTGATTGATATTTTGCAAATTAATTATTTATTGTATGATTCTTATATTTTAGTAAGATGTTCTGTAAGTTTATGTTCAGATACACTCAGTTGTCCCCACTTGTCGTTCACTACAATTCTGCGAATAATTATAACTGATAATAGTAGTGATTCTAAGAAATATCCTGAGAGGAAAATAGGGAGTTACCAAAGTTTCTACAGATGATAGAAAAAGTTAATAGGAAAATAAATTTATGTTATTCATTCTGAAATGAGTTCAATTTCTTTTTCTTTCTTTTTTTTCAAGAAAACAAACTAACAACACTACACATAAAGCATAAAAATGAAAAATGTATCAGTGTGAAAGGAAATATTTAGCAGAAATAATTAAACTTAATTAGAATGTATCAGAAGGGGTTCTTGTGGATATTATAGTAATTTCAATAGTTGAGATCATTAGTCAATTGAAGCTAGATCACTATGGAAAACCTGAATGCACTGGATGGTCGTTTCGTTCTATTATGGCAACAAAATTCAGTCTATAACATGGGAACATATTTCACTTGATTTATAACCGTATATACATATACAGAGGGATTTTAAATCACTTAGTTAGTCAGATGGAGATGTGTTATAGTTCATTACATTGACCAAAACAATAAAATAACCATCAGTATGAGGGTTGTGGAGATTGTTAAGATTTTTGGTTGAGATCTCCACAACCCTCATACTGATAATTAACATGTGCTCACTAGTGACTAGCTTCGTGAGGGAATTCTCGGAGTTCTAGTGAGAAGTCGTGACCTGTGGAGCTAATCCGTGTCGGGTAGAGACAGGTATCTACCTCAGTACAATGGAAGTTGGTCGCGCAATTTCGTGGATTGGTTGATGTTAGACACTAACACCATTGGATGCCGGCTCAGTGGTCTAATGGTTAAGTGCTCAGGCGCGAAGGCAGTAGGTCCTGGGTTCGAATCCCGCTCGCGGGATAGTGGATGCGCACTGCTGAGGAGTCCCATACTAGGACGAAACGGCCGTCCAGTGCTTCCAGGTTTCCAACGGTGGTCTAACGTCAATTGATTCATGATCTCAACCAAAAACAATAAAATAAGTTTAATGCATGAGAAACGCTTTCCTTTGTTCGACTAAAATGTTTACATATTTTGTAAGTTGCAATTCTTGAAATATATCCATAAATGTTTGTTTTAGATATGTCTTGTCGATTGAACGCTACTTGTTATACCTGGTCGTCGCTGATTATTGTGTTGGAAATCCTTGACACTTATACTCGAAACGAGGGACCTCTGCAATTCCCATGACGCAAAAGTAAGAACGCAAAGACTTGTATAAGTGGAAATTTATTAACCACAAAACACGACGATGACGACCCTTGTTGAAAATACACTCATTTTTGATTATTAATTAGGATGAAATCACATATATAATAAGTAATTAGGGTTATAAAAAGTCATGTGCTGAGTATAGTTGATGTTAGCTTAATACAAGAATATCGTATGTTATAAAGAATAAATTAACATACTGGGAAAACAAAACGAATACTACATTGAGTAATCAATAAATTGCATTAAAACGGAAGTGATGTTGAATAAAAATCATGACATTAAAGCAAGTGAATTTTGACTTTTATTCTCGTCATATCAATAATTAATTTCAATGGTTGAGATCATGAATTAATTGAAGTTAGACTACCATGTAAAACCAGGAAGCACAGGACGGCCGTCTCATCCTATTGTGGGACTCCTCGGCAGTGTGCATTCAAGATCCCACCCCGCGAGATTCAAACTCAGGAGCTATCGATCTCGCACGAAAACGGCCAACCTCTAGACCACTGAGCAGGCCGGTATCCAATGGTCTTAATGTCTAACTTCAACTAACCCACGAAATTGAGCGACACATCCACCATTGTCTTCGGTGAGTTACTATCTCACAACAGACACGGTTGAATTCCACTAGTCAGTGCTTCTGACTAGGACTCGAAGAAATAACTCTTGAAGCCAGTTACTAGTGAGCATATGTTGATTAGTATCAGAGGGGGCTTCAATTGACTCATGATTTCAACTACAGAAATTACTATAATCTATTCACTGATCTATTTGGAAAATCATTCAATTATGATGATAATAATTATCATATTCTCATCATCGCATTAGTGTCATATTATCACCTAACGAGGAATTATTATTGCTGTTCGTGTTGATATTAATTTATGACAATTAAGCATTTATATCATTCACACATCAAATTGTACTTTTATGAACATTCCATTCACGTTACGACATTCGAAACTTACTGAACTATTTTTTTAGTATTCAATAACGTCAAATTTACCCTCTTTAAGTGAGTTTATTCCATTTTTTGTTTAACCGATGATCCTTACTTTCATGTCCATACATGCAGCAAATATTCGACGCCTCGTTACTAACCGATTAGTAACGATTTTGTTTATCTTATCTATTCGTTCGCATGTATAGCTGCATGCTGCAGCTGCAATTAATATTCTATTCCCGTTGCACTGTATACCAGAACATAGAGTTTAGAGCTAGTCTCTAAGGGATACACTCTTGTTCGTCACATCTAAGTCAGTTTCACTCGCCCGTCATGAACAATCGCATGTATTGGTGTGTTTTTTATCAAGCCTTGGTACGGTTTTTTAACAAACGAGGTCGAGGGCGTATCCTTCAAACGACATAAACCACACTATGCTCTAAGACCAAAAACGAATAAAACTCCGCATATATTGTCTCCTCAATCACTATTTTGTTCGTTTGGTCATTCTACCAATACAAATTTAACGATAACTCAATGCACTTGGTTTTAATGCGAACAACATACACTAACTTCGCATTTTATAATTATCATCAACTGTAGTCGAGCAGTGAATGTCGCCCATCTATGCAGTTATCATTTCACGGCTTGATTGATCTTATCCTACGAACAAGAACTCCATGTATGTAAATTCAAATCCACTCAACACTAATTGACTCTATTTACTTTACTGTGGCTCATTAAAACATGTTCATATTCCACTATTCTTTATCCTCATACTTAATCGGCACCACAAACCAATTCCTGTTATATTCTACCGTACTTATTTTCCCGACTTGTTCATACACATAAACGATTTATTATTGTTTTAACGGTATTTCGAATAGCTCTTACGAACATGTTATCCCATCGTCCAGACAGTCATAACATAAATGCACGTTAATTTTTGTACGCTTATTAATTTGCTCATAATCTCATGCTAACATTTCCATTTTTGTTTGCGTCTTTACGACATTCACGTACTTCGTGCACATAAGTAAAACATTTTCGCATTATGCATTCACCCCTCACTCGACATTGTACTTTATCAGATGTAGTACAAATTTTCCCCACCACTTGTTGTTAACCCTAACCACAAGCCTCTCGTTTCGTTTTCGAAAACATTTTTAAGATATGCTATTTTCCATAGGGAGGGGGTGTAGTGGCTTACATTATGTCAACCCCACACAGGTTATTCTAGCTTCTGGATAAAACAGTCTATTCATTTTCCTCAAGCTACATTTTGACCTTATCACTTATTCGCTCATTAACCCTGATGCATTTTTATGATCGTATGTGTGTTAATTACTTACCCGATTCATTGTATCTGCAACTTATTTTTGTTTGACTATATCGAGTCAAGCTTAATTAAATGGAGTTGGCTCACATGTCTTCTTTGACCCGTTTCGTTTAGCACTCTCTTCTTCGTTTCGTTTCCCTGGTTGTCTGTCCAGATCAATGATTGTATATAATATGCGTATTGGAAATTCATTCTCATATTTGACTTATTTGATTCCGTTATTCACTAATGCGAGTGAAGTCGATGATTATATACGAGGGTAGCCGGGATGTTTATTTCGATGACAATCATAATACGATTTAATTAGTCAGATAAATGGCCACTAAAATGTAACTGAGTTACAACGAGAACGAAAATATCCTTTCTGAGTAACGCTGACAAAGGCTATGCAAAAATAAACCGGAATATTTTAAAAATTACAGTTTATTGCTTGCTCAAGTCATAATTCCAGTCTGATTCAGTGTAGGCTAGTCGGGATAGTATGAGTTTGTAAGCGATATCCTTTCTGATTAGGAAAGCATTATAAGAACTGATTCCAAATGCAAAATATACATGTATGTGTATGTTTACATTGATAGAATATTGCAACTATATATACATATTCTGAGTTATGTCATCTTTGTCTCCTCTCATTGTCTCATTCTATTTTATTTTTCACGGTCTCTCATCCAATTACAATGAAACTTTAAAAGAAATCATTTATTTTAATTAAGAAATAAGATGAAATAACAATGATTGCATATTTTATTAGAATTAAATTTTGTAAATAGTACATTGCTTCATTTCATCTTGTATAAATTAATAATTAAACAAGATGACAAAGACAAAGTAAATACCCATAAACTGGAACTGTTCACAATTAGTGAATATTAAGTCAACAAAAACTTTCATCTAATAATAAATAGTTAAGATGTAAAGTCTAATTAAGAATGCTGTTCAAACAATGAAATTAATTAGGCTGAAGAAAATTTTCGTCACAGACT
Organism: Schistosoma margrebowiei; assembly: GCA_944470205.2. Taxonomy (NCBI): domain Eukaryota; kingdom Metazoa; phylum Platyhelminthes; class Trematoda; order Strigeidida; family Schistosomatidae; genus Schistosoma; species Schistosoma margrebowiei. Next base: position 10,088,345 of record OX104025.1, read on the forward strand.
GATATAATCTGAAAAACTAGTGAATACAAAGGAGTGTCAAGTAGCTGCTTCATCTTAGTTTAAAATTTCTCAGCCGTCAACACCCACAATCATTCCAGGGACTGAACTCATGGTTTTCATGTTTAGACAGGAGTACGCTGCTTAAGGATCACGGAATCAGATTTTTGTGGTTGATATTTCCAACTCTATACAATTTGTATTATAACGAGGTCATTATCCAATGCTACCAGTGACTATTTGAGTACTGATATAAATCAGTTATACTAGTTAGTTTCTCACCAAAATCCATTTTGAAGCAATCCACTATTGAGTGAAGTTTCTAATCTTTTATTAGTTCATGTCATTTCATGACGAAAATTATCTTCTAGTTAATTGTAGTCCAGTCGTATTTCAATAACAGACATCAAATGGACATACATACCATAACCAACATCTTCACCTTTTAGTCATCATGTTTTATTTAACTGATGGACAAAGATACCTTCGACAAAAAATGAACCAATACGTCATCAGACCACAAGCGGACACCCACCTTGAATATACATTTATCACTGGATAGTTACACTGGAAAAATCATCAACAATTGTTCATCACTGACAACGAATAAAATTAATAATCAGTTAAATAAATGTCATTTAATGAGCAAATGACGAACACTCTTATCTGACTAAATATGAAGGTTAATTCACCATTGTTTATAATGTACGTCATTCTACTCTCATATTGATTTTGTCAAGAAAATCGCACGGTTAATTGATACTAACTAAAAAGGTTTTGGTTTAATAGTAGATTAAAAATCCGACTGTGAACACAATTTTGCTTTGGTAAAGTAAATGTCGTAGGGTTGTATTATCTAGGGAAATGTTACTCAATGTATTCTATGAAATAATATCTACTCTGTTGTGGTTAAGAAATCGGATTGATGAGATTTTAAGTAGTTGTACACAACCACTAGGATAATTTCAAGGAACTGCGGTCAAGTTATGAATCTAGCTTATCACATTTAATGCTATGCTCATTCGACGATACTCATTATATTATGAAACAATATTTTGCACTATATCAACTCAAACTATCTTATTTACAGACTCATCTTTCATAAGTATCAATGAACGGTATTGAAAAACTAGCCGGTTCTTCTCTAGATAGAGCTTTTCATTGTTTTCCGCTCTAAATTTACTTTTTTTTAGATCCAAACCAAGTCCTGGGGTTTCCTGTCAATCATCTACAAATGTCTAACAGAACAGAACAAGCGATGTTGAATCCCTTGAACTTGTGACTACATTGCCACTTAGTAGATAGAAACTCATCAGTTAAATATGGGAGAATAATAAGTGAACTTGGAATTTCGAGAACTATACAGTGAATTATTATATTTTTATTATGTATCACCAAGTATTTTGCCTATGGTATTTTTTATGTTGATCCAATAGTAAGCATTCATTTAAATCACTAACTTTTGATCTATACTTACGGCTCAGAAATTAAAACTAAATAATTATACATCTGATACCTAATTTGCACCACAGATGACCTAATTATGAATCTGCTGAAACTTCTCACTTGTTATACGTTGAGGTGTTGCAATCGATGTAATTGTGTGAGCTTCGAGCCATAAATGCAGAAAATAGATGGGCTGGCTGTCTTCTTTTGACGTGTAGTGTCGGAAGACTGGTACTAGTACACAGTGTGCTACGCGCCACCCCCCTCCGAGTGACTACTTGAGCGACAAAGTATATAATGCACATTACTCATTTCAATATATACCACTATAGCCCTTAGGAAAATGATCCGTGTCTTCACCGATGAAGTGTACTTGTCTTTTAAGTCACTTCTGATTATCATCGATCAATCTCATTGGGCTACATTTGATCCGCTCCCAATATCACTTATGTGTTCGGTTTGCGGAGGTTAAAGACAGAAAGAATTTTGGTTGGCCAACCAGCATCAGCATACTTAGTGGGGATAGGTGCAGCTAAGGTTATATGCATTATTGGCGTACGCAGACTTAGTGATCCTATTGAGTACATATGTTAAGTGGTTGAATCCGTAACCATCATCAATAAAGAATCTGTGAGCTTATATCAATTAATGTCACTACACATCGATCATTCAGTGCTGATGCAATAGTCTAATTTTCACTTCATCTACAGTTGATAACATAATAATAATTGGAATTTTTGGTGGCACCGTTTTAGAGACCAGAAACTTACATTATTTTTGGAAACATAAGAAAACTAAGTTTTTTTGAGTATAGTAAAATGTTCATCAAATCTCAAACTATCTGACAGAATTCATCGGAACAACTAAATATCTGAAGGGGCTTTGTGGAGATTTTGGTAATTTCAATAGTTGAAATCATGAGTCAATTGAAGCTAGACCACCATGAAAAACCTGGAAGCATTGCACTAATAAATCCTGGGTTCGAATGTCATGAGGGGCGGGATCGTGGATACGCACTGCTGAGGAGTCCCATAGCAAGGCGAATCGGCCGTCCAGTAGTTCCAAGTTTTCCATGGTGGTCTAGATTCAATTGACTCATGATCTCAACTATTGAAATTAATAAGATATCCAAAAAAAAGTAAAAAGAACACATTGATATATGATATAAATCATTGTGTGTATTCTTGTATTATTATTTTCTTTTTGTGAGAAAATATTTATTAAAACAATCTAATAAATAACTAAATACAAAAGAAAAAGAATGTTGATTATACAAAGTGACGTGTCTGTCTGTGATAAAGGTGTCATAAGTTGAGAGAGGGAGATACAAAGTAGAAATATTTATCTTAAAAAACAACAAAGCAGTATTAGAATCCTAATGTGAATAAAAACATTCAATTATAACTGATTATCACAAATATTGTAATGAGTATAACGGTTGGTTTATATATATAATAGAAAAACATCCTAGTTATTTCTATTAATGATAATATTAACAATAATAATAGTAATAATAAGTGGTAATAGTAGTAGTAGTATTAATAATAATATATTGCTAACGAGAAGAATTTAGACCCAGTTTGATTGTCTTAATAATAATAACAATAATAATAATACAACGGTGATATATAACAGCAACCATTAAAAAACAATAATATCAATATAAGCAAAAAAGTAAATTAATAGAAAGAAAAATGAACGTATTTCTGTAAAACGATGATGAAGGATGATGATTATTTCACCACATTTACATCGTAAAACATATTTGACGATTAAAACAAAAATCAATCAATCAATCGATAGAATACAAATTTTATAAGAAAAATCAAAGTTTTTTCTTTGCATAGAAAACAACCCAGAATGATACAATATAGCTTGAAGAGGAAGAAGGCTAAGAGATGAAGAGAAAAATAATGATTATTTTTAGACAAGTTCCCCTTGTAATCACTGATAAATACCTAAACATAAGCAATCATCATAATTTTAAAAAAATAATAATTTAAAGAGATGCCTACTTGATTGAATTCTGTTTTCTTCTCTGTTTTTCTTTTCACTGTCAGTAAAGTACACTTAGGATACTACTATTTGTCTTCTTTTCTTTTCAATGAATCAAATCACTTATCATTAATGGAAGATTAATGAATAGACCAAATAATTAGTGAAGTAAATGAATAAGAATGTCATTTAAGTAAAGAAATATGCATCTCTCATTTTATTTATACATAATTATAAAATGAGAGATTTGCAAATATGTCGAATTCCATCATTCATTCATTCATAATAACAATAAAACGTAAATTATATAATTCAATTAATAATTAACAACAATAATGGAATAATCCTACTAATAGTAATGATCATTCAATAAATAAATAAATAAAATCTACATTATTCAATGAACAAGAATAACAGAGAAAAACGTTTCTGTTTTTTTCTTTCTATTATCAGTAGTAAACAGAAGATTAATGTAAATTAAGTTGGGAAAATTTTTCTCTTCTTTTGTTTATTTTTAGAAATACCAACAACCAATTTATACAACATTTAAAACTGTGAACCATTAATATAAAAATTACCATTCATTTCAGGATAGGAATAAAATACCTAAATAAATCTAATGATTTATTTCAGAAGATAAAATACCTATGAAATTGACAAAAAAAACATTGAAATAAGTGAATTGATGAAATAAATACAAATTATTCGAATATATATAACTAATATATAATGATGTCATCCAATATATAATGGTTTAGATCATAATTTTTGAGATATCACATTATCGGATTCGTGTTCACTTCTTCAAATCTTAGTTACCTAGACATACATACATGGGTAAGATAGTGCACTACTTACAATATTTGTATATTAATCATATATGTTAGATTGTGTACATTACAGTAACAGAAATGAATAAGAGAATGAGGTTTATTTTGAAAATGTTAGCTGAAGAATGAAAAGTCATTAAACAAGTAGATTAAAATAAACCTACGGGCAAGTAAACCAAGATGTATTATCAGTTAATGAAGTCATTAACCGTTGGCCTAAATCATCTTGATAGGTGCAGACTATCTGGTTGGAGTCAGTGAGATCATCCTAACCGATGGTTGGTGAGGTTAGTTAAAATAGCTTAAAACTGATTGCAATGATGTAAATGAATTAGCACTTTGTTTTAAAATACTCATACTTCCTATTCTTCGAATTTATTGTTTCTTCTCAAATCACAATTTATATGTCTAACCTTTTCTACTTTTAGCAATATGGCATTGGTCTTCAAAATTTCATCGTGCTTTGCTAATGTGATTAAGTAACTTGAATTGATGCACATATATGTCAGGGTTCTACTCTGTTTATGAATGAATGAATCATTGACTCCAATCTTAGATACTTTAATTCAACTAACAAATAAACCAATACCTTAATGGTTTCGTAGTTATAAAACTTGAATTCATTCCTCTATGGGGAAATGTCATAATGCATTTGATCTTGAATATTGAAATCAATTAGTTTCAGTAAATAGAACCTGACAATTTTAGATTATTGATAGGTAAAAAATGATATTAGAAGACCTCATCGGATAAAAAGTGCCTTTCGTAAATCTTGAAAAAGAAATGCTGGTCAAATTGTTTACGTGATATAATTCAGTTTAACAGTTAACTTAGTCGATAACGCTTTCCTTTCTTCGAAAATTTTTTCAGACAGATATCACTATATAGGGTAGATTACCTAAAATAGAAATCATCAACCATCACTGAGCGAATTACACCTAGTTTTAGGCATCTAAGTAATTTGGGCAGCTACGACAGTTATTAATTGTATCAAGATTACGTTTTTTAAAATATCAACATACTTATATATTTACCTTAGTTTATACACGAGAAATTACTCGTAAATTAAACAAATTGTGTATCACTGATAGTTTATAATATGTAGTTTAATAGCATAATCATAGATGTTATATTAACTCTGCACTATTAAATATTAAAAACTAGTCCATCAATGCTTACTAACATCAGGTTTCAATGAATATGCTTTGAAATGTTGAGGTAATACACGTGTTGCTCGATCAACAAACGGACGTTAAGCGCTAATCATATAAATGAAAATTCATCGACCTAGTTTGCATTACTAGTGTTACTGAGGTTACTTAAGGATTTTTATTAAATTATGTTAGTAACTAGATCGGATAAGATACCGCTACGTGATACTCTTTATCATGATACGATGGATGATAAATGAAACAAAGCAAATACTTCTAAAGATAGAAGTTCACTATTCTATCATTCGTAGAATAATATGATACTCAGAGTAATTGAAATAAAGTTAACCAAACATAATTATGCCTGGTATTTGATTAGCATAACACAGTTAGGTCGATAAATTAGATTTAAGTAATTTCAAATTATTCACAAATCGCATGTTTTATTCATTTTATTCAGTAGTATCTTCGTATCAACACTAATTTGTTTAAACAACCCTTTGAAAAGAAAGTTAACTTACCTATAATAAATGTTTAAAAAAACTTATGTCTTGCATATACATGTTTCTATGTCCACAAACTACATTTTTGATAATTTGAATATTTACATGATAACTTAAAATGGTGTGATCTATCATTATTTGAAGGATGAGAATACAACAGGTGTATGTGGATGATATTTTCTATGAAAATTTAATGGTGGTAAAGTTGGTCTTTTTGTCTTTTTTCGCCTAGTCAAAAGTCCACTGTCATCAAAATGTTGATTATTCTGCTTTTGCAGACGATGTTTATCAGAATGATGTTGAATATGTTTAAGATGTGTAGATGTAGCTAAAGCTTTACTATCACTCTCAGAACTACCCACACCACCCTTACCATCATCTTCACTCTCTTCATTTTCCGCTTCTTCGACTACTGTCACATTTTTATCATTCAGTGTAGAGCTAATTTTACTTGACTGGAATGTTTTAAATAAACGTTGATAGCTAAATGAAGACTTTGTACTGGATTTCAATGAGTTTATCTGACACTTTAACGATTTATCAGTGTTTTTATGCGTTTTTATTGCATTAGGAGATGTTGGTACTGAAGATGATATCAACCCATGTTTCGTTTGTTCTAATGCAATAACTGATTGCTGTTGACTAATAAGGCGTGCAAATACATTGAAAGTTAATAGTTGATTTGCTGTTGGACGATCAGATGGATTACGTGCAAAACAAGCATCTAGAACTGCGATAAGATCAGTAGTTAAATCTTTCGGATATGTAGGAGGTGAGTTGGAAGTAGCGATCTGAATAGTGTACAAATGAGAAAATATGATAGATATAATGCCGATCACTATGATGATAATAAACAAAACTTATTAGTCTAATAATAATCAGAGAAAACAGTGAGTAGTAAAACGGTTGACTTTGAAATCAAACCTACTCATCATTAACAGTTAGGAATTAGTGGATTAAACAAGTTCAGAAATTATTGTGTCAGGTACTGGTCTACCATATCTTGCATTTGAATTCCTATAAACTAGTCACTTCTTATTGGAAAGAACTCATTTACTACAGATATGATCTGTGGATTTTATTAGTGTGTTTGTTTACCAGTAAAATTAGAAGGAATATGGTGTAGGACAAAAAGTAGTAAATGAAAACAATCAGAATATATTCATAAATAATTTTGGAACGTTTGTCTAAGCAAAGTTATTGATAAAACTCAGTGTCTAACTTATAGATCAACAAATGTTATTAAGTAGCAATTCAGGTAGCGACTATAATGTCCTGTAGAAGGTTATTGACTATTGCTGATAAAATGTCTATAAGTCAGTAAAAACTTGGAATATTATTGTTTAGTCAAATGTTGTCACAAAATCACAAAGAAAACAGAATAGAATAAGTGAGGCTAACAGTGGAATCTAGGACTTGTGTTTCACTTTATTTACGACTCATCAACTTGATGCACTTGCATATTAGTATTGATGTTCACACTATTAGTTACGTCTCACTTATTCTAGATAGCCTGTGAATTAATGGCTATATTGATTCAGTCAGCACAGAGTGTTCATATGCCACTAAAGACTGATCGAAATACAGTCACTTATATCAACAAGTAGATAACTCATTTATGTGTTTCGAAAATTTCATAGATTGGAAAGAAACAACGCCAGTCAGTAAGTCAGTAACAACGTAGAACTTCATACATACGTACATCAGTTCGAGTTGCCACACCACATTAGCACAGAGATGCAGTGTTCGATTCAAATCCCACAGTGGTAGAGGTAATAAGAGTACAAGCAGTAATCGGGAAGATTAGTGTTTGGAGATGTTACTTAAAGATTACAGTGAAATAAAATTGGGGAGAGAAAAAAAAGAGACAAGGAGGAATCAGGAGATTAGAATTTGGAAGAACACAAAGAGTGGATGCACCTGCGCCATTGCAAATGATTTTGAGCCATGTCATTCAGGGTCTCTAACCATCGGTTGCTATCATCTCGCGGTCCACAACTAGGTGGTCTACACCTACCAACATGACTCAGACCACTTGTTAGTGACTTCATGGACTTGTGCCATGTTTTGGTCTGGCGGCCCCTAGCTTTCTTCAAACCTACTCCTACACTGTAAAACATCGCACGTTGAGGCAGTCAGTGGTTAGGCATACGTAACAAATGTCCCAGCCATCTCAACTGATGAAGTTTCATTACGTCATCAATTGATTTTCCATCCTTACCTAGTACCCGTTTCCTAACAACTGTGTTACTTACTCGATGGTCCCATGATATACGAGCAATGTTTCGAAGACACCTATGATCAAATACTAGTAGTCTATGAATATCCTCTACTCTTACCGGCCATGTTTCACTGCCATAAAGTAGGACGGACGAACTGCTGAGCAGTAAACACGTCCTTCGGTTGATAGACGGATATCTCGCCTACGCCATAAATGACGCAAGTTGGCAAAAGCGAATCGAGCCTTCTGTATCCGTGCTGAGATTTCGTCACATACCAGACCACAAAGGCTGATGAGACTTCCAAGGTAAGTGAAGCGGTCGACACACTCAACTACTTCACTCCCTATCACTAGTTCGGGTGTCGATGCAATCCAATCCTGAAGCAACATTTCGCATTTCGAGGCGAGAATCGCATCCCGAACATGCTTGCATTGTTGCTTAGAGTGGCCAGAAGACTGCATTTTGTCAGCGTTTTCACCAAATAGAACGACGTCATCAGCATATTCTAAGTCAACAAGTGAACCTCCTGGTAGAAGTTCAACCCCTGGAAATTTAGATGAGGAGAGTGTCATCTCTAAAAGTACATCGACCACAAAGTTTAACAAGAATGGAGAGAGTCGACAACCCTGACGAACACCACTTGATGTAATCAATTCTGATGACAGTTCGCTATAAGCTCTCACTCTACCAGTTGTGTTCGAGTAGAGAGCCTGAATACGGTTAATGTACTTCTTTGGTACTCCTTTCAGTGACAAACACTGCCATAGAACCCTACGATCAATAGAGTCGAATGCCGCCTTAAGGTCGAGAAATACTACCATTGTCGGGCGTCTAAACGTGTGTCTGTGTTCTAGAACCTGACGTAGTATGAATATCTGATCTATACAACCACGTCCAGGTCGAAAACCGGCCTGGTTTTCTCTAATCTGCTCTTCACGAGCTTTGATTAGGCGTCGAAGTATTATTGAAGCTAATATTTTAGACACTATATTAGTCAAACTTTCTCTGAGATTGTTTCGCTAACGGTCGGGTTCCTAACTGTTTTCCTAGTTCCTGAAATATACACTTAGCTTGACTATCATTAAGTAGGGCCCTAAGAGGTTTCCTTGCAGCGTCTTTTCTACGTCCAGTAAGACGCAAGCAAATACGCGCTCGCACTAGAGCATGATCTTAATCTAAGCATGTGCTCCAGAATGAGCGACAGTCTTCTATCGAGCCCCTCCATCGGTGGCTGATGGCGATGTGATCTATTTGGGTCCAACGTTGGGACGAATTAGGGGGTCGCTATGTTAAAAGATGTTTTTCCTTATGCTTAAAGTTAGTATTTGCAAGGAACAGTCGATTATCTGAGCATAGCTGCAACAGACGGTCGCCATTATCTGTTCTTTGAGCCACGACACCATAAGATCCACCCAGGTGTCTTTCCCTATCGCTTAGTTTACCTACTTGAGCATTAAAGTCACCGGCCACTATCACGACATCCGAACGCCTAGCTTTTTGGAGGAGGTCGGAGAGCTTTCTGTAAAACTCATCTTTTACATCATCTGAGCTGCAGTCAGTGGGAGAATAGGCAGAGACAACGAAGAGGCAACGACGAGTGTCCCTATCTTTTCGGATTCTTACTGTTCCATTTAGTCGAACAGCACACAAACGACTGTCTACTGGGATCCACTCTAAGAGAGCTAGTTCTGCCCTAGGACTCAATGGTATACCTACGCCGGCGAGGCCACGGAAAGCAGAATCAGGGCTTCCAGATACACGAAGTGTGAATCGAGTCGGTTCTTTATTTTGATATGGTGAGGTCAGATGAATGACGCTACTCAAATCCTGTATGCGCGTTTCGGAGACGCAGCACACAACGATGGCGCGGGATTCTAAATTCCTAGCTAAGGAAGCCTGCTGTCCTATTTGGCACAGTGTTCGGACGTTAAAAGCTCCTACGTGTAGTTTAGAGCGTGGTTTCAGGAGACCAGGAATAGAGTTCCACGTACTCGAATCGTTTGCCCTAGCGGTGCGAGATGATAAAGAGACATGAGGAGGGTTAGTCATGGAGATAAGAGAGGTATTAGGAGGTGTAGGAAGCATTCGAATGTGACTAACTTGGTCTCGTGTGCTGTTACGGGTATGAGGGCTGATGTCACTTCCCGGCTGCCCACACCGTGGAAGGGTATTTCCTGAGGAACCTGAAAAAGAAATTGGATTAGTGTTGGTCTTGACGACCTGGGAGCGTGACCGCAGAGCCCAAGGGACAACTGCTTGCGGCCGGTCGCGCACTGCCTTTTTGTGGTAGGTTTTTGACGTGTTAGCTCCGTTCTTCAAAGGGCCTTACCGCCGGAGACGGAAATCCGTGAGGTAAGGTGAGGTGTGACATTTTTAGGGTCGACCTTTTCTAACCCCACCCCTCCTTGTTGGAAGGCAGCATCGCTGTCATGCTGGTTGCCCGAGAGAAACACCTTACTGCTGTCACAGCTCTCTACAGTCAGCAGTACGACTTCGCCCTCAGACCTTGAGTTGCTGCTTTTAGTCTTACCGTTCACCAATCGACCTGCCTGGCATGGTAGAACCTACAGAAACATATGTTCCAGCCAATATAGCTCGGTTGGGTCATCACGATAGGCAAGCCCGACCACCGCGTCAAGGTAGCAGCTTCGGTCGGGTAAAAGAAACAATGCGAGAAACTATTTGTGAATTTTCGATTCAGTCAGTTGTGAAACACCATTTTTAAGTAAAAAATAAAAAGTAAATAGCACATCAAAGCAAACTACTTAATGTCTTAGTGTTAGTTTTATCTAAACACATATCATACACACCCGTATATACACCACGAGACAAATAAACAAACTGACACACTTACACATGTACTAATCTTTCAGGATAATATTTCCGCTAATTATTTTTTTTTAAAACAACGACATATGATTTAAATTTTTAACTAGTTTAAGGATGTCAGTCAGTCAGCTACAACGTAGGACCAGGCACATATGTGCATCGGTCCACGTTGCCATACCGCATCAGCACAACAAGATGAACACCGGATTCATAACAGTGGTTAGGTAAAAGGTGGTAATATATAAGAGAAAGATTGCATATAAGGATATAGTACAAGAAGAAAGAATTGTTTAGTAGAAAGAAAGATATGAAGCGCTTTTAATCTCTTAGTTTAAGGGAAGACAGAAAGTGTATACACCGACGCCATTGTGATCGATTCTGAGCTATGTCACCAAGAGTCTCCAACCATTGGTTACGATAGTCACAGTTTAAGGATGAATTGTAAGTGTTGACTAATTTCATTTAGCTTATTGAATTCAACGGAGCGTAAATATCATAATAAAGCTATTATTATTATTATTATTATTATTATTATTATTATTATTATTATTATTATTATTATTATTATTATTATTATTATTATTATCATCCACCACAGGCAATGAATGGTCATAAAGAATATCGTGAATTGACCAGTTTGGTCTAGAGGTTGATAGTTTGCTTGTGAGGCTGAAAGTCCTGGGTTAGATTATCAGATGCGGAGTCATGGATGCAAATTGATGAAGAGTTCCATACTAGGATGAAACGGCCACCCAATGCTACCAGGTCTCCAATGATGAACTAACTAAGATCAAATTCACTTGGTGTTGTTTTACTTGTATCTTCCCATTGTTATCTAGGACTGCAACTGATCAGTCCCTTGTTGGCATACGTGCATCCTGTGCAGATTGCCTCGATATAGCCTTAAGTCACAAGCTTATTAAGCAAAGATGCTAGTCACTATCCATCTCTGCTTAGCTAAGATCAGTTTGTGATTTAAGCTACAGAAAGGTTTACAATCTCAACACCCCCCATTGTAATACTATTACTGAATAAACAGAATACATACATACACTGATATACACTTACAGTGAACATAAGAGCAAAACGGTTTGTTAATCTAGCATCATGCCATGGTGGTTTACTTGTAAGCATTTCTACTAGACAACAACCAACAGACCAAATATCACAAGCTCTACCATATGTTTCACCTCGAAGTACCTAATAATATTTTTAAAAAATGAAAATACAAATCGCTATAGTGATTGGATTGTTTGACAATATCTAAGACTTAGTAATATTAATAAAAGAGAAAAATATTACTTATCACATTGGAATTAATAGAGTCCAATAAAGATAAACTGAAGACTATAAACTACCTACATGAAAACCTAAAGCATATAATCAAACGTGGTTTATTGAGTTGATCATCGATGAAACTACTGTCCAATGTTTCCAGGTCTTCTATAGTTATCTGGCTTGGATTGGTTTTTGATCATAATAAAACTCAGCAATCTCCACACTTCCCACACTGACAAGCACAAATAGTACAAATAGCGGGTGAAATAGTAGGAGTAGTATAAATAATGGATAGTGGTTAGTGTTAAATCGTGAATAGAAAATGTTTGGAAATGCATAGACCATTGGATTCCAGCTTAGTAGTATCGTGCTCACTACGAGACCCGAAAGTGTCGAATGAACCGATGCGGAATTGTAGCGTAAACATTATGGAAAGGCCTAAAACTAGAATGAAACATCTATATAGAAATCATTAATTGTCAATGATTCTCCTGAAGCTAATAAAATAAAACTGCTTTTTACATAACTTTCTACAAAATAAACGTGAATTGAGAACAAATAAATGACATGTAGTAGAATTCCTAAGATTTCTAACGAAAACAGGGATTAACGAGAGTTGTTATTACTGTCATTGATTTTCAGACATGCCATCTCTTCTTCGATCACTGACTTCATTTCAGTTAAGTCAAATGAATCATCGCAATCAATGGAGCCTGTCACAGCAATGATGAGATGTATAATTAACATTAAACAAATAAAAAAATTATTATCTTACTTCTGGTGCCATAAATGAAAATGTACCTATAACTTGTCCTTGGAATTGACCAGCAACACTTTGCTCACCACTTAAACGAGCTGAGGCTCCAAAATCTGATATTTTGATAACAGTTCCAGTACTATCGATTAAAAGATTAGCACCTTAAATATTACAAATATACAAAGAGTCAAACTATAAATTATCAAAATAGTCCTATATAAAATACATTATACTTTATTCGGTTTAATGATGCATGTACAGACAAAGTGTCGACTGAAAAACTGTAAATAGATGTAATATCAATGCTTCATTAACAGTATGAATGATTGCACAACAGATAATTAACGTTAAAGCGATCTAAGAGGAATAACAGAAATTTGTGATATCCATATTTCGATCTTATTCACTCGTACAAAGGAACAGTCGAAATTTTTTGAGGCTGCCTATATATCGTATGAGAATTCTTCAACAAGCTTATTATTCCATTTACTCAGTAAATGAAAGCGCGTTCAAGCATTTGTGTGCTCATTGGTTATTCAGCATCACAGTCACAGAAGAGTAACAGTTTTGTGATATTACTGCTAATGGCAATATGAGCACCTAATGTACAATACAATGTATTTTTAAATAAAATTATGACTAAAGTGTCGATTGTATGATTAAGTAACTTTACAATTCACATTAAATAATTAATTTCATATTCTAGCTAACAAAATAAGTCTAAAACTACTTATATATTTACTGTATTGTAACTACATTCGATTGAGTGATCGGATCCACATTCTACTATTTTCGTTACTACATATTTAAAGATTGAAAGATTTATTTGAACCAGACTTTGTCTTGACTGGTTTCCATTAGTAAGTTAACTTGGCAAATTATGATGAAATTTTTGTTTCCTAGAAGGTGATATTTCTTCCAATAATAATCAAAGTTGTTTTAGTGAAGTTGGATGGTGGCTAGAAGTAGAATCCAGGATGTAGTTCTTTCTATTCAGAAATAATCGAGTGTTGATGTTTATTCTGAGACTCAAACCTAGTACCTACTATTTGAAACTCTTACACATTATCCATTGAGCTACTGGGTCCAGATAGTCACTAGCTTGTGAAATGAGTGTTTGCCTGTTCCAATTGCTAAAGTTCTACTAATAAATTTTGACTTAATAATCATATTAAGACAGTTCACTCATGAATGACTTGTGCCGAAAGAGACTGACCATTTACAGCTCTGAATATCAGCAACGAGGAAATACAAACACTACATATATTAGTCAGAAACATTTCAGATTTTTAATCATATTCTTAATAACTTCAATGCTATTCACATTTAAATAATTCAATGGGGGATATTCAGAACTAATAAAACGCTTATTCTACTCCCAATTTCAGTCACAAGAAAACGTTTGGTGCATTAAAGTCATATTATCTATACGAGAAGCTTTCTATATAGTTGGTCTACTTCAAAGCTACATAACATGTATGAACTAAGTTTCACTTATTAACCTTCCAGTGAAGGAAATAAATATAGTATTGGGGAACTTATGGAGATTGATTAAACTTGATTTTTATCACGGACTGATGTTTGGAGGGTAGCTATCAAAAGATAAGCGATATGGAATAACTCTTTTATCTTAATCAAATTAATTAGTGGTGAAAATTTCAGAGTTCATATAGTCTATATAGCATAAATGTACCACAAATTTAAAGAATCCAGTTGCATGGTGGTCAAAATCGTTTGCGCTATTAATATCACGATAATCTATTTGACAAAACCTGCTGATCAATTTTGTAGTGTCTGTCCACTTGCTAGTTTAATTTAGTAGCATTGGCTGACAAATAATTTGAAAGCTTTCTTATTATAACAAAAATAACGGTGGATGAAATATTCACTTTAAGTTACCTTTTAAATCACGATGTAATATACCATGTTTGTGTAAATAGGCTAAACCACGTATTAATTGTATACCATAATTTAATGTAATTGATTCATTAAAAGCTCCATATTGTTGTAATAAACTTGTTATACTACCCCCTGGCATCCATTCAATAAATAAATCAACGAACCCACGTTTTACGCAATGCACAGCACCAAATAAACGTAAAATATTAGGATGATCTAACTGGAGCATAATACGTACTTCGGTTTCAACTTCAGCTAATTGATTTAAAGATGTCGGTGATAATGGACGATGGTAAATTGGATTTTGTTGACCATTATTATTATTACTATTATTATTATTATTATTATTATTATTATCATTATCATTATTATTATTATCGTTATCATTATTACTGTTACAATTTGGTTCGTCCTTATGGTCATTTTGCTGACGTATTTGTGATAGATATGCTTTATTCTTCTCTGAAGAGAAAAGTGAAAACATGCCGTTTCTACCAAGACGTATGCGTTTTACAGCTAATAGTAGGCCAGTTCTAACATCACGTGCTTGATAACACTGTGAAAATGCACCATGACCTAGAATAGGACCACGTATCCAATCGACTGATTCATAATATTCATCTGAATTAGGTAACTTTTTAGTTTGTTGAAATGAACTCATGACAAATGACAGACCAGGTATTGGCAACAAAGGTTTTAATTGATGTGTAGAACGTGTTAAGGCATTTCTTAAGACAGTAACTTGTTCACAATGTAAATCAGCTTCGGAACCAAGTGATCGACCTGTATAAATTGGTTCGTTTAAATTATTTTGTTGTTGGTCTTCCCCTTCATTTTCATCATCATCATCATCCTCGTCGTCATCATCTTCAAATTCACTTACACTACTATAGTTACCAGATTCAGACAAAGCAACCAGATCATACGCTGGTTCCAGCGCAATTCGAGCAAATGATGATTTTAAAATTTGAGCTTTAATCTTTTTAGTATTTTCACTTTCATCGTCATCATCATCATCGTTATAAACAGTTGCAGCAAAACCATTAATACTGTTATCTTTCTCAGATCTAGTAGAATCTTTTTTATAATCAATTAATAATTCAGAATTACTGATACTTAATCTTCTTGGTGGTGGGATTGGTGGTATTTTTATAGAAGAGAAAGAAGTGTTCTTAAAAGATAACTCTTCATCTAGTGGATGTAGTGAATTATGAGCACCTTGTTGTTCATATCGCTGTTGTTGATTTGATATATCTTTAGAAGAATTAACTTCGTCCATTCGATTAGATTTTTCTATTTTACTGATGTTTTTGTTATAAGTTGGACATGTTATGTATGATGATGTGGATGATAAAGCTAGGGCCTCGGTATTAGATGGTGTAGCATATGATTGTTTAAGAACTGTTGTTAATTGATTTGATAACGAAATGTTCCAACTATTATTCTTAGTTATTCTGTGTACATTAGATGTTTCATTTGATGAGTAAAGTAGCAAACATAATCGATTTCGAAACCATGTAGCCAGTGGTGCATCCAATCGATTAATTTCTGATTCAATAAATGAATTCGCATTAAACGTAGACGGTGGAATCGGATCATAACGATCAAAAATTTCTTCACTTTGCCAAGTAAGCAATGCTCTGGCAGCAGTGAGAAAGACTCGTCTAGCCTATAAATAAAGTAAACAGTTAAGACAGTTTTTCCGAAAATAAGTTCTTGAATGATAATATGGGATTAATAGAGTGGGATAAACTATTTCCTCATAATAAATAACGGTATATAATGAATACGAAATTACTCGGATTTGATGAAGGAAAAAACAAATTGTGAAACATTCGAACCAGCGTTTTCTTCAGGTTACCAGCACTGAATCCTATGATTGCTTGAGCCACATGAGTCAACTATTACTACTCTGATTTTCTTTCTGCTTCAAACATCATCTCTGTACTTGAAAATTAGTTCGCCAACTGTGGCTGTTTGAATCAATCATTCAGTTTATAGAATTCGATTTGGATTTAGACAAAAAGTAGTCTATCTGGGTAGCTAATTTGACCAAAAGTAATGAATTTCATACCTCTCATAAATTAAATTGGTACTTGATTAACAAAGTAAGGCATCGAAAATCAATTTGTATGAAGAAAGATTAAATTTTCCGAAGTTATGGATTTATATTACTTTAGGATGTTTGTTGTTTCAACTTATTGAAATAACAAGTAAATTCTGTATCTGGTATTGTTAGAGCCACAGATGAAACATCAGAAGTTACATGATGAGCGATGGATATTTAGGAATTTTCATAGACTAAAATTCTTCAATATTTGATGTTAATTTTTAGTATGCTAAAAATCACCGAGAGACACTTGCTATACTTGTCATTTACTGAGAAATCATTGACAGTAAGAGAAATGAATTGATTGATGTCTCGTTTGTAGTAGAAATTTCATCAGAAGTACAGGAGAATATTTATTTCAAGATCAAAGGTAGAATTGTTCAACTCCACTTTCCAAGTGTGCTATCCTTTGAATTGTTTGTTTAATTTTTAAAAAATTTTAATATTTGAAAATGTTCATTTAAAGATCGATAAAGCTTCAGTTACAGAGAGTGAAAAAATTCCCGGAATCTACTGAGCTAGTATCATATATTCATGATAACTAGTCGAGTCCAGGGTTACCTGAAACTACTTTCTTTCTTCTACAATTGACGTAATGGAAAATAATTTGATTATATCATAATCGGCAGTAATGAGAGTCATTTAAACCAACTTCGTTAAGTTACTGTTAAATTGAACTTCACGGGCTTATAAATATTTATTTTTAAAAGTCTCTCATTGAAGTTAGTTAATTTCGAGAAATCGTAAATAATATTCTCATGTTTATTCAGAATTATCAGCCAAAAACTATTTAATCATAGATACACAATTTTTTATAACTTACAATTCGGTTAGCTTTATATTGTGTGTAATGATAATAATCCACATTGTTTAATTCATTCTGGTGTTGATGTTGATCTGTTGCTGTAGCTTTAATCGTTCTCATTGCTACTGATGATGATGATGGTGGTGGTAATCTTGATAAAAAATCACCACAATGTGCATCAGTTGATTGTAATTGATAATGATATGGAAAACACATAGTCATATTATCCGGTTTCGGATAAATCGGTAATAAATGACGTCGAGCAAATATTATAGTAGAGCATAAATGTCGTCTAGCTAATGATTGGTCTTTTAATGACAATGTTGTTGTCAGTGATGATGATGAATTTGTTTCATCTTTAACAACTGATGATGACTTACCAATTGGTGATGACATGTCAGTGCTGTTATTATTATTATTGCTATTATTATTACCATTATTATCAGGATTATTCTTCATACTTAAATCAGATGACAATAATAAGGATTCATGACGTTGTGATTGTTGTTGCATTAGTAATATTCTTCTTGATTGATGCATTCGAATTAGTTTATCAACAACTGTTAGACGACCGATTAAATGAGTGGCATGAAACTTTGCAGAACTCAAAACAAAACGTACCATGTGTTGTATACCACTAACAGGTAAACATTGAGAAGCTGTAAAAAATAAAATATAAAGGAAAAGTGCTTTTTATCAATGGTTCTGTGAAAACCTAAATTAGGGAATGAATACAGAAACTGAAGTATTAAGATTTAAATAATGATAGTTACTTTTAATTCGCTTCACTAAGTTACTGATGCATGTTGACGATCTATTGTGACTCAAGTACGTGCTTTTTTCAGTTGCCCCTATTAACTTTACTACACCAAAAAGATACATCTATGTCACCATATAAACTTTTTTGTCTAATCAGGATGTGATAAAAATAATCCTAAGTACTGAGTATGAAATTTCAACTGCAAACAACAAAACAATGATATTTTCTATTCTGACTTAAATTTTATTCTACTTGTTTGAATGAATTGGTTTCTCCTTATTTCAAAGCTTTATTGAGAAGCTTTATTGTTTATTTATTCCATTTTACCGCCGAAGTGAGTCAAAACGGATATGATTGAATTGAAGAAGTTACTAACTATATAATTACACTATACTATTACATCTATGAAGAGATTAAATATGGAGCTATAAATAACCATGGTGAATGGGTCGTAAACTTATATGTTCAAAACAATTGGACTGTTTTCGTTCAAACATGAGCTACTAAAGATCCTTACATTTATTTACTTCACTCATTTCACACTACGGCACTTGTTTGATTATTCCAAGAATACATATAAAATTACTGGAGACCTGTCACACAACCGATTTTCTTATTTGTTGCTTCCATGGACAAATGTTTTTATTTGGTAACGAGAAGTCTCACTTGCAGTGAAATCACGAGATGGTGAACAATATTTATGGGTCATACATAGCTTAAGGTAGGAAAAAATGTAATTATTCTAAAAATTTTGATCCTATAGTGATTAGAATGATTTCTCCTCAAATATCCATCCTGATAAAACATGTTAACTTGGGAAAAGTCGGTTAAATGAGGCTATAAGACAGCCATTTCAAAAAATAATGGTACCAGTTGTCAACGCTTTACTAATTAGTGTTAGTTCATTACGTCATGTAGGAATGAATATTTTGGAAAGGCAAAACTTTCAGAACTATTCTACATGGAATTATTGTGTAATATCTACATTTTTGGGTTGTGTCATTTTCATACGGTCGTAATTATAACCTTTCATTTTACCAATTAATTGTCGATATATGTCTTACGGTTTCGGAATTATTGTTGATTGATTATTTACCTATTACCGTGTTTGTGTAACTTATGTCTCTGTTATCTTATTGGTGCGTTATGGTCGTGTGATTGATGCATATAAAAGAGTTAGAATAATATAAGGTGAAACCACCTGTTCATCTTATGATTGTTCACAATGGGGATATTAGAAGCTCGTGGACTGATAGGCCTTAAGATCTTGGTCGTAACTCATAGTCATTGAGTAACTAGTTAAGAGTAGGTCATTAGTTTGACAGGTACAAAACGATCGTGTCATTAACGGACTCTATTATCAAGTGACTAGATCACATGAGAGCAATAAA
Organism: Schistosoma margrebowiei; assembly: GCA_944470205.2. Taxonomy (NCBI): domain Eukaryota; kingdom Metazoa; phylum Platyhelminthes; class Trematoda; order Strigeidida; family Schistosomatidae; genus Schistosoma; species Schistosoma margrebowiei. Next base: position 10,108,318 of record OX104025.1, read on the forward strand.
TAAAATTCCGTAAAAGTATAGAGATAAGCCAGTCAGTGTCTGGAAAAGGATTGTAGGCTTTTATGAAGCAAATTCGTAAATGAATGACTCTAATCTTATTTCACATAACATGAGCAGTACAAATACCCTGTAGTGTCAGTTATTATATCGGACATCCCATTCTATTCATTCTACTTATGTCATATTTTGACCTTGTCAATTATTAGCTTATTAATCTTGACTGTTTTTATATGAGCGTATATGTGTGTACACATTTCATATCCCATGTCTCATCACATGTCTGTAGTTTATTTTGTCTGCCTATAAATATTGAGTAACGCCTGGCTAAAAATGAGTTGGCTTACCAGCCATCTCCACTGCGCGTCACTTTGCTTTGTTCTATTACATTCACTTTACATACAAAATATATGTATTCAAAGGCCATTCTCGTTAATTGACTTATCTAAATTCCTTATTGACTAACGTGATTTAAGTCGATAATTGTATACGAGGATAGGTGATAATAAACATTCTTACGATCTACATGGAGTCAGATCCACGGGCCATTAAAACCCTCGTATAGTGCTCAGAACATTTAATAGGAAGATGAAAATATTTTTAATCATAGAGTGAAAGTGACAGTTTCAAACGTATAAAATGCTTAGCTCTCACTGTATGACACGGGCAAATAAACCCTGACCTTAACCTTGAGTCCAAAATCGTAAATACCTAACCGTAAGCTCCCAATCCATATGGTTACAAACTGTTCTTTCATTACTGCCAATTTCAGTTCGTGATGAAAACTCTAACCTTAATTTCTAACTACTAGTCATAAATCTTAACAGTAATTCATAACCAGGAGACAATCTGAGGACTCCTAAAATCTTTTTGAGTCTTTATCAAGGTTCGAGAAGACAGATACTGCATATTCATATAGACGAATTTATACTTTGTTGTTTTCTCGGTATACAGACAGAAAAGATTTTATAAGACTTTGGTAGATTCCCTGATTATGCAAAATCTGTCTACACTTCGTAATATTATTGTTTCTTTTTCCATGAACTAGTCATTTAGAAAAGCCATTTAGTGATTGGCTAGGGAACTGAATAAAAATCCCTTGTGGTTGTTTTTAGTTCATCCCTATATCATACCCTTAGGGAAAATTTGGACTTAAAACATAGCATGTAAATGATGTACAAAGAAAAGCACTATTTTCTAAAGTTCTTTCATAAATAAGGATGGAAATAAAATAATAGTAAGTAGAAAAAGCCTTCTTACCAGAGTGAACTTCTCGACCGATGGCTAAAGCACCTGTTTGTCCTTTGGCTAGTTCTATAAGTGTAGCTAACGCAAGATTGCAGCGATCACGAAAGTTGGTATCAGCTGGTATTTTCGGTAATGTAATACCTAATTCATTCGTAGGTTTTGTGAGATTATTTTCATCAATCTTAACATTTAATTGACAACTGGCAGATTTTTTCACATCTAAATAAGATGAATTATTGTTCGTCAGATTACAATTTGTAATTGTTTTATTTTCATCATCATTTTGCTGATGAGTTGCTAACGGTAAAAATGATTCCGGATTACGTAGGTTCCATAAGTTACTTTGTCCACCCACGAAGCGTAATAGACGACGTAGAATTGGACCAATTGCTTTTTGCAGTACCGTTTGAGTTTCTTTATTAAAAACAACCAAATACCCAAGTAACTCACGAAAAGCTCGCTAATTAGATTTTCAAAAAGTAAGAATGAAAGAAAATGATAAAATAAATTTAAACAACTGTTCGATAATTTAGCATTGTGAATTGGAAACAGATGATTTACACATTTATTTAACTGTGTACGCAACAATCAGTTATCGTCTAGTGCAGATAACAGGTATGGTACAGTGTTTTCAATAAAGAAACTAATCAATCTGAAGCGGTGACTCAGTAGCCAAACCATTTGGTTTTTAACCATTAGGTCACACATTTGAAACCCATTTTATCCGCTTCCATTTGGCAATCTGAGTAGTATCCCATCCCTCACAGAAATGATATGGCTCAAGACTGAGTAGCATTCTGTTCTTGCTAATCGCGTTGTAGTTAAAGCCGATGTAAGCTAAGAGTGGGTAAATAATAAATAGGTTGGAGACCTAATGAGATGAATAATATTAGATGCAAAAGAAACAACATTTTATAATGAGAGAGAAATTAATCTTTATTATCTATTCTAAATTTCTATCCCAAAATGTATAGATCCATCATTTTCCTTATGGGGGGATTCGATCATAAACCAGTTGATCTCGAATACTATCATATGTATGTGGAAGATTGTCATCCCCTGGTCGCACAAGCCGTGGAAGGATTCTTCTTGAGATACCTCACAGTAAGAAACTGTATTAATAGTGATCTTGATGAATTGGGAGTGTAACCGTTGGGGCCTAGTGGCTAGTGCTTCACATAGGTCTTTTCCTGGTTGTTCTTATTATGTTAGCTCCAACATTAAAACCTTATTCCTGGCAATAAAAATCTGTGTGTAAACAGAGCTATGATATTTTTAGGGTCACTGGCAAATCAATTGATGAAGTAATTAGCTTTCATCGACTGAGGTGGTTACGACACGCATTGCGTATGCTCAACTACCTCATACATTTACTACTTCATCAACTGGTTTGATATTTTCGTACTTGAGTTTAACCTCAGAATTACTCACTCCGTGATGTCAACATACATGGACAATGCTTCGAAGACACTTATGATCAAATACTTGTAACCTACAAGTATCCTCTACTTTAAAGTACATTTCATAACTATAAAGTAAAAAACAGTGAACTAATGAAGGGTATACTCATCCTTTGGTTGAAAAAATGGACATTTTGTTTAATAAAAAGACGGTGTTAGTTGGTAAAGTCAAGAGAGCTTTCTGAATCCATGTCCAGATTTTATTATACACCAACCCACTTAAGTGGATGAGGCTTCCACTTAATCCGAGTACATAAATAAAGACTAGTCCATTCAATGATTCAACCACCTTAGTTAAATCTATAAAAAGTGATGAGAAAAACCCTAAATAAAAATAACGATCGTGGGAAGCTCGTATAGCACTAGCTTTCCTATCGAGTCCTGATTATCAAATCTTCAGTTATCATTGTCCATCATTTTAGAATTATACGGAATTATATGTCGATTGACATGAAATAATTGACCATTCATCATTTCATAAATCATCCTACTCTAATTTTTAACTTCTCGGAGAATTATTTCATTCCAGAGGTTTGATTTTTATCAAAAAGATTTTAGAGAATGATTTTGTGTTTATTCCGTTCACAATAATCTTTCAAGTAAGTCTGTTACAACACTAAAAACAACCAAATTATCACGAAAATGAACCCTAGTTAAAAATATAAAATAATATCCAGACTCTTGGTAGTATAGGGTCTTCTGAGTTAGAGTAGTGATTATGAAACATTGGTTATTTTTCTGAATAACATTATCAGTGTATATTTCGTCATGATAAGGTAAGGAGTTTGTGAAAATAATGCTCAAATATTAACTAGATACTCACGATAAGAGTAAAAGCTATAGAAGTTTTTCAACGTAAAGGAAATCGTATTATAAGAAACTTACCAAAGCATCAGTGAATACTGCATCGACAGGATCATCAAGAAGAAACTGAATTAACTTAAACATTATTTTCACACAATCCGGTCCTGTATATAATTGGCATTTCGCTGGTGTAGCACAATTTCCGTCATGGTGATTCAATGAACAAACAAGATTATTATGACTTGAATGTAAATTGCACTGTCTAGCTAGAATTACTTGACTTATTGTTAAGTGAGTTGCTTTTTGTAATGCATATTGTCTAACGGTCCAATCACATGCAATTAGTCCATTAGCAATCTATATGTGACATGAATAGGAAGATTTTCTTTCAAATGAAAAGGAAATGATGCTTCAATAAAAAAGACTTAAAATCGTAAAACCCATCTCATTCGTATATGTTAAAATAACAAAACTTTATCATAAGCTGATCTGTTGGATTCATAAACTAGTATAGAAAATCAGTAAACTTGAAAACAGTAAGTGCTATGAATTGATAAGTCCAGTTTTCAAGTTAAGTCTTTAATTTGTTCAATACAGAAGACTAATTGGCTTGATCATAGTAGCCTACATCAAACTGAATTTCAAATTTAGATTTCTTGACTTCATACTCTCAATTTGACACAAAGTTAACTTTTACATGGTTATAAAGTAACTGATCACTTCAAAAGTAAAATAAAACGAATGGGTTATAGGTTAAGTTGGAAAGTCTAAATAAGCAGAAAATCGGTCATCAACAAAGCAGGATGTGGTACAACAGTGCCTTAGTCCTATTTCTTGCACTTCATATCAACAGAGAGAAATGAAACTGATAAAATCGAAACCGGAGAATGGATCACATGATGAGATTACTGAATGAAGCATTTTTCTTCAAATTCGTTATATATACATAGGTAGGTAAAGTTGTGTAGTATAAAGGATCAGCTGTCCCGGAACTTTCTGTCATGAAACTTTTGTCCTGCTCAAACGTGAACTTCAACATCTGATAAACCTGCAGATTAATACCCAGCTAATATAAATGCGTATATGACTTCACTGAATTTTCCTGTCTTTTTATATAATCCATTTGAATATCTTTTCATTCAAATTTTACCCCAGTTCACATCACCCATTTATATAAACATCAATCTATCATGGAACTGAACAGTCACAGTCAATACAGAATTATAGCTCCCCTCCTTCTTATATTGTAGTATAGTATATTAGTACAATTTAGCTGTCCAACAATTTCTAGTTTCACAAAAGAACAATTCTGTACTGATATTGATATCATTAAACTGTCTCCGAACATATATCTTATTTGTCTATCATTTACAAACTTAAATAATTTTGTTATATTATTATTATTTATATTCAGATTCTGACGTATCAACCTTATGAGAGGATTAAATTACTTAGATAAAACTACCAAAGCTATAGATGTACTTAGTCATTTGGTTTAAAATTTATGTAAAATTTGAAGTTTACAGTTTAATATTAGCAATTTATTTTAATCGTATATGATATGTTATTGTATTAGATATGGTCAGTCTAGTAACTGTGTTTATTTCCTTACAGATAAATGCATATACAATAGTTCTCTCAGTGACATAGTAACCAGTTTAGTCATCGTAACATGTGATTCCAATAAAAAGCATATATTACTATTATTATGTCTGTTATTGTTTTAAATCGTTAAAAATGGAATCTAATCTTTGTCTAGTAGCTGGGATAAGTGATTTACATGAGTAATAAGTAAAAAGATGTCTATATTTCATTTATAAAATACTACATTATATGAGCGATATAAAGCCGTCTACATTATCCAATGTAACTTTTTCAAGTGAGATTGAAGGGAATAGTTAATGTTTAAAGAGATTTTTTAAATCGTAAATTAAAAATTATTTAACAGAAAGAAAGTTATGGAAATTAAAAGTAACTTTGAAAAGAACTTTTAAATCTATCATCATTTAAAAGATCGTCACAACGATTTTTAGGTCTTTAGGAATGATTGACTAATTGTATAACAATAAGCTATAATAGACTCTCTTTTGAGTTGCCACTATTTTCTAATCTTAATTATTTTTGTCAAAAAGGATCTTAAATACTGCAAGAATTATGTCGTAGTGTGTTTACGGAAGGAAATCTTTATTTATTTAGGGAATTTTTAAAGATTGTTCAATTTTTCAAAACTAGAGAATACTTTTGCTCTAGTTTGTGCACTCACTTCCCCATTTTATAGAATTAAAAACAGGAATTTTAGTCCTGACAGTCATTGTCTTGAATTTAAATCCGAGTGAATTAGAATCTGATATGTTTCAAATTTACAACTCCAATCAGTTCACGATGGTGCATGAATCATTTATAAATTATCCATATTTTTATGAAACAAATTACTTAACAGGACTTTTCGAAATCTAATAGAACACATAAGTAATTTGCTAGTGTTCTAACAACTGCATTGCTTTAAACCTATTGCTCATACTTAATGGTACTAATGAATAAGGGAATCAACAATGAAAATAGCACAAAGGCCTTTGTTCTGGTTGAAACCCACCAAAAGATATGTCTGGAGTCTTGAGAAAGTTAATTTTTCCATTTGGATTCATACATTTATTTGATGAAGTCAGCAGGCAGAGATGTTATCACTTAGCTAGATGAGTAAGAACTGATGTTTTTTAGAATTGAGAAGTTTAAAATCATGGGTTATTGAGTAAGGATAACCAACTACAGGATCTCTAGTTATCTGTGCCGATCAGTTTCTAATAGTCAAATTGTAATTTGGGTAGTAGAATAAATGACTCAATATTATAATTCATATAGATTATCATTTAGTGGTTGAAAGCAATACATTTAAAACTATTCATTAAAAATTATTACGCTACAAGAAGCACAATAGTACACTTACTTCCAATGAGAAAGCAGAAACACAGCTGTTATACTCAGAAAAAGGTGGATCTGGCAACAAAGTGTTTACGACGGTCATATTTTCCGTTAAATTTAAATCAGCGTTTAAATTTACGGGTTGATATGTAAAGCGGAGTGTTTCATTCATTTGTTGTTGTTCATTATTTTGATTACGATATCTGTGATAGGACTGATGTTGATCATCATGTTGATTACTTTTCATTTGTTGACCATTGTTATTATCTGTTTGCTGATTAATAATTTGTTCTGATGAGGATAAATAACAAATACATTTTGCATGATCTGAATTTTTATCGGAATCATCAGGTTTATCACATTTTACATGACTATCAAAACTAGGGATATGAATCCATACACAGCCACACACTGGACATTGTGGTGAATCACCATCACTCTGAATTTCTTCTAACCCTTTTTTGGTTATATAAATTCGAATGGAAATTGAAGAAGAAAATTTCAATTAGTTAACATTCATCTATGTGACAAGTTTTTCAAAAAAACAATAAAATGTATAAAGTTGCATCATAGAGCTAAACTGTGGGAAATCACAGATTTCATATATGACAGTTTTATAAAATGTCACCGATGAACACAACTAAAAACTAAGAATTTTTTTTCGCAAGGTCAATGTAGTATTACTATCATTGGAAATGAACAATATAGTTGATGAAATTCAGACATTTGCTTCTACTACGATATTGAAAATTTCAGAAATCACTCGACTCAATTATTCATGTTTTGAGAACAATATATTTTACGAAAAGTAAAAACTTGATATGTTGTACGAAGCATGGTTGCTTATATTAGTTTGAAGAGACAAAGAAGGATATCACGAAGGAGAGGGGTATTATTGACAGTTTTGGAAATAACTGTTATCTTTAATCACTGATTCCTATTCCGAATACATAGTCCAACCTTCGTTTATGATCTCTTTCGTTGACACTACTGCTTTAGAAATATGTTGTTCATTGTGCAGATGAAGCTGTTTATCATGAAGATAATAACTCTAACAAAAGCCTACTAAGATGTGCAGCTTAGAAAAAAGTGAGTAATACAGATTTTCCTTTGACAAACATTTTTAGTGTCTGAATCTTTTGATCACCGATAGATAGGAAAAGCCAACAATCTTCATAAAATCTTTTAAATGATTCCAGTACAAATCGTTTGTAAAAATATTTATTATTTCTATATAGTGAGACAGTAGACTCTCATTTTTCAGATTATATTGACACTGGTCAAATATTTTTATGCTCTTAATAACCATGGTATCCATGATGTAACACTGACACATGTGAGAAACACAATTAAGTATATTTTATTGGAGTGAATTATCACCTAACTGTGTGTAAGTTAGTTGTAATGAACCATTCAAGTGTTCTCATTCATATTCAAATTCCTCTACATTACTTATTACATAAAACCCGAGATATATAAGGCAGGTCAGGTCTGAAGTCGTTTCGGTGATCAGAGTTAGTTTCAACTGTTTTTTCATCAACGTAGCAATTTTCTCTATCTGCCATAGATCACTATCTTTTATAAAAAAAGGTCAATCGAATTTGTAAAACAAATCAAAAGATAGTATTCCTATATTGATTTTACAAATGGATAAAATATTTACTAAGTGATCAACAACAATATTATAGTAGTATTTATATTCTTAAATGCATCTTACATATTTCTTAATTTCTTTCATTGTCAGTCAGTCAGTCGTCAGTCAGTAACAACGTAGAACTTCGTACGTGCGTACATCAGTTCGAGTTGCCACACCACCTTAACACAGAGATGCAGTTGTCGATTCAAATCCCACAGTGGTAGAGGTAGCAAGAGTGTAAGCAGTGATCGGGAAGATTAGGGTTTGGAGATGTTATTTAAAGAGTATAATTCAGTGAAATAAATTTGGAAAGAGGAAAGAAGGGACATGAAGAATTCAAAAGATTAGAATTTGGGAGAACACAAAGAGTGGATGCACCTGCGCCATTGCAAATGATTTTGAGCCATGTCATTCAGGGTCTCTAACCATCGGTTGCTATCATCTCGCGGTCCACAACTAGGTAGTCTACACCTACCAACATGACTCAGACCACTTGTTAGTGACTTCATGGACTTGTGCCATGTTTTGGTCTGGCGGCCCCTAGCTTTCTTCAAACCTACTCCTACACTGTAAAACATCGCACGTCGAGACAGTCGGTCGTTGGGCATACGTAACAAATGTCCCAGCCATAGAACCCTACGATCAATAGAGTCGAATGCCGCCTTAAGGTCGAGAAATACTACCATTGTCGGGCGTCTAAACGTGTGTCTGTGTTCTAGAACCTAACGTAGTATGAATATCTGATCTATACAACCACGTCCAGGTCGAAAACCGGCCTGGTTTTCTCTAATCTGCTCTTCACGAGCTTTGATTAGGCGTCGAAGTATTATTGAAGCTAATATTTTAGACACTATATTAGTCAAACTTTCTCTGAGATTGTTTCGCTAACGGTCGGGTTCCTAACTGTTTTCCTAGTTCCTGAAATATACACTTAGCTTGACTATCATTAAGTAGGGCCCTAAGAGGTTTCCTTGCAGCGTCTTTCCTACGTCCAGTAAGACGCAAGCAAATACGCGCTCGCACTAGAGCATGATCTTAATCTAAGCATGTGCTCCAGAATGAGCGACAGTCTTCTATCGAGCCCCTCCATCGGTGGCTGATGGCGATGTGATCTATTTGGGTCCAACGTTGGGACGAATTAGGGGGTCGCTATGTTAAAAGATGTTTTTCCTTATGCTTAAAGTTAGTATTTGCAAGGAACAGTCGATTATCTGAGCATAGCTGCAACAGACGGTCGCCATTATCTGTTCTTTGAGCCACGACACCATAAGATCCACCCAGGTGTCTTTCCCTATCGCTTAGTTTACCTACTTGAGCATTAAAGTCACCGGCCACTATCACGACATCCGAACGCCTAGCTTTTTGGAGGAGGTCGGAGAGCTTTCTGTAAAACTCATCTTTTACATCATCTGAGCTGCAGTCAGTGGGAGAATAGGCAGAGACAACGAAGAGGCAACGACGAGTGTCCCTATCTTTTCGGATTCTTACTGTTCCATTTAGTCGAACAGCACACAAACGACTGTCTACTGGGATCCACTCTAAGAGAGCTAGTTCTGCCCTAGGACTCAATGGTATACCTACGCCGGCGAGGCCACGGAAAGCAGAATCAGGGCTTCCAGATACACGAAGTGTGAATCGAGTCGGTTCTTTATTTTGATATGGTGAGGTCAGATGAATGACGCTACTCGGATCTTGTATGCGCGTTTCGGAGACGCAGCACACATCGATGGCGCGAGATTCTAAAGTCCTAGCTAAGGAAGCCTGCTGTCCTATTTGGCACAGTGTTCGGACGTTAAAAGCTCCTACGTGTAGTTTAGAGCGTGGTTTCAGGAGACCAGGAATAGAGTTCCACGTACTCGAATCGTTTGCCCTAGCGGTGCGAGATGATAAAGAGACATGAGGAGGGTTAGTCATGGAGATAAGAGAGGTATTAGGAGGTGTAGGAAGCATTCGAATGTGACTAACTTGGTCTCGTGTGCTGTTACGGGTATGAGGGCTGATGTCACTTCCCGGCTGCCCACACCGTGGAAGGGTATTTCCTGAGGAACCTGAAAAAGAAATTGGATTAGTGTTGGTCTTGACGACCTGGGAGCGTGACCGCAGAGCCCAAGGGACAACTGCTTGCGGCCGGTCGCGCACTGCCTTTTTGTGGTAGGTTTTTGACGTGTTAGCTCCGTTCTTCAAAGGGCCTTACCGCCGGAGACGGAAATCCGTGAGGTAAGGTGAGGTGTGACATTTTTAGGGTCGACCTTTTCTAACCCCACCCCTCCTTGTTGGAAGGCAGCATCGCTGTCATGCTGGTTGCCCGAGAGAAACACCTTACTGCTGTCACAGCTCTCTACAGTCAGCAGTACGACTTCGCCCTCAGACCTTGAGTTGCTGCTTTTAGTCTTACCGTTCACCAATCGACCTGCCTGGCATGGTAGAACCTACAGGAACATATGTTCCAGTCAATATAGCTCGGTTGGGTCATCACGATAGGCAAGCCTGACCACCGCGTCAAGGTAGCAGCTTCGGTACAATTTCAAATGAAGAAGTGGTATATTCAAGTCATAATCTTTGAAATAGACTTCGTAGTTTGTTCAGTCGGTTGTATGTCTCAGTGTCAAGTTGTAAAGCTGCTAAGTTAACATCGAATAATTGACACTATCTTAAAAAGACGTTTAGACATGTTTTAATAAAATGATGGTTTTGTCAGATATGTCCTATCATTTGTCAGCTGAATATTTATTTGTCTTAACTCCCATGAAGCGTTTTCGTTGGGAGTCTAAACTTTTTTACTTCCGTGGTTCATTTTATCCCTCCTGCTCTAATTGGTTAGAAACTGTTTCACATTTTAAATGGCCTTGTTAGCTTTTCATTTATTCAGGGTGATCGTAAATTATACAAAGTAGAAGACACTCAAAGTTTAGTAAAGCTATTAGATATAAGATATAAAGTTAAATATTTGTTACATTATACAAAAGTGAAATCAAACCAACCGGAAGTCTAAAGACACTTTATTAAAATATTTTGCATGTACATTGTTTAACAAATGTTCGCGCTTGCGTTACACATTAATGCAATGTGACAGAAAAATCTCGCACCATATTAACTATTTGGAGTCATTAATATTTTATTAGATAACCGACTGTCAAATTTCTCTTTTTTCTAAGGAGATATGAAAAGTGTCTCAGTGTTACCCAAGATGTTAACATCACAGCAATTTCAAAAAAAGGATAGTAGAACAGGATTGTGTATTCTTGTTTCTAGCTTACTGTTCTATATAGATCTGAACAGAGATAGAAAAAAATTTTCAAGTGGAATCAACCAAATTCACTTACACAAATAATTAGAAAATAAAATTCGTCCGATTCCCCAAACTTTAGAAGTGACTAACAAACCATATATGTGATCATTCGGGGTTCAAATGAATACACACTATCCAGTGACTAAATACGTTCTTTTATGAAGTTTTTTGACAATATGTGTCAAACAAAACAGAAGTAAAGGTAATCTGGAGATTCAAGGTATTTAATACTATCTCCTAATTGAATAGTACTATCATGAACATACATTATCTGGGAAACCACTGAATATCAAGAGACACTTGAAAGTTGTTTCGTTTTGACTTCAGTCTTTAAAGTCTAAAGAAGATGGAGTGACTAATAGGTTAACGTAAAATCAAGAATAACTATGGACGACAGTCGCGATATTTCTTAAATCGGCTACAACCTAGACACGAGGATTATATGGATTTTAACGGGAGTCCCAGATAAAGATGAATTAATAGTTCCAGATTAAAACGAAACAGTTATTCAGAAATCTATGGTTTCAAGTAACTTTAATGTACTGAGAAATATTTCCAAGTCAAGATTATAATGAACGAGAGTATTGCAACAAGTAATAAAACACTGTATCAAAGTTGTGGATTATATACAGTTTACCTAAGTCACTTCCGGTTTATGATGCGCGTAAAAATGGAGTATTTTATTTTCACTATATTTACATGTTTAATGGAAAAAATGCCATATCGAATAAAAGCTTATTCCACTATTCATAAACATAAAATAAAAAAATATCATCGTCAAGTGTGAGCAGATGGTATACGACAAATAACTAAAAATAAACCAAACAATGGTATTTATTCATTCAAAGTAATTAGAACGCATATATATATATATATATATATATATATATATATATATATATATATATATATATATATAGGGAAAACTACTATTGTTACTAATATTAATATCAAACAGTGAGACAATAATGTAGGTTTCTCATCGAAAAAGAATTAAATGAAAAATGTGGGGAGGAGGTTGAAATAATTATCAAATCACGGCTTTTCTATCAAGAATAAAAATTCAGAAGACGAATAAATTTATCAATATCGTAGATTATTCTACAGAATATGTAATCTTTTTTTCTAAAAATTGAAATATTGGGAAAGAAAAAGAGTATTATAAATTTTATAAAAATCTGTAAAATGCAAATTATATATGTGTAGTGAGAAATCAGTGTACGTTGAAGTAAATAAGGATCGAAATTGCTATCGTATGTTCCATAACTTAATATACTATATCAATTAATCACTAGAAATTAAGAAGCAGTGTTTATCCTCTAATTCCGATCTAATTATGTTCATTAAATTCCAATATGGAAGCTACTGTGTTTAACTGATTGAACATTCAGAACCTTTATGTTTGACATGAGATGGTTTTACGTGATTGACAATGAGATTTATTAACAAGTAGCCTTGGCTTATGTATGTTGTTAATTGCCTCCTCTAACAATCGAATATCAAAAACTTAGTAGACAAAATCAATGAATACTACTATCGTACCACTAATTCAGCTGAAAATCTTACAGTTCCAGTTGTAAACAGTTCTTAATAGAAACTAAGAATAATATGAATTGAATGTCATGTTTTTATGTAACGATTTTGGAGGTTTAATTCTCGTAATTTTTCCCACTTTTTCGACCGTGTCATTTATAGAGTTAAATAAACATATCTGCCCTTCACATATATCGCAGTCCTACAGGTCAGCCACGACCCAAACAACTCAATGTTTACGTCTCAGATCATGAAGAAGGTTGAAGCAAGTCCCAGTATCACAAAGATCATCACTTTCTCTAAGATTATCACCACATACCTTCGGTTCAGGGTTTTGTGCCAGCTACTTTCAGTTACCCGATATATTGGACTCGATGTCATGTCACTAAAAGTAGTCGTCACATTGCAACTTGGTGGATAGAACTCAATCAACATCAAAAGGCTACACAAACACAACTCTGTTTACCATTGTTTGATCAACTAACTAGCTGAACATAGATGCAGTACTTCAGTGAAAACCTTGGAATTTCATTTTTGAAAAACTTTACATTGTCCCTATTAAATTCTCTGGAAAAATGAAATGGCCTAATATAAGAAAATTCTTACACAAAAGGTAATGTTCAGTAGTTTAACTGAGAGAATAAATAACACGGCTCATATTGCGATGAATTTCATTGAAAACTCCATGTTTTTTTATAGTTTAAATGGCGAACTTAGCTAAATCACTATTGAAAATCACAAAGCACTAGAGATAATTTGTTTCTCAGTTTGGTATGTATCTATATTTAAACAAAAAAAGGCTTGTGTCTAAGATTATTGAGCACATATTACGATAATACTTGGACCAATCCCTACTTTCAAATAATTATGGTCACACCCACACATAGCACCCTTCAGATCCGAGTGTGGACGTCACCATGTATATGTCTATTTATTTTGAACAATGTCAGTCTGAAATAAAAGCTAAATCACATCTAACTAAGGATTTTCAACTAACAATAGCTAAAGTCCACGATGTATCCATCGGCTCAGTGGTATTGAGGCTGTGTTCATACCCGAAACCGAAGGTCCTGGGCCCAATCTCTGGATACTTACTTCTGAGGAGTTCCATACTAGGACGAAATAGCCGTTCAGTGCTCCCAGGTTTTCAATGGTGATTTAATTAAGATCAGTTCGTCATTTAAGTTATGTAAATTCTACAATCCTCACGAATCCTCCTACATCAACTCTTTTTGTTGGAGGAAAACCTTTTTGCTGTAACAATGGTAATCGAGCCAACACAAATACATAGCCATTATTTTAATCGTCGCTTTCCATTTTAACCTTGAAAGACAAATCTTATATCAGAAGAAGCTTTTTTTAAAAACATTTTTTTTAATATAAGGATTAACGAAATTGACTGCATTCTCCAAGATACACATCATAACGTCAACTTCAAACATCGACGAAGTTTTATTGAAAGAAGCTGGTACAAATGACAATATGTCGAGATATTTTGGATAAGAAAATGTATGAATTACTGAAACATCCGCAAACATTCGAGTTATAAGTATTTACCATGATTTTAGAAATCGAAAATAAAGTTTGTAACAGGCCACATGGAAATGATTAATACCAGTAATAATAAAGTTTTCCAGGTCACCAGCACAATATTATGTCACCTACTATGTTCAAATGCCATACAAATAAAAGATATACACTTAATAACACATTTTTTCTATCATTGTAATCCTAAATTTCTTTAGTTATCGTTATCTAATCGGTAAAGCAAATTAGTTTGAAATGTTCGATTTCAAGCAACAATATACTATAAAGAAAAATGTGAATTATGAATAATGCTTTAGACAAACTAGTTAAATATCTTATGTTTTAGTTTGTTAAGGCTTCGTATAATTGTGAACCAACATGACTTATTCAGGCTGATCAATGGACTTGTGAATGAACTATTCAGAAAATGTCTATATATATTCTAAATATAAAAATAGCGATAAGAATCGAACGTTTTCTTGAAATAGTTTTAGATGCCAATCACTAAAGGAACGAGATAACAAACTTTCACATATTACATTAAATAATTTATAGAAAATATTTCAGTCAAGAAATACTTTATTGCTTCAATATTAGTAGACTTCCTTCTAATTGATACAGTTTGATCAGTATAAATTATTGTTTTCTTGATTATTCTGAATAAGAGCTAGTCTTACTAGAGAGAGCAGTGCAAAACCATGGAATGTTGATTAGACGTTTCTTGTTCAATTTAAGGACTCTTCAGTATTCTTTAGTGGTAAGTTCTTAAAACTTGTATTATCAGATCTTACTATGATAAGTCAAAATGTTAGAGGGTAATATGGAATTCTTAAAACGGCTAAAGCTTTCGAGCATCAACTAGTTCTGATTGATTGATTGGATGACACCAGCTCAATTCAACCCATGAAGTTAATTACACACAGAATTTCATAAAATGAACTATTTTGTTTCTGAAAATGATTCTCGGGAGTTGATCATAGAATAGGCAATAGTAGTTAAGAGTTATATAGTCAAATAACAAGTCAACATGAAGAAGTGGATGATTATAAACAACATTTATACTCTAATCGGCTAGACTATATCTTTTATTCTAAAGTTAATAAATTTGCACCACTACTAAAATCTCTAGTAATCTATACATTTATTCATTCCAGTATTGTTTATTTCCTGGAATTAATACGAATTTTGAAACCATCAATCATTCCCATTGTTCAACGGTACTAGTTAGGATGGTAAATTGATTGAAAAATTAATTTGTTGCTTTACTTAAACAAAAATTGACGGATACTTCTAGTGAACAAATATATATCATCAGTAAGATGGTTAGTTCGGAAAGAAAAATGTTTCGTAGTAACTTTGAAACTTATGTTATCTATTACGAAAATACCATCAGAGTACTACACTCTTAACAAATATCTGACGGCTTGTATCGAGGCTTTTATTAACAGTTGTTTTCTTTACTTATGAATATTCTATGAGTAACTGTCAGTTAATCGTAAAGAACAAATTAGTGAGAGGAAAAAGAACAGTAAAGTGGAATACGATGTTGTTTACGATTAGCAAAATGTTAAGTGGTGTAGAGAAATTACTTCTGTAGGATGGCGCCATTCATATTTTTTGAAGGGTAAACAAATAATATACCACTCCTATCGTCTTATTTTCCATGTTATAGTTTTCCAACATTATTCATAAATTTAAACTATACTAATAACGTTAAATGCGTATACACAAAAATAACATGTATTTATTATTTACCATATATTTACCCTATGTTATGAACATTGATAAACGAAAAATAAAAGCCAACCATCTAACCGACAGTCAACAAAGTTAGGGGAGGGAATAGATGAAAATATGGTAAAATCATGTTTGCAAATATATGCACGTATGTGTATGTAAAAGGAAAATACCGAAACCATGACAGACAGTAGGAATCATCAATTGGGCCTTTTTTAATTATAAAAAATAGCGAAATTGAAATTAAGACATCTTTTATTATTGTATGCTTCATTGTGTGCGTGAGAGAAGAAAATTTAAAAAAAAATTGGGAATATGAAAACAACACTGAAAGAGAAATAACCTGTAAATACATATTGCTTTGTAAGTGTAAATAAACACTTACACAATACAATCATCTACTTACAGATAAACAACTGTCATTGATAATTAAATTATGTCAATATTTGTTTATGTGTAAGATGTGAGTGGAAAATAATAACAACAATAAGTAATTTCGTCAGATAGTAAGTAAATTATTTGCTTATTTAGTCATTACATGAACAATAAATATTATTGTTAAATAAACATCGATGATATATTTAAATAACGATATTAATTGATCTAGGTACAGTAAATAATTTTTTATAAAATTATGAAACAGTGTAATCTACTCATTTTAATTGTAAAAATCGAAATTAAATACATAAAAAAGATAATCTTATGATAGCCACAATCAACTGTAAAAGTTTCAGGCTCTTTTAGAAAATGCCTATGTTCGTATTATATATATGTACTAGTCAAGATACTACAGGAAATTCAGATCTCAACTTATCTGCATAGATTCTTGTATACTTAAACCTCATCCTGACTGAAAGCGGATAAAGAGAAATTTTTGAGAAAACTGATTGAATAGGACTTGACTGTCACATTTATGATACAGAGAAAAAACTTAGCACTAACCTGTCAACGGAGTTGAATAAATATAACAAGGTATATTCTTACTTCAAGAGTTCATGGAACAATAAAAGAAAATATTTGATGAAAAAACTGGAAATTTATACAGCATGATAAAATAATAACTCAAACTTCTACATCTACTTACTAGAGAATTCCTTTAACTTCCAATAAAAATACGGGAAGTTAAGGGTAAAACAACAAAGACTACTCAACGGTCAAATCAAAAGCATAAAATCATAAGAGGCAATCCAATTGGATGGTAACTCTTCACAACGTGCACACAAACGATGAAAATACCGAAATCAGTAGATTTTTCGATTATTTAAAAATACTCAAACAACCAATCATATAACATATCACAAATACAATAAAAATTTAAGTATAAGATTAGAGATCCATAAAAAAGGATACATTTTAAGCACGAGTCAGTCAGACAGCTACGACGTAGGACCAGGCACATATATGCATCGGTCCAAGTTGCCATACCTCATTAACACGACAAAATGGACACCGGATTCATAAAGGTAGTTACTTCAGAGGTGGTAATATATAAAGAAAGATTGCATATAAGGAAATAGAACAGGAAGAAAGAATTAGTTCGTAGAAAGATATGAAGTGACTTTAATCTCATAGTTTAAGTGAAGACAGAGAGTGTATACACCTACGTCATCACGATCGATTCTGAGCCATGTCACCCAGAGCCTCTAACCATTGGTTACGATAGTCACGCGGACTCCAACCAAGTAGTTTGCATCTACCAACATGGCTCAGAACAGAAGTTAGTGACTTCAAGCACTGGTGCCGCATTTTGGTTTGACCGCTCCTAACTTTCTTCCAACCATCCCTAACATTAGTCAGCATTGCGCGTCGTGGTAATCGGTATCCAGGCATACGCAACACACGATCCAACCATCTCAGTCGATGAAGATTCAGAACCTCATCAAATGATTTACCATCATTCCCTAATACTCTGCTCCTAACCTCACTATTACTTACCCGGTGATCCCAGCAGACGCCAGCAATGTTTCTAAGGCATCTGTGGTTAAATACTAGTGACTTACAAATATCTTCTACTTTTAGCGGCCACTTCTCGCAGCCGTAAGGTAAAACAGAACGAACTAGCGCACAGTATACTCATCCCTTAATTGATAGACGGATATCTCGCCTTCGCCGTAGGTGACATAAGTTGGCAAAAGCCAAACGAGCTTTATGAATCCATGCTGAGATTTCGTCAGACACCAACCCATTAGGGCTGATCAGACTTCCAAGATAAGTGAAGTTGTCAACGCGTTCGACTACTTCACTCCCTATCCTTAGTTCAGGTGCTGATGCAGACCAGTCCTGAAGCAACAACTTGCATTTAGAGGGAGAGAAGCGCATCCCAAACATTCTGGCATAGTTGCTTAGTGCTACCAAAAGACTGCATTTTATCAGCGCCTTCACCAAACAGGACTATGTCATCTGTGTATTCTAAGTCGATAAGTGGACCTCCTGGAAGGAGATCAATACCCGAGAATTCAGTAGACGAGGATGTTATTTCCATTAATAGGTCTATGATGAAGTTAAACAAAAATGGAGAAAGTGGACAGCCCTGACGGACACCACTTGAGGTTGCAAAAGCAGATGACAGTTCGCCATAAGCTCTCACTCGACTGGTAGTGTTCGAGTAGAGAGCCTTCACAAGGTTTATGTACTTCTGAGGTACGCCTTTCAATGACAGACACTGCCACAGAATCTCGCGGTCTACCGATTCAAATGCTGCTTTTAAGTCAAGAAAGACCACCATTGTCGGACGCCGATAAGTATGCCTTTGTTCTAGAACCTGACGAATGGTGAATATGTGATCGATGCAGCCACGACCAGGTCTGAAGCCAGCTTGATTCTCTCATGTTTGCAGTTCACGAGTCTTAGTTAGGGGTCTGATAATTATCGAAGCTAGTATTTTAGATACTATATCAGTTAAACTAATCCCTCTATGGTTGTCACAGGATGATTTTAACCCTCTCTTATATATTGGGACGATAAGTGATTGTGACCAGTCAGATAGAATAATATATAACTCCCAGATCTTAGCTAAAATACCAGTCAACCTAATCGCTAAAATTGGACCACCATCATTGAAGACCTCTGGAACCATTCCATCTGGACCAGCTGCCCTTCCTCGTTTCTGATTAACTATAGCCTTTTGAACTTCAACAAGAGTTGGGGGATCTACTTCAATGTTCCATTCACACTGTCTTGGAATGAAGGGTAGTTGTAAAGTAGTTGAAGGCCAGTTGAACTGATCCTTAAAATGTTCCGCCCATCGTTCTAAACGTCTGAACTGGGAGCAGATGAGGATGTCGTCTTTTTCCGGGATCGTCTCACTTCCACTTGACTTATTAATTCCAGTTTCTTTTATTATTCTGTAGAGCTGTCTGGTGTTATCTATAGCCACCGCCTTTTCCATCTCTTTTGCTTTCGTTGCCCATCACTGATCATCGTCGTTCCTTAGACTTTTGCTCAACCTAGATCTGATTTGTTTTCGCTCTTCATTGTGTTCAGAGCCTGATGGGATGAGTTTACGAGAATCCATCAGTGCAAGAGACTTAGAAGAAATCCACTGGTTTTTTGTAATCCTTTCATTAAAATCACTAACAGATGCCACTTCTGTTTCCACAGTTGTTTGTACATCTTTCCAAGCAACATCTGGGTCAACCTCGTTTTCAGAGCTACTTAGGTGTGACCTCAGTTGTTCCTAGAACCTACTTTTGGTTTTCTCATTACTCAATTCAGTTTTAATGGGTCTTTTTACTGTGGCTTTTTTGCGTCCAGTGAGGCGCAAGCAGATGCGTGCCCGTATTAGGGCATGGTCGGAGTTCAAGCAGGTACTCCAGAATGAGCGACAATCTTCTACCGACCCTCTCCAACGATGACTGACGTCAATATGGTCTATTTGAGTCCATCGTTGGTTTGGTGTAGGGGATCGCCATGTTAGACGACGTCTCGCCTTATGCTTAAAATTTTTGTTTGCTAAAAATAAACGATTGTCTGAGCACAGTTGCGGCAGACGATCACCATTATCTGTTCATTGTGTCGGAATACTAAAATACCCACCTAAATGCCTTTCTGTTTGGTTTAAACTACCTATCTGGGCATTAAAGTTACCTGCTACGAGTACTATGTCTGAACGTTTAGCTTTCTGAAGAAGTTCAGATAGCTTTCTGTAAAATTCATCTTTCACTTCATCCGAGCTGCAGTCGGTGGGAGCGTAGGCAGAAACGACAAAAAGACAACGACGTGTGTCCCTATCCTTCCGAGTTCTTACGGAGCCGTTTAGCCGAACAGCACATAAACGACTGTTAACGGGGATCCACTCTAACAGTGCTTGTTCCGCCGTTATGCTTAGTGCTATCCCTACTCCTGCCAGTTCACGAGAGCTGGCCGTCGGGTCACCAGATACACGGAGGGTGTATCTCGTCGGCTCTCCGTTTTGCCGATGTGAGGTCAAGTGAATGACCACACTGGGATCCTGTATGCGTGTTTCAGAGACACAACATACATCAATAGTACGAGATTCTAGGGTTTTAGCCAAGGAAGCCTGTTGACCGATTTGACATAGGGTGCGTACGTTGAAGGCTCCAATGTGCAGTTTGGAGCGAGGTTTCAGTAGACCTGGGACAGTGTTTTGCTCACTAGAATCGTTGGCTATGGTGACACTTGAGTGCGAGGGAGGAAAGTAAGTGAGGGATCAAATAGGGTTAGATAAACTTGTAGCTCAATAATTGTTAATACTTCAAGGTATCCATACAAAAAGGCAATATGCTAACATGAGTTCAGTTCGCAAAACAACAACCACCAAAACACGAAATTTCCAATGATAAAGGATAAATCGCTCTTTCCAGTCAATGGAAAACATACTGAGTCACTGCATGCCTAATTTAATTGTCTGAAGGTTTTGCATGCGCCAGCTGTACCCACGAATGAGTGTGAGTCCAGCAATTTGGTTCAAACTATTTCATTGATTAGTCGCAGTAATCACATTACATAAAGGACATATGTCAATAAACATAAAAATCTGGACATTCATGCATCCACAGGATAACATGCACAAACAAATACAACAACAAAAGTGTACTATGTGATCATCTGTGTGTATGTGTCTGGGTGTGCATGTGGAAAAAGGAAAGAGTGAGTGGGAGAGAGATATTGCTAGAACACACAATTCATAAAGGACGTTAATCAAAGACAAAGACAAAATTGTCCATATATTGAGCAAATGAACAAGAAGATTAATCATCAAATCCTCAACAGTATATAAAAAACAGTGATTCACTGCCTCATGGTCCAAATAATACATGATGAAAAACAAATCATTCTATCCGAAGTAAAAGTCAAGTATCCATGATGGTGTGCGTGTGTGTACGCGTGTGCGTCATCTAATATTGATGAGAATGTCTAAAATCTGGGTCTGCAACTTCCCTTCATTTCATCTTCATCTCCACTTCCCACTAGTCAGTCAGTCAATCAGGCAGGCAGACAGTCAGTCAATAGTGTAACAACACAGAGAGATTTGTCAGAGACGCAACCAAACAGTAGGTGAGAGGTATTTATACAAATAGACGAAATAGGAGGGGAGCACGACATCAAAACACACAGATAAGATTATATGAATACATTAGACAGACATAATAAACAATCGGAACAATAAACTCATTTCATTGATGTTCTGATATAAAATAAACTAATTCATGGGTGAAGTGGAGCAAAGTGAGTGAGGTAAAGTGTGGGAATGAAATAGTTCAAAAATTATGTAGTTTGTCTTAAAAGCCTAGTTGTTTGGGAGTTATCCGACATCTATAGACTGATATCTATCAAAATGACAGAAAAACATTCTAATATTTATTATGAGATATTGTATTCCCTACATAAACATCCACATATGCTAAACCAGTAAGGTAATAAAGTCACAGATCCATAAAAGATAGAACCACTTTCTTACATTCAGCTGAATAAGCAATATGTCAGTGAATTGATCAACATTGTAATTATCAAGGTTAGATTCGAATTATTATTGTAAGTATTTAATCAAATATTATATTTAATGTTGGGAGCGTAACTTACTTGAGCATCATAGACAGCCCAGATTTGAAACGATATTTTTGAAGTAAACATAGTTTAACAAGAAAGAACTAATGAATGACTTTAATGTAGTAGGGAAACTGACATATATATTTATTTGATATAAGTACTTCTGAGGTAGCTTCATTCAGTGCAATTTTTGTAAGTGAGGTATTCATACAAATCTTGCTTAAAGTCCAATTACATGACTGATAATTTAGAAATTGTATGAGAAGTGCTCAAAGCGCAATATTCGTTTATATGAATATAATAATAATAATAATAATAATAATAATAATAATAATAATAATAATAATAATAATAATAATAATAATAATAATAATAATAATAATTCTGGATTTGGTTCTAAAAGCTTCTAAAAATTGTCTATTTACGTAAAGAGGTCGTAAATATAACAAATTACTCAATTTCACAAAGAAAAATAAGGCATTATAAAATATTTGTAGATTAAAAAATTTGGCTAGTGGATTTCTAGACACTGATCCAACAATGACGTTTTTTCTATGTGATAGTAAAGGCATAGATTAGCAGGGAAAGATCGACATTCCTACAACTTAAGAACATATGGAACTCGAAACAATTGTCAACTAACATCAAAGTCGGAATTTCCAATACAAATGTAAAGACAGTTCTGCTGTGCGGAGCTGAAACTTGGAGAACTACCACAACCATCATCAAGAAAGTACAGGTACTTATAAACAGATGTCTACGCAAGATACTCCACATATGTAAGGTGGATACTGTCAGCAACAACCTACTGTGGCAGATAACCAACTAACTCCCAGCTGAAGAGGAAATTAGGAACAGACCCTGGAGGTGAATAGGACATGGACTGTAGAAATGATCAGTCTGTATCCCGAGGCAATCCCTAATTTAGAATCCTCAAGGCTAAATGGAAAGTGACAGATTAAAGAACACATTGAGTCGGAACTCGGATGAATACATCAAAGGAATCGATAGCAGTCAGAAACGACTGGAAAGAATAGCCCAGGACAGTGTTGGTTTGGTAATCCTGGTCGTGGACTTATGCTCCTATGAGGGGTAACAGGCGTAAATAAGAAAGTAAGTAATGTGACCTAATTGTTATTGAATAGAATCCTTAAGGTAGCCGAAGATTTGGTGCGTAATTGAAGTTTTAGTTCGCAATCAAAACAAGGGACAAAAGCACTCAAATTAAATAATAAGTTATTTTAATGGATGTATTTTTTTTCAATTGCAACGATCACAAATCTTCATGCGAACATGTTGATAGTGAACACACACTTTCGTAAAAAGGTAGCTAGCTAAAATTGTTATACCCTGATGGACTACCAATATATCACGTGACTAAATCGCCAATTAAAACACTGACTGATAATATATTGGTATTGTGCCAGACCAATGACGCACTAACATGTGCGAGCAACCTAGAGTCAACTCTGAGTCCTTATTGGTTCTTCTTGCCCGTTTGGTTCACAATGAGATCTCACCTTCCACTGTATGAATCACGTATTTCAGGCATACATAGTTTATATACAAGCAAATCAAACCGCATCGTACCATTAAATACAAAATAACAATTATACAAGATCAAACCAAAACGTGTCTGTGATCGTCAGAGGCTGCAACTAATAAATTGGGAATAACTTAAGAATAGTAAATCGTATAATAATAGTCGATAGGTGAAATGGAAGTTCATAATGAAAGGAATATGAATATACGTACAATATAGTTACTTAGTAGTTATACAATAACAATACAATACAACTCCGCCTGTAGCTCTTATAGGGTTACTGCCGGTCCCAAGCCCGGGTAAAGGAGGGGGGTTGGGCATGGGGTTAGCGTCCCCATCCCGTAGAAAACTAACTCGCTAAAAAACGCTTACCAGAAAAAATAATCCAAACCATTTAAACTCTGCCCTGGGAGTTAGAAGGTCTTCAGTTAGAAGAATTATGACGCTTCATGGTGAAAGCCGAGTTCCTTCGGAAGCCACAAGGCCGATGCCCCTTCTAACAACCAGAGCAAAAATTTTTATAGGTACATGGAACGTTCGAACAATGTGGGAAACCGGGAAGACCAGTCAAATAGTATTGGAAATGAGGAGATACAACTTAGCCGTACTGGGAATCAGCGAAGCCCACTGGACCCAAGCTGGACAGAAAAGGCTAGCTACGGGAGAGATGCTGCTATACTCTGGTCACGAAAGGGAAAATGCTCCACACACTCAGGGAGTCGCTCTTATGCTGTCCAAAGTAGCACGAAATGCACTTGTAGGATGGGAATCTGACGGATCCAGAATCATCAAAGCATCATTCAAAACAAAGAAGGAGGGGATCTTAATGAATATTATCCAATGTTATGCACCCACCAATGATAGCAACTACGACATTAAAGATCAGTTCTACGAGCGGCTGCAGTCAGTCATTGAGAAATGCCCAAGGAAAGACCTAACTATTCTGATGGGAGATCTAAATGCCAAAGTCGGAATAGACAACTTCGGATATGAAGATATTATGGGACGACATGGACTGGGAGAAAGAAACGAAAATGGAGAAAGATATGCAAATCTATGTGCATTCAACAAATTGGTCATAGGAGGCACAATATTTCCACACAAGCGTATACACAAGGCTACATGGATCTCATCGGACCACACTACAGAGAACCAGATAGATCATATTTGCATCAACAAAAAATTCCGAAGGACAATGGAAGATGTGAGAACCAGGAGAGGCGCTGACGTAGCTTCAGATCACCACCTAGTTGTGGCCAATTTAAAACTGAAGCTAAAAAAGAACTGGACAAGTGGACAAACGGCACTACAAAGGTTCAATACAGCCTTCCTTCGAGATACTGACAAACTCAATGAATTCAAGATAGCTCTCAACAACAGGTTCCAAGCCTTACAAGATCTACTGAAAGAAGAAGAAACTAGTATGGAGGACAACTGGAAAGGCATCAAGGAAGCATTAACTTCAACGTGTCAAGAGGTTCTGGGTCTAAAGAAATACCATCATAAGGAATGGATCTCTACAGAAACACTGGACAAGATCAAAGAAAGGAAGAACAAGAAGGTAGCAATAAACAACAGCCAAACACGAGCAGAGAAAGTCCAAGCACAAGCTGAATACATAGAAGCAAACAAACAAGTGAAGAGGAGCATTAGGGCCGACGAGAAGAAATACGTGGAAGAACTAGCAACGACGGCAGAAAAAGCTGCTAGAGAAGAAAATATGAAACAGCTTTACGATACAACGAAGAAACTATCAGGGAAATACAGTAAACCAGAGAGACCGGTCAAAGACAAAGAAGGCAAGCCAATCACCGAAATTCAACAACAGCGGAACAGATGGGTAGAATACTTCGAGGAACTCCTGAATAGGTCGGCTCCAATGAATCCACCGGACATCGAAGCGGCACACACAGATCTTCCCATAGACGTCAACCCACCAACGAAGGAATAAATCAGAATGGCCGTCAGACAAATCAAGAACGGGAAAGCAGCGGGTCCGGACAACATACCAGCTGAAGCACTGAAATCAGACATCGAAGCAACTACAAACATGCTTTATCTTCTATTCAAAAAGATTTGGGAGGAGGAACAAGTGCCGATGGACTGGAAAGAAGGGCACCTCGTCAAGATTCCAAAGAAAGGAGATCTGAGCAAATGTGAAAACTATAGAGGCATTACACTGCTGTCAATACCAGGGAAAGTCTTCAACAGAGTGTTGCTGAACCGGATGAAAGATGCAGTAGACGCTCAACTTCGAGATCAACAAGCTGGATTCCGTAAGGATCGATCATGCTTAGACCAAATTGCAACACTATGGATCATCGTCGAACAATCAGTTGAGTGGAACTCACCACTATACATCAACTTCATTGATTATGAAAAAGCATTCGACAGTGTAGATAGGAGGACATTATGGAAACTTATTCAACACTACGGAGTTCCCGAAAAGATTGTCAACATTATCCGGAACTCATACGACGGACTACAGTGCAAAGTCGTGCATGGAGGACAGCTGACAGATGCATTCTAAGTAAGGACCGGAGTCAGACAAGGCTGTTTACTCTCTCCCTTGCTCTTTCTTCTGGTGGTCGACTGGATTATGAAGACCTCGACATCTGAAGGAAAACACGGAATTCAATGGACAGCTCGAAATCAATTAGACGATTTGGACTTCGCAGATGACCTAACCCTCCTATCACGTACAGACGAACAGATGCAGATGAAGACAGCCAGGGTAGCAGCAGTCTCTGCATCAGTAGGCTTCAGCATACACAAAGGGAAAACCAAAGTCCTCAAATTCAAAACGGAAAACAACAATCCAATCACTCTTGATGGCGAAACTCTGGAAAATGTAGAGTCCTTCACATACCTAGGAAGCATCATCGATGAACAAGGAGGTTCAGATGCAGACGTAAAGGCAAGGATTGGCAAAGCAAGGACAGCATTCCTACAGTTAAAGAACATATGGAACTCATAACAACTTTCAACCAATATCAAAGTGAGAATCTTCAATACCAACGTCAAGGCAGTTCTACTGTATGGAGCTGAAACTTGGAGAACTACAAAAACCACAATCAAGAAAGTACAAGTATTTATAAATAGCTGTCTACGCAAGATACTCAACATCCATTGGCCGGATACCATCAGCAATAGCCTTCTGTGGGAGAGAACAAACCAACTTCCAGCTGAAGAAGAAATTAGGAAAAGACGATGGAAATGGATAGGACATACATTACGCAAATCGTCAAACTGCATCACGAGGCAAGCGCTAACTTGGAATCCTGAAGGGAAGCGAAAAAGAGGAAGGCCAAAGAACATATTGCGTCGGATAATAGAAGCAGATATGAAAACGATGAATTACAACTGGACGGAGCTAGAAAGGATTGCCCAAGACAGGGTTGGATGGAGAATGCTGGTGAGCGGCCTATGCTCCTTCACGAGGAGTAACAGGCGTAAGTAAGTATTTTGACCTCCAACCTGTTTCTAGCATATATATATATATATATATATATATATATATATATATATAGTTATTATTGTAGTCCAGTTATTTACACTCATTTATGTCAATTGTTTCACACTATCTTCATGTAAAAAATTCTATCACAATTTTGGTTTGTAAGCAGCTGACGAGAAACCTCGAAATAATATGAATTCATACTATTCTGCATCAATGTTTGTTTTTGCTCTATTCATAAAATAATAGTCCACAAATAGATTCTAGCATTTACCACTCACTTATTCTTCGTCCGGATATAAGAAAAATAATTTGCAAAATTAAATTTGTATCATTTGGTAGACATGATTTACGATTGTGCAAATGCTTCGCATTTTATGCAATTTGTAGCGATAAATTTCTTTTGAAATAAATTTACAAAAGCAATAAGTGTTTAGATCAATGTGTCCAGTGCATATTGTGTGCTTTTGACGAATATAACATATGCCGGATAGTTACTTTGATGAAAAATCAGTTTATCTTCCATTATCTAAGATATGAAGACTCATACTTTTTGAGTCATAACAAGAAGTATTAAGGTATACTGAGAGTTAATAATATAAGCGAGAGAGGGAGAGTAAGACGTTAGAAAAGTAGTTAGAAATTGATGATTCATTCTGGAAGGGATAAATTTTCATTTCCAATAATAATTTATTAATGAAGTATAGTATTCTTAGTCCATTAAAATAAGCATCTGTGAGAATAATTATATCTACAGTATAGTAAAGATAAATGAGATAGAAATAAAACAGATTGTAAGGAAAAAGAGCCCGGAAATAATTAGTAAGTTGTGTTTAACTCTCTCAAGATTCAGTTGGAAATAGATATAAGTAAAATGCTTAGAATATACAAACAATAAATAATACATAAATATCTAAGATTACAAGAGATCACAAGAAGATTAAAATCACTTATTTCTGATACCCAGACGATTGGTTTGTGTTGATAAAGTTAGCTCTTTCAGTGAATGATTTAGTGTGCTAAATAATCAATTAACAGTAAAATAAAGGTATTTAGAATTGTTATCTATCATAATGGATAAAAATTATATTCTAAATTCGAATGCTAACAATTAATTGAAACGGCCATGAAGTTATTAATTATATGTATGCTATGTGCTTGGGGAATCTGGAAAGTCCATATATCGTCACAATCTCACACGGTAGATGAGATGTAAGTATAACCGGGTCATTGAAAATAACCGAATTATTCACCAAGTCAAAGTACCATGTTCATATTTTAATATATAATGACACCGTCATCAAAAGTCAAAAGCTTCTTCTATTGGTTTAATTTTCTTGCTCTGTATAGCCCTTCGGCAAGAAGTAGGAAATGAGACTGGGTCAGATCGAAGAATAAATTATCATAACATCGAACATAAAGTAACACTATTTTATCTCAATCTAATATCCATTTGAAGTAAATAAATATTCCGAGTTTATTTATTTTTATTTAGTACGAAACAAGAAAGGGTAGATGTTTAATAAACAAAGAGTTATGTGATCGAAAGTAATCAAAAATGGAATCCTCACATGGATCCCTATCCAAAAGATCAGCAGTAACATACTACTAAATATAGGTTTAATTTTATGTAGGGTTGTCTGACTTTCCTAAGAATTCCAAACTAGGACGAAATGTTGCTCGTCTCAAACGATTCTCTTACTGATGCTAGTCCGCGATGAAAACTTTTCGAAAAACACCATAGTCTACTAACTAACTACTCAAAGTGACATATTCTGAGCGTCATTACAACCAGAAACCTGTTGAGTAGATTAGATAGCAATCTACCTATGTATATTGCCTAATGTTTTGGTGTGTTGTAAACAGATATTTAAACATGGAGAACTAGTACGGTGATTCTGCGTTAGACAGTAAACCTACTGCAATAGAAAATGTAAGTTTTAAAAATTAATGCTTGGAAAACCCGAAAATTAGTGAAGAATCGTGTGGCAAACAAATATTCACATGAATGCAAAGAAAGAGTACATCTTTAACCAAAACCAAATATACTTAGTGTCGGAAAATAAATGCAGAAAATTCGCACGCATTTCGAGTCATTCGGTTATGCATTTCAATCAAATGGACTACAGCAACTACGAAGTAACGGTCAATACTGCCTATATTTAATTAATATTTTCAACCCGTTTCCCTTCCACGGTGTGGGAAACCGGAAGGTGATAACCGCCCTTATACCTCTAGAGCAGTCAAGACCACTGTATTCATAATCAACTTCCGTCTTCACTTATCATTATTCCTCCTACATCGACTTTCATCTCTAAACTCCCTTTTTCGGCTTCCCCTGAAGTGTCACCAGAGCTCACGATTCTAGTGAGCAAAACACTGTCCCAGGTCTACTGAAACCTCGCTCCAAACTGCACATTGGAGCCTTCAACGTACGCACCCTATGTCAAATCGGTCAACAGGCTTCCTTGGCTAAAACCCTAGAATCTCGTACTATTGATGTATGTTGTGTCTCTGAAACACGCATACAGGATCCCAGTGTGGTCATTCACTTGACCTCACATCGGCAAAACGGAGAGCCGACGAGATACACCCTCCGTGTATCTGGTGACCCGACGGCCAGCTCTCGTGAACTGGCAGGAGTAGGGATAGCACTAAGCATAACGGCGGAACAAGCACTGTTAGAGTGGATCCCCGTTAACAGTCGTTTATGTGCTGTTCGGCTAAACGGCTCCGTAAGAACTCGGAAGGATAGGGACACACGTCGTTGTCTTTTTGTCG
This sequence comes from Schistosoma margrebowiei, assembly GCA_944470205.2. Taxonomy (NCBI): domain Eukaryota; kingdom Metazoa; phylum Platyhelminthes; class Trematoda; order Strigeidida; family Schistosomatidae; genus Schistosoma; species Schistosoma margrebowiei. Next base: position 10,138,258 of record OX104025.1, read on the forward strand.
TTTCTGCCTACGCTCCCACCGACTGCAGCTCGGATGAAGTGAAAGATGAATTTTACAGAAAGCTATCTGAACTTCTTCAGAAAGCTAAACGTTCAGACATAGTACTCGTAGCAGGTAACTTTAATGCCCAGATAGGTAGTTTAAACCAAACAGAAAGGCATTTAGGTGGGTATTTTAGTATTCCGACACAATGAACAGATAATGGTGATCGTCTGCCGCAACTGTGCTCAGACAATCGTTTATTTTTAGCAAACAAAAATTTTAAGCATAAGGCGAGACGTCGTCTAACATGGCGATCCCCTACACCAAACCAACGATGGACTCAAATAGACCATATTGACGTCAGTCATCGTTGGAGAGGGTCGGTAGAAGATTGTCGCTCATTCTGGAGTACCTGCTTGAACTCCGACCATGCCCTAATACGGGCACGCATCTGCTTGCGCCTCACTGGACGCAAAAAAGCCACAGTAAAAAGACCCATTAAAACTGAATTGAGTAATGAGAAAACCAAAAGTAGGTTCTAGGAACAACTGAGGTCACACCTAAGTAGCTCTGAAAACGAGGTTGACCCAGATGTTGCTTGGAAAGATGTACAAACAACTGTGGAAACAGAAGTGGCATCTGTTAGTGATTTTAATGAAAGGATTACAAAAAACCAGTGGATTTCTTCTAAGTCTCTTGCACTGATGGATTCTCGTAAACTCATCCCATCAGGCTCTGAACACAATGAAGAGCGAAAACAAATCAGATCTAGGTTGAGCAAAAGTCTAAGGAACGACGATGATCAGTGATGGGCAACGAAAGCAAAAGAGATGGAAAAGGCGGTGGCTATAGATAACACCAGACAGCTCTACAGAATAATAAAAGAAACTGGAATTAATAAGTCAAGTGGAAGTGAGACGATCCCGGAAAAAGACGACATCCTCATCTGCTCCCAGTTCAGACGTTTAGAACGATGGGCGGAACATTTTAAGGATCAGTTCAACTGGCCTTCAACTACTTTACAACTACCCTTCATTCCAAGACAGTGTGAATGGAACATTGAAGTAGGTCCCCCAACTCTTGTTGAAGTTCAAAAGGCTATAGTTAATCAGAAACGAGGAAGGGCAGCTGGTCCAGATGGAATGGTTCCAGAGGTCTTCAATGATGGTGGTCCAATTTTAGCGATTAGGTTGACTAGTATTTTAGCTAAGATCTGGGAGTTATATATTATTCTATCTGACTGGTCACAATCACTTATCGTCCCAATATATAAGAGAGGGTTAAAATCATCCTGTGACAACCATAGAGGGATTAGTTTAACTGATATAGTATCTAAAATACTAGCTTCGATAATTATCAGACCCCTAACTAAGACTCGTGAACTGCAAACATGAGAGAATCAAGCTGGCTTCAGACCTGGTCGTGGCTGCATCGATCACATATTCACCATTCGTCAGGTTCTAGAACAAAGGCATACTTATCGGCGTCCGACAATGGTGGTCTTTCTTGACTTAAAAGCAGCATTTGAATCGGTAGACCGCGAGATTCTGTGGCAGTGTCTGTCATTGAAAGGCGTACCTCAGAAGTACATAAACCTTGTGAAGGCTCTCTACTCGAACACTACCAGTCGAGTGAGAGCTTATGGCGAACTGTCATCTGCTTTTGCAACCTCAAGTGGTGTCCGTCAGGGCTGTCCACTTTCTCCATTTTTGTTTAACTTCATCATAGACCTATTAATGGAAATAACATCCTCGTCTACTGAATTCTCGGGTATTGATCTCCTTCCAGGAGGTCCACTTATCGACTTAGAATACACAGATGACATAGTCCTGTTTGGTGAAGGCGCTGATAAAATGCAGTCTTTTGGTAGCACTAAGCAACTATGCCAGAATGTTTGGGATGCGCTTCTCTCCCTCTAAATGCAAGTTGTTGCTTCAGGACTGGTCTGCATCAGCACCTGAACTAAGGATAGGGAGTGAAGTAGTCGAACGCGTTGACAACTTCACTTATCTTGGAAGTCTGATCAGCCCTAATGGGTTGGTGTCTGACGAAATCTCAGCATGGATTCATAAAGCTCGTTTGGCTTTTGCCAACTTATGTCACCTACGGCGAAGGCGAGATATCCGTCTATCAATTAAGGGATGAGTATACTGTGCGCTAGTTCGTTCTGTTTTACCTTACGGCTGCGAGAAGTGGCCGCTAAAAGTAGAAGATATTTGTAAGTCACTAGTATTTAACCACAGATGCCTTAGAAACATTGCTGGCGTCTGCTGGGATCACCGGGTAAGTAATAGTGAGGTTAGGAGCAGAGTATTAGGGAATGATGGTAAATCATTTGATGAGGTTCTGAATCTTCATCGACTGAGATGGTTGGATCGTGTGTTGCGTATGCCTGGATACCGATTACCACGACGCGCAATGCTGACTAATGTTAGGGATGGTTGGAAGAAAGTTAGGAGCGGTCAAACCAAAATGCGGCACCAGTGCTTGAAGTCACTAACTTCTGTTCTGAGCCATGTTGGTAGATGCAAACTACTTGGTTGGAGTCCGCGTGACTATCGTAACCAATGGTTAGAGGCTCTGGGTGACATGGCTCAGAATCGATCGTGATGACGTAGGTGTATACACTCTCTGTCTTCACTTAAACTATGAGATTAAAGTCACTTCATATCTTTCTACGAACTAATTCTTTCTTCCTGTTCTATTTCCTTATATGCAATCTTTCTTTATATATTACCACCTCTGAAGTAACTACCTTTATGAATCCGGTGTCCATTTTGTCGTGTTAATGAGGTATGGCAACTTGGACCGATGCATATATGTGCCTGGTCCTACGTTGTAGCTGACTGACTGACTTCCAACCCGTTTCTCTGGTTCGCATCACTATGCATGAAACTTACGCTAAGTATAGATTCCTGTATTTCATTTTAAACATTTCACTAAGGTCCTCACTTATTACAGCAATCAGTTCAATAAAAACTTTTAACTGATTGTCTCGTAATGTTGTGTTTGGTAGAAGTACATAAATAAACGTAATTAACGTCTACATAAAAGTGATCGACTGGCAAAATAAGTGAATTTAAAGCTGTACAATTTAACTACCAAGAAATAAAATTAATAGGCTAATGGTTAATTAAAAAGCATGAAGCAAAACGTTTCGTTTTGACTAACTTTCGAAAATCATTCTATAGAGCAAATGTCTTTGTACATCCTCTAAGATTTTTTATCGTTAGCCCTAGTTTCGTTTTTCGTTTAATACGACTCAGCTTATTAACAAGCAGCAGCTTTTGCGTTGCTTTATGGTAGGGAAACTGTTATGTCCTTTGGTCTGTCTACCCACTCTTGGTGCTGAGGTTACTTATCTAACCCAGAATAAGACCTTGGGCGATAAGCTGATCGACCTAACCTCGAGGCTAGTACGCCTGAGTTCGAAGTGGGGTAGAGAGGATGCTATTCTATCACCTGATTGGCTGACAAGCACGCAATGAGAGAAGACACCACAACTGGAACGCTAGTCGATCTACTCCCGATATCCTGATTTCAGTTCAGTTCAGTGTAAAAAGGTACATGAGTAAATAAGTGAATAAGCCGACCACAACGTACACATAATTAGAAAAAAATACAATTATGTCCAAAGCTGGGAATTAGAGTAGAAAATAGGGTGCAAGATATTATGTTTAGATTACAATAGCTATGGAACGAAAAAGGGTACGGCAATGAATCATACATCGAACGAAAGCTTATGTTCTGTAAAATAAATTAGGGACAAAAATAAATGTCAGTGTTTTACAAGCTTTGAATGAAATGGAATAACGTCCCGAAAAATAGCTTTCGTAGTTTGTCAGGGCTTTTTGTTTTCCTGTTCACAACGGGAACCATACTGGTCACTATGGAAATTAGAACCCCTCAAACTGAACTACTTGTGAGTAGCTTAACAACATAAATAACAAAATCACTTGCAAGAACTATTTGCTTGTGCCACTTGTAAATAGACTATAGTCTTTATTCAACATAATATTTTGACATTATTTTCTACTATCTTTCCCTTTAATATTTTATAATATTTAAATAGTGGGATGCTGAGTCATCCCAACTAAATATCTAATTATTTTCATTTTTCAACTCACTTAATCAATCATTTTGCAGGGAGAGAGAGATTGTATGAATTCTCACTATAGTCATTACTATTACAAAAAGCAAATATAAACTTTTCTCAAACATACATATTTTGGATAAATTATGATAAATGATTAAGTCTATAACCGTCCTCACTCCTAAATTATAAAATGGAACAATGCTAATAATGTTCCTATTTCTAACGTACACATTATTGTTATTATTATTGCTATTATCATACTGAGAAAAATATCCAGTAAAAATAATAACAAAACTATGGTTATAAAGTAAAGGTTTCCGTTATGAATAAAAGTTGAGAGAGTTACAAATGTAAACTAGTTTCAAGCTATGTTATGTGACTAAAAGAGAACAATTAAGTTAGAAATGAATATTAAAAAAAGAACAAGCTGACAACATATAAATTTAATCCATTATTCATCCAATCAATCAGTCATAGAATTTGTTAAAAAAATAAAACAAATATACAGACACATATAAAATATAAAACATGTGAGGCTCAAGTGAGAAAAAGTGAAAAGAGGAGTGGAGTCACAAATGACACAACAGTTTCTCAATCAATCGTAGAGAACTGTTCACAAAAGCATCCGACCATGCTGATGAGGGACCTCAACGCTAAGGTTGGTATGCACAACACCGGGTACAGAAACGTCAAAAAACGGGATGGACTGGTAGAAACAAACGAGAATAGTGATAGACTGGCAAATATATGTGCTTTAAACAACGTGCTTATATGTGGCACCGTTTCCTCCATAAACGCATACACAAAGCCACATGGTTTTCACCTGATTTCAACCCTGAAAACCAGAAAAACCACACTTTTATCAATGAAATATTCATAAGGTCCACGGAAGACCTAGGAACAAATAAAGGGGCTGGCATAGCTTCAGTTCACCACCTGGTGGGAGCTAAGCTAACACTGGACAATCGGACAAACAGCATTGAGTAAGTCTAATACACTCTTCTTTCGGGAAGCTAACAAACTGAACGAATTCAAGATAACTCTCAGTAACAAGTTCCAAGCCTGATAAGATCTATTAGAAGACAAAACCACAGTAGAGAACTGGAAAGGGGTCAAGGAAGCAATTATTTCAATGTCAAAGGAGGTGCTGTGCTTCAAGAGTCACCAACATAAATAGTGGATCTCTATCGACATCACGGAAAAATTCATGAATAGAAAGACAAGGAGACAGTAATCAATAACAGAAGGGGAGTCAAGGCAAAAACTGAATATGCAGGAGCAAACTAACAGGAGATAAGGGACGTTACAGTTGACAAACGGAAATACGTGGAAGACCCTGCAATTACAGCTGAAATAGTTACAAGAGAAGGAAACATGAAACAACTAGATGATACAATCAAGAAGCTTGCACGAACATATGCTACACAACAGAGCGACCAGCCAAGAACTAAAAAGGCAAATCAATCACACAGACTCAACAGCAACGGAACAGGTGAGTAGAACACTTGGAAAGGCTATTGAGTAGACCAGCACCACTGAATGCGCGAGACACTGAAGCCCTATCTTGGAGTCATCAAGGCAAAAGTAAGGGTTAGACCGAACAACATGTGGGAATTCAATACGATGAATGGAAGCTCGTGACAACTTGAAGGGTGAATTTAGGACAGAGGTGGTTGGATATACCTGGTTGGTGCCCTACGTTTGAAGAGGGTTAACAAGCTTAAGTAAGCAATTAGTGAATGAAGTAGTAAGTACTTAAGTATGAAGAAGTGGATAAACTTGAAAACCGAAATCAAATGTGAAGGAAGTGAAGTTACATTTATTGCGATTTCTCCAACTAGTGTTAGTAAACACGTTTTTTTTAAAATAAGTCTGAATTAATAAAAGTCAATAAACGAAACGAGGTTTACAAATAAACTACAGCAACAAATAGTAGTTTTCAATGTTATTTTGACATATACTGTTATGATCGAGTCCGTAAGTTAAATACACGCGCGTCAGAAAGTATAAACCATATATTTCCGAATACATGCACACACTATGGTGACATCACTACTAAATGCATATAATTAGTTTATTTTATACATTCTCATTTTTCATCGTCATTGTTTTCCACTTAATCATAATAAAGCCGAAAATGTCGGTTATTATGACCTGACAGTGTTTTAAAACCCGGAAAAAACACTAACTTTCACCAGATGAGGACGAGGAAAACAAAGCAGGAATTGAATATTTTTGTTAAAATTGATTCCACTAAACACTTTTATATCACATTTTGAGTTGATTAGATTAGTAGATATTCAAAAAGAAATAAAACTAATCATTACAAGTGATAACTAAAGCATAAAATGCCTACGTTCTACTGAGCAATAGAGAGAGAAACAGTTTAAAACCTCATCACAAACTGAATTCCTTTGATGAACCAGTGAAAAATCGATTAATACTGAGATGGTTGGTCCTAGTTTGAGGATTAGCGAACATCCGCAATAACCTATCAATAAAATTGGATAGGGAGAGCTCCATATCGTAAATCGATGGAAGTCAAGAGTATAGGTTGCTGGATTCGTCCGTAATCAGAATATCATTTAAAACAGTCACAGCCACACCTATGCAATTATGATTAAACTGACAACAGAGATCGACCCTAAGGATGAAGAGATAATTCGACAAAAAAAAACTAACAAAATCCTTCAGAAGAGGGCAGAAACTAGGTTACAACTTCTGTATTTTTATTAACAATCACACCGATCTTATAAACTAACACTATCGTCTGGTGTATGATTTTTCCAGTTTTGATAGCGATGAGTCATTGTGCAAAAGTTACTTAAATCCTAGATACTAATCTCATATTTTTACGATCATATGTGTGTGAAATACCTAATTGAATGTGAATTAAATTGTGCGCAAGTTCTACACCTCAACTTGGCCTATTAAATGTTGTATAAATATAACAGCTTTTCATTAATTATTTTAAAACATCGCATTAATATTAATTTTTGGTGTGGAATAATAACAATAAATTGCTATAAAAGAAATGAAAACGCAATTGACTTAATTGAGTGTGGTTTGAACCTTGAACTAGTCGGTATCTACTACGATGATACATGTTGCGTATGCTATGAATCTGCCTAACCTTAAAGCGCCATGTTTTAACAAAGCAATAGTTTAGTAAGAAAAAGTATCAGACTCCTACATACAATCAACAGATTTTAGAAACTAGTGTCTGATGATCACAACATTTATGAATTCAATGTCATGAATGAATGGATTTGACGTTTTGTTCCAAGATTAGTATAATTATTCCAATTATATTCTTCTACTCTCCCGAATAGCTACACTTACATGTATCGTGCTAAATAATATGTGAAACTTTTTATTTTTGAAAGAACCAGGTCGTTATAAAAATACTAAAATTCAGGACATATAAAATGATAAATAATGGATATTACTGTATCAGTGTGATGAACGTAGGAACTTAAATCATGGAGTCTATTTTTCCCAAGGCTCAATCCAACAGTCAAAGAATCCACCGACTGGCCTGTCAGCCAGCATTCCATTTAAGGGTGAATCACATAAAACACATCATAACTACATCAATCGAAGAACATTCAGTCCCATTAACCAACTGATATGACATCATTCTTGTGTTAAACCAATGGCATGTTGCTATGTTTGAAGAGATTACGAGTGAACTTAATCTAAGAACGGAACGAAAACTGTGACACAATCACAGATAAGCTAGCCGTTCCAACCTGTCCACGCTAACTAGAGAGAGAAGTCTAAGTTCGAAAGAGGGAAATACATTCCACAAGCAGCCAGAAACACGAACAACCACGACAAGTCTAACTGGAAATACTCTCAACCATATATTGATACATACATCCATTTTTGAATAATAATTACAATAATATCACATATGTAAAAAAATAGTTATAACAAATCATATGCTGAGTATAGTTCATGTTAATTTAAAATAAGGATATCGTTGTTATACAGAATAAATTATCATACTGGGAAAACAAAACAAATACTACATTGAGTAATCATCACATTGAATTAAAACGGAAGTGATGTTGAATAAAAATCATGAGTAAATCAATCTAATTTTGACTTTTCACCCCATATCACACGTCAACCATCACTAGCAGTCTTGTGTCGATTCGAAATCCTCATTGACCGTTCTCGCCTATTCCTACTAGTTTGGTTCACAATGAGATCTCACCTTCCACTGTATGAATCACGTATTTCAGGCATACATAGTTTATATACAAGCAAATCAAACCGCATCGTACCATTAAATACAAAATAACAATTATACAAGATCAAACCAAAACGTGTCTGTGATCGTCAGAGGCTGCAACTAATAAATTGGGAATAACTTAAGAATAGTAAATCGTATAATAATAGTCAATAGGTGAAATGGAAGTTCATAATGAAAAAAATATGAATATACGTACAATATAGTTACTTAGTAGTTGTACAATAACTACATATAATAATAGTCCATAAATAGTTTCCGGAATTTACCTATAATTTTATCTACTTTGGATACAACACATAAGCCTACTACTTTACCTCTAACATTGTCAACAATAAATTAAGGAAAGGTTCTGCCATAAGCTGACAGTGTTCTAAAAGAGTGTGCGATCAAATACTAGCAAATTATGTATTATCTCTGACTAAGCGTTTCACGACCACAAAGTAATACAGAAAAAATTGATGTGCAGTATAGGGTTTTTTCAAATTTATAAAAGCATAGATATAACATAAACCTCAGGCATTTAGTGATATTGTCAACTAGCAATGTAGGTGGATTAAAATTATTTAGTTTGACTTTTCCAAAAGTATATGACTAGAATCTTTGTACTTATCGCTTGAGACCTAACAGAAGTTTTTATTATGGGATCAATTTAGAGCGCAATGGTTTCTATATAACAGTGGAGAACTTATGAAATATAAAACAGCTTCGAGGGACGTTTTGTCATCTGAGATGCATCAGACAGATCAAATAAGATAATTATTTTTTTAAAGAGAGACTTATGTTACAGTGGTCAATCGCTTCCAAGGTTTATTTTCAGTCATTTCCCCATCAATTTAATTGATTTTCACTATTAATCTATTTCTCCAGAAATACTTTGGATTAAAAAATGGAACCAGCTTATCACATGGACGCAGCTTATGTGAGTACACGTTACTGGATCACTATATCAATACGATGTACAAAAATAATTATTCATTCATAACGGACAGATGACTAATGGTCTTTTCAGATTTAAATAAAACGCGAATTTATTGTTGCCTAATTTTCGCCCAACATTATATATATATATATATAATATGTATCCGAAACGATTATCATCCATAATGTACCGGGGTGTCACAAACTATGAAACCTTTTTTGTCTTTAGATGAAAGTATTTTTGGGTATTTGTTTAAGAAATTAAGATGCAAATAAATTTTTTATTAGCAGGTGAGTAAACATTATTTATTTACATTTTTTTTATCGTAATACTGCACTCATCAATATAATGTGAGATTAAATCTGCCTGTAGCTCTTCTGGAACTACTGACAGTAACCCCATCACGGAGAAAACAATCTTGCTAAAAAACGCTTACCAGGTTAAACAAATTAAACCATTTAAACTATTATTACGCTTCATGATGAAAGCCGAGATTCTTCGGATGTCACAAGGACGATGCCACTTCGAACAACCAGAAAAACATTCGGTATAGGTACACGGAATGTTCGGACAATGTAAGAGACTGGGAGAACCAGTCGAATAGCTACGGAAATGAGAAGATACAACTTGGCTCTACTTTCAATCAGCGAAACCCATTGAACACAAGCTGGACAGCAAAGATTAGATACGGAAGAGATCAGAATCAGATTGATCATACTTACATCACTAAAAAATTCAGAGGGTCAATGACAGAAGTGAAAACCAAGACAGAAGCTGACACAGCTTCAGATCAACACACAATTTTGGTCAGGATAAAACTGGAGCTAAAGAAGCACTAGAACACTGACGAGACAGTGTTACAAATGTTTGATACAGCCCTTCTTCGAGACACTGACAAACTCAATGGATTCCAGATAGCTCTCAACAACAGGTTCCATGTCTTACAGGATCTACTTACAGAAGAAGAAACTACTATGAAGGACAACCAGAAGGGGGTCAAGGAAACATTAACTCCGACGTGTTAGGAGGTTCTGGGCCGCAAAAACCATCACCATAATAAACGGATCTCTATCGAAACCCTGGACAAGATTCAAGAAAGGAAGGACAAGAAAACTGCAATTAACAATAGTCGAACAAGAGCAGAGAAAATCAAGGTACAAGCTGAATATACTGAAGCAAACAAGCAAGTGGAGAAAAGCATGAGAGCCGACAAGCAGAAACACGTGGAAGAGCTAGCAACGACAGCGGAAAAGCTTCAAGAGAAGGAAATATGAAACAACTATACGACACAACGAAGAAACTGGCAGGGAAATATTGTAGACCACAAAGACCGGTTAAGGACAAAGGAGGCAAGCTAATCACTGATATTCAAGAACAGAAGGACAAATGGGCAAAACACTTTAAGGAACTCTTGAATAGACATGTCCCACTGACCCCAGTTCCATTGAATCAACCACACACACAGTTCTTCCCATAGATGTCACTTCACCAACGGTCGAAGAAGACAGGATGGCAATCAGACAAATCAAGAGTGAGAAAGCAGCAGAACCTGACAATATACCATCTAAGGCACCGTAGTCAGACAGAAATAAATGCTAGGATACGCCACTATACATCAACTTCATTGACTATGAGAAAGCGTTTGACAATGTGGATAGGCGAACATTATGGAGACTTCCTCGACACTATGGTGTGAGTAGCTTAGAGAATCGTCAACATCATTCGTAATTCATACGACGGCCTACAGAGAAAAGTGGTGCATGGCGGACATCTGACAGATGCATTCCTAGTGGGGACTGGATTTAGACAAGGCTATCTACTCTTTCCCCTGGTAGTTGGCTGGATTATGAAAATCTCGACATCTGACGGGAAGCACGGAATAAAATGAGCAGGTTGGATGCAACTAGACGATTTGGACTTCGCAGATGACCTAGCCGTTCTATGCCATACACATTAAAAAATGCAGGTCAAGACAACTAATTTAAGAGCAGCCTCTACAGCAGTTGGCCTCAACATGCACAAGGGAAAAAACAAAATCCTCAAATACAACACGGAGAACACCAACTCAATCACACTTGATAGAGAAACTCTGGAACAGGAGGAAACTCTCATGTACCTGGACAGCATCATAGATTAACAAGGAGGATCTGATGCAGACGTAAAGGCGAGGATTAGCAGTGCAAGGACAGCATCTCTACAATTGAAAAACATATAGAACTCAAAAAAACTGTCAACCAATATCGAAGTCAGAATATTCAATGAGAACGTCAAGACAGTTCTACTGTACGGAGCTGAAACTTGGAGAACTACAACAACCATCATCAAAAAGTACAAGTATCTCTCAACAATTGTCTACGCAAGATACGCAATACCTGTTGGTCGGATACCATCAGCAATAGCCTACTATGGTAGAGAACAAACCAGCTTCCAGATGAAGAGGAAATCAGGAAAAGAAATTGCAAGTAGATAGGACATACGTTACGGAAATCATTTAACTGCATCACGAAGCAAGCTGTAACTTGGAATCTTGAAAGGAAATCGAAAAGTGGAAGGACGAAGAACACACAAAATCGGGAATTGGGAGCAGATATCAAGAGGATGAATAGCAACTGGAAAAAACTGGAAAAAATTGCCTAGGACAGAGTTGGATTAAGAGTGTTAGTGGAAAGCCATGCTCCTCCACGAGGTGTAACAGGCGTAAGTAAGTAATGACATTCTTGATTATGCTTTTACCCTGTTTTATGAGCAATGCTGTATTAACCCTAAGTGGTACTGTCATACTGCTGCAGGTACATCCATTGGTAAATTCTGAGTTTTATTATTATTTCAAATTTTTTGATTACGTTATTTCAATCTTTGCTTTATTTTGAAATATATTTACAACATTCGGCTTCCACTATTATTGATGGATATCATTTCGACTTTCCTGCATTTCACCTTGTTGAATTACTTTACGACATTTAGACGTGTAGTGTGACAGCATAGAGTAATCAGCAGTTCTTTTCGGTTGTGCGTCACTGATGACGCTATGATAAAGAATGATGAACAGTTATAAAATACTACATATAAACTCGTAATATTCGATACAAAGTGATACACTAAAGTGATTAACTTCACTGGCTACGATACATACCTAGGAAAGCAAAATTAAATAGGCATTAAGGGATTCAAATACTATTCGCTGAAAAATTTTACATACAACTTGTTCAAAAAGTATGAGTGCTGACTAACTGTAACATGAAAGTGTTTAAGTGGCATATATACAATCTAGGTTATGTCAAAATGTGAAAGTTTTCCATTATCGTCCATTTTATATTCGTTTCTACAGACTCCTTAATAATAAATCAAAATACTCACTAATTAAGAAGCAAGCTGCGAAAAGTTAATTAATTTTTGACAGAATACCGGATACCTCATCGCAATATTAAAAGGTGCAATTTTAATAATGAACTGGATGAGAGTGCTGAACGTAGTTTGTGCCAGGGATTGCATCAACTAGAGAACTACTAAGTAAAAGGCAAAATGAAAAATCTTATCTAATATGACTATTTACCATATCAATTGTAATCATCATACTCTAAAGAGCTTATTCTCTTTGATTTCACAAGAATTTAAATTGATATCATTTAGTACACATTGTTAAATAGTTGAAATAAGAATTCGTATAGCTAGTTCTGTTTTCACTTAAAAAATCGTAAATAAGAAATAATATGTATATATTAGGAAATAAATCTCAAAATGTGAGAACTTCGTGGTTAATTTACCAAGAAAATCAATAATGAACACTAAGAACTTACAGATTTTACAACAGCTTGTATGAAACATAGCTCCACAAATAAATGTAGCTCTCTTTTCGTTATTAACATCATTATCATTACTGTCATCATCGTAATCTGCAACCACAGATTGACAAACTAATATTGGATCAATTAGATTTATATTGCCACCACCTTCACCACTATCTACAACCAGATTATTTCCATTATGATTACTATTGTTAATAGTAGTCTCGATATGACAATTATGTAAACATAAGGTACATATTTTAGCAGATTCATCTATCATAGTAGTATTATTTGTAGATGCGATTGCAGTTCCAGGTACATGAACTGATGTTTGTTGTTGTGCAGAAGGAGGACAGATATGTTGCTTACTAGTTGGTGTGCTATTAAAAGTATTAACGTGATTTACAGTTGTGGATGTTTGATTATTAGTGATCAATGGCAGATTCATTGGAGTATGATGAAACGAAAGTTTTTGTTTCATTGAGGTAGTTGGTTTAAATGATGATCGTCTTGCATGAGTGAAATTTGATCTGGGTGTAGGACCATGAAGTAAATCTGCGGTAGTTGTTGAGTGACTAAGTTTATTTGTAATCGCAGGTATTGTATTAATTAGTGGTTCCTGTAATTTATCATAATTATCTGTATAAACTGTAGTGGTGATAGCAGTAGTATTTTTATTTGTTGATGCCATAGGAGTTCGATATTTCAGGCTATTATTGGTACTATTTTCTTCCGATTCAATTGGTGTTAAGCATCCTTCACGAAGAATTAAAGGACTACAATCTCTTACTGGACGAAATGTTGTTGATGAAGCAGAATGCCTTATAAGAAAAAAACACGGAATTAAACAATCAATCAAGTAATCAAGTTACAATACATTTGTGGTTATTTTTAGCTAAGGCTGCAACCGCTTAAATCAAAGTTTACCGATGATACGCTCCAGATATCAGTGCGATGAACGCGTAAGTCAACTTTCAATTTGTGATTGAATAAGTTTAATAATGCTCAGTTCTAAACCAAAGTGGTTACAAAAAGGAATCAGAGCAAAATATTATATTGAACACGATATCTGTTCTCCCTTTAGCATACTAAAAATGTGAATATAGCTGCATTTTACAATCCCTACCCTCTACCTCATTTGTGAGAACCCTAGTTCCAATTTGCAATATGCATCTCTTTAACCATGAGTCACTGATATTACTTTAAACCTCTATACATTACATTGTATTTTAGTCTGTCTTAAAATTGGTTACTTCCTACTTCTTACAAATGACCTGAACGTCATGAGACTTAGTCGTGGCCATTTAGAGATTTGTGTTCTGGCTGTATGGAGTTTTGCTCTAGTATTTTGCTTAGTCTCATCTGCTTTTGCTGTTCATTAGCCCTTGTTACGATTTCTGGAACGCAGTCTACGCGAATAAACTTTCGAGGGTGTGAAACTGTCTGATTAATCTTCCCTCTGTCCCATTCCCTTCCTCTATCTTACCAATCAGGAATGTAGATCCAAACACCCTATAAAAAGCCTTATTCTGAGCTGGTAACCCACTAACTTTTTTATTTGAGTACCACTTGACAGTTCTTATCGCGGAGCTGTGTCATCTTGTGCTTATTTCGAACAGTGAGGCTGGTAAGATATTTGTGAGATCCCCATCATATTAAGAGACTAATATTTGAACACTGAATATTCTTTTCGATAAATCCTCTTCAGGTTCTGCAACTATATACCCAACTTAATAATCGGAAAAATGGCCAGATTAATGGTAAAGTGCATCGTTTCAAGTTACAGCATATGAATTTAAGATTGCCAAACAAAATAGAATAAAATTGTTAATGCTGATATGACTCATATGGAATGTTAACATCTGAATCAGTTTATATGTCAAATGAAAATTTAAGATTCTAAATTCAGATGCTTTGACTTTAAACGATGCACCTTGTCATTAAACTGGCCATTTTTCGGATTGAGTATATAAGTGCAGAACCTGAAGAGGATTTATCGAAAAGAATATTCATTGTTCAAATATTAATTTTTAATATTTGTGAGATTTTCAATAGAAGAGTTTGTTTACCACGTAAGCACATACATAAATAAAAATGTCTGACGTTTTATTATATGCGACATTCATAGTAAGGCTGATTTTTATATGGAAGAGATGGGCAGATTGAGAGGCCATCTATAGCTATTAACAGCATCGTCAGGAAAGTCTTGTAAAACACTGACATAACGCAATTAATTATGTCGAAGCATTTTAACTAGATCATATATCTCAACTAACACCTTACATTCAACTAAATACTTTACAAGTACTTACTTATTATTATACTTACAAACAAAAACTTATCTACTACAATAAACTTAATGATTTACAGCCATTTTGGTTACCACAACTACTCAATCTGTACTATTATATGGTTTAAACTTAATGGGTTTCCTGTGAGCTTAATTGATAGTCTTAGATTTGATTCGCCAGAAAAAGATTCATCTTACTGGTTCAATTGTCACGGTAGTTTAGTTTTGAAGATAAGCACCAAACAGGTCAATAGATGTTCCTACATCCCAGAGTTGATGTTCGCTCCGGGACTCGAAACCAGTACCGTTCCCTCCAAACTTCATCGCGTTATCCACTACTCGGTAGCTAAGTGGATAATGCGATGACGTTTGAAGCGAATGGTACTGGGTTCAAATCCCGGAGTGGACATCAACTCTGGGATGCAGGTACATTCAGCTGACGAGTCCCAAATAGGACGAAACGCGCGCCCTGGATCCCACTGCTAGCCACTAACCGTTTTTGCTTAAAAAGCTTGTGAATTAATAGAACAAATTTGTATTTTATTGCATCTAGAAGGCTTAATGTGTTCAATTTACTGGGTTCAAATTTCCTTCAGTTTGTAGCATTGCAGTAAAAGTTAGGGTAAACATAGTATTGAAACACTTTGTAGAACGATCCCACCTAAGAATAAAATTTAATTAGAAGAATGCGCTAACCATTAATTTCATTAGTTTACTCCCAGCAATTGATAATTTATAATAATATTTTCTTCTTTTGTGTAAAAATGAACTCTATTAGAACAACATTGAAAACAGTCATTTAGCTAACATATCCATTCTTAATAGATTATGAGAATCTACACAAACAAGCAATATTTAACGAGATAAGAAAAAGTAGTTTCAAATAGTACTTTCAGAGTACATAAATGAAGTCATATTTATATATATTTATTCAATTATCTCTTATCAACAGGATATGTGGTCCAGGCAGTTGTTCATTTCATTTCTATAGGAAAGTTGTCTCCACCTTCTGTTTTTTGACCTAAATAATATATAAAACCTGTAAACAAATTATGTTTTTTTTAAAAAAAACATCTACAGTACTTGATGATAAATTAAAATATGATAGACACAATGATAGACTAAGTAAATATTTGGGAAATGATTAGTCACTTTTCATACAATGAAAGATTATCAAGTAGTTTTATGGGAGCTATACAGACAACTCTTTACTAGTTAAATGATATTGGTTTAGAATTTCTTTGTTTGCTCATCAGTTTCTTTCACATTTAAATGTAATGTAAAACTTGTCAGGACATGCATATATGATTGTTCGTTTGCAATCTAATTTGGCTTTGAGCTAATATATTTAAGTTTACGACAAAAAAATTTTAAAATGGTTTTCTGATACAATAGGTAAAACTAAAGTCTCAGTATAAGCAAAGATGGATGGTGGCTAGCAGTGGAATCCAGGACACGCGTTTCGTCCTATTTGGGACTCGTCAGCTGGATGTACCTGCATCTCAGAGTTGATGTTCACTCTGGGACTCGAACTCAGTACCGTTCGCTTCAAACGCCATCGCGTCATCCACTTAGCTACTGAGTCCTGACAGCCACTTGCTTGTGCAATGGGGTGAAGTTTAATTCACTTGATATTGTTTTACTTGAATCTTCCCATTGATGTTTTAGGACTGAAATTGATCAGTCTCTTATTGGCATTTGTGCACACTGTGCGTATGCCTCGATATTGCCTTAATTTACAAGGACTCAGTAGCTAAGTGGATAATGCGATGGCGTTTGAAGCGAACGGTACTGAGTTTGAGTCCCAGAGTGGACATCAACTCTGAGATGCAGGTACATCCAGCTGACGAGTCCCAAACAGGACGAAACGTGCGTCCTGGATTCCACTGCTAGCCACTATCTATCTTTGCTTATATTATTTTGATTGGTCATTCAACTGCACTCTAGTGTTAAATACTCCAGTTTATATGTAAACAATGGTGTGTATTTTGTCAATTAAAAGCAATATCAAGTGAATTAAATTCTCAGTAGTTTGATGAAATTCTAATATATTATTAGGAAACATTGTATATCAATTAAAACTTGGGATTTCATTTGTATATCATTAACGTAATAGCCAGAGCACTTACAAAGTCCAAAGACTAGTCTGAAAAGAATCTGTGATTGATGATCTAAAGAATGAGTCTGTTGTTTATTTTTTGTATTGGTTGTTTCAATCTTCCATTGATGTTTAGGACTGCAATTGATCAGTCTCATATTGACATATATGCATCCTGTGTAGATTGCCTCGGTATCACCTTAAATCACAATTATTATAGGCAGAGATGAATAGCGGTAAGCAGTAGAATCTAGGACGCATGTTTCGTCCTATTTGGGACTCATCAGTTGAACGTACCTGTCCAAGAGTAAATATCAACCCTGAGGATGCGGGTACATTCAGCTGACGAGTCCCAAAAGGGATGAAACGCGCGTCCTGCATTTCACTACTAGCCACCATCCATCTCTGCTTATAAGCCTATTGATGTTAATTTCAAATCCATACATGTATCATATTGTAAGTAGAAATTGCATGTTGCAAAATATTTTACGTGATAAACAGGGATATAAACTAGGAATATAGAAAACAAGGGATATGAAGGAAGGCAGGGAGAAAATTAAATGATCTTCAAGAATGATAAACTGTTTAACCTCTACTCGTAATATAATCTATAATATTTTCTTAAGGAAGATATACAAAGTCTGGAGCTAAGATATTACTTGTTACTTTGTGAATCTCATCTCACTTCCGACTGATTATTTGCTAATTGACTGGTAATTCACATTTATACTATCTAGGGTTGAATATATATAGATAGATAGAGATTTCAAATTTTAGTATGTATCTAGTAAAATGTTCTACTCTACTGAAATTCTAAAAGCAAAATATTAGTTATCAATGTTGAAAATATGCCTCATTAACGGGTAACACAAACCTAAAACGAGGTATATCTTTGCAATCACCCCGCTCTTCAAGTATCTAACATAGTTTATTTGAGATCTGTAATTTAAAAAAGTAAGATAAAAATCTGGCAGAAACCTGCAGATAAATATTTCGACAAAGTGTGGAATTATTCGAAAATAAAACAACATGATATTTTCGTTTATTACATACATTGCTTTTGTAGAATGAAAACATGAACTTATAAACTGCTAGTATACCATATCAGTTAAACATTTATGATGGATATTCAAAAGGATTTTAGTAAACATTTGTTAGATTTGTATAGCAAAGTGGCTGACAAATCTCTTAGAACCCGTTAGAAAATGTATTTATAAACACTCCGTACGTCATACTTTTTTATTTATCGAGCACATGAAAGAAGTGAATGTTAATGACAAAATTATGCTATCTCTAGATGTCGAATCATTATTCAGTAATGTTCCACTCACAGAGATCATTATTTTATCTGCAAGTACGTAAATAATAATGAGATTAACATCGGAATACTGGATGCTTATTTGAAGGATAAATTATCGCATCTGATCAACTCAATGGGTATTTACTAATTTACCTTCTCGTAGGGAGCTAAGTATATAGGTCGTTCGATGAGTACTTTATCCGAAAGAATTCAAGAACATTGTCCGGCGTGGCTAAAAAGAGGAGGCAACGGCTCAATAAGAAGTTCAGTAATCGAACACCTTGTGAACACAGGTCATTCAGTCAAGACAGACTCTGCGTTCAAAGTCATCTACAAGGTAAGTGGAAGTCTTCCTAAGACAATTAGACTGCATCTTCTCTGTATTGACGAAGCAATAGCCATACATCTTGAAAAATCAGAATTCTGTGCGCAAAAAAGACTGATACCTCTTCTACCATCGTCATAATGTCTTATAATATTTTTTCGCTTTTCCATACTCTTCTTCCTTTACAGTCATCTGCTTCACCTTCCATCTTCCCCTTAAATCCTCTACCCCCAACTGGTTTATTTTCGTTTCCACGATCATTCTGATTACATTTCATCTCTGTTTCAACATTTTATCTTATCATGCTGAGCCATCCTTCCCCAATGATAATTTCCCTATCTATCTTCTGATGAATAACTTAAGCCAATAACAATCAAACGATTATTAGACTTTCCTTGTTTAAAACTTTTTTTTAATACCTTTGTTTATCTAACCTCAGTGTCACCATGTCTAACAGAAGTTTATTATCAGTATTAGTATCATCGTGTAAAAATAAGTATATATATTTACGATTGTCAAAAAGAGAACTTTTCGCTGAACTAATCTTTCTTATTTAGATTACAATATCTTTTGCATTACGAATTTAAAGAAAAAGAAAATCATTAAAATCACAGAAGTATTAGACAGCTACTTTATCGTAATTGAACTCAAAAAATTTTTTTAGCAAAATTTGATCAAAATTACTGGTTTTGTTCTTTAACTTAATAACTAAATGATTAATTGCATTCTGTAGAATTTGAATATGTTCTATAAGCTCTGTTATAGAGCTAAATGAAATACTTATTAGGGTATCCCATAAATTTATTATTTCTTTAAATGAATATTATAATTTATAATAAAATATAAAAAAAAATTGCTTGATAAATTATAAGACACAGATGTTAAGAGAGATATATATCTATATCTATATGAAATTGATAAGTGAAAAGAAAAGTAACAATTAACTTTTACTATCATTAAAAAGAAGTTAAAATAAATATAAATCTCTCTTTCTCTCTCTCATACACACACAGACACACTCACCCTCTCTCAATTTATTTGATGAACAACACAAAATGAGTCATGTAAAAATTTATGTTTATTTATTTTTAAAAAGTAATTGTTACTATTAAATATAATGACTTGGTAATTCAATGTGAAGTTTACTTCCCTTTTTTCGAATAAATATTGAAATATAATAAATTATTATTGTTATTTCTTTTTATGTGCTTAATCATTAAAAAAGAAAGAAAGAAATTGAATGAATTTTGTAATTATTTCTTTTTTATTCATTTATTTTTGTTTTATTGATGTTTGAGTGTTAATTCAGTAAAAAAAAAAGAAGTTCATGAAGAAATAAATTTCCCACATAAATTTTAAACATAATCTCTTCATTTAGTTATTTGACTTGTGTATTAAAATAAATAGTGGGATAAATCATTTGATTCTTTTCGTTTCTTTTTTCATAATCCGGATAATAATGAAAAGATAATAAATTAAAATTTAAGAGATGAGCGGTCTACAGGCGATGGGTTCGCGCACGAGACTGATAGGTACTGGGTTCGAATCTCGAGGGGTGAGATCGTGGATGCGCGTAGCTGAGGAGTCACGCACTAGGACGAAACGGTCGACCAGTGCTTCCAGATTTTGCATGATAGTCTAGCCTCGATTGACTCATGAATTCAACTAAATAATTCAAATGAGTTTTTTTTATATTCGATATGTGTATTAATATAAATAGTGGAATGAATCATTTGATTCTTTCCTTTTTCTCATAATAAGGATAATAATCATAAAGAATAATTATGAAGAGATAATAAATTAAATTTTAAGAGACGAGTATCATTTTTCATGAATTTATTCGTCAAACAATCATGAAGAATACATGCACAAACATAAATACAATCTAGAATGTCTTATTTTATACTAAATTAGTATTTGGGAAGAGATTTATAGGGTCATCGTTCCATAATTGTACTGATGATAGACGTTCATGTGAAGTATTGATGATTCTTAAATTGGAAAAAACGAGTGTATGGTAATTATCCGTAGTTCATCAACTGGTATCATTTCATAATGAAGAAAACTTATGTTTATGTTTAAGCGAAGCATAAAGTTTTAAATGAGACAAATTTGTCTGCTTTTCTAACCGAACCGAATACATTTTTCCTAAGCTAAGTTTTCAATTCAAAGATTATATACGAACATTTTTGTTAATTAATTACATATAAAAAGTAAATTTATCCGGATTTCAGTACATATTAGCTTGAATTGGTCCCGAATAGCTTGATAATGCATGACTTAGGCATTCGTTGAATGAAAATAACTACAAGCTCGTGTTTTCTTTTAAAAACTATTGCCGAATAAAATACTTTACAGAAACTAGAGTAAACGAGTTGAAATTCGTGCCTATAATTCAACTGTATGTATATCCTAGATACCGATTACTTCAGATCAGTAATGGGGTGTACGATTTATTAAGTGTAATAATCATATTTATTCAAAGATGTTACCACCATACAGAAATGAAATTCAGCCTATAAATAATGCGAACTGAGATGAGTTTAACTTTTATTACCATGATATTTGATTTATGTATACAATGTTTAGTTTTTATAAATAGTCTTAAACGTCTAGACAGGTACCAGAACGCAGTAAGAAAAATAATACATTTGTTTTATATAGGACAAATTTCTTACGTAAACTTGTTTACATACAGCAAAGTTATGGGTTTTATATGTGATACAGGCGTGACCTTTAAAACAATCACGAAAAATTGTACAATCAGGTTCAGGTTATACAACCAAAATTGTTAGGTCATATTTATCATAAAATTTAAAACTCAACTATTGCGCGCTATTTAAAAAGGACAGTGGTATTTTTCCTCGCTGAGTAAATTTCATTGTTTTGATAGTTTATTAAGTATCAAGACTACTGTTTTCACTTTAATTGAATTCATTTCAGTTAAAGTATTCGACTAGAGTACCGTTTTTACCGTTCTCTCAAATAGTTTTGTCGTTGGTACTTCTGAGTATCTTATTTTCAATTGTATCTGTTAGTACTTTTGGTCCTAACAATCTACAGTTCTTCACTTTTTATTCATTAATTATTTTTTTGTTTCTGAGTATCATCGCATCTCGTTCCTTTTTTAAAAGGACTCCTTTTAAATGACCGGACAGTGTAAAAAAAGCAGTTGCCAACGTCCGGGTTGTCGTTATCCCGTTGAAAGCGGCATGCAGTGCGACGAGTGCAAAAGCTGGTACCACGAAGTTTGCACGAACTTAACGCCTGCGGCTTTCAAACAGTTCAGTAAGAAAGGTTGAGTAAGGCTTTGTCAACAGTGTTGTTCGGATACAAACAGCCTGTTAACCGAAGCCATCTCACTGGTTGATGTTGCAAAGAAGTGTTTTCGCAATCGTAGTCGGAACACGTCAAACAGAACTTGATCTGTCGACACGCAAATCAACGTGAAGGAAACTAAAGTTAGTTCGATGATAGATGACTCACGCCCGTCAAAGAAGGAAAAGCGGTCTCCAAATGGGCCTGCCTTAAACAAAAGCTCAAGGAAAGTAGGTTTTTCTGTTCCCCGTCTCCCAGATGGGATCTCACAGGAAACGACTAGAAGCCACAATCGCAAGGCTCGATCGGTTTCAAGCGGTAAACATAGCCTGACTTCTCAGGTCGTCGACAACCCTCCAGAATCCAACACTAGGTTTGACGCAACTGTTGTTGCTTTTCCCAGCACCGTTGACGAGTGGTTACAGGTTGTAAGGAAGAAAAAAAGTAGCGATATAAAATGTAATCCTACCCCCGCGACAGTAGTCGTAAAATCGAAAGCTGATCATAGCGACAGATCAGCTATTTTTCATAGAATCAAGGAGAGCGAGAGCTCTGAACCTAAAGCTCGTTTTGAGCATGACATTGTGCTGATTAAGCAGCTGCTTAATCAACTTATGCCTCTAAATATCACCGGGGTCACCTTGCTAAAGGTGTACGGACTAGGGAGTCTAGCGGACTTGAAACCAAATCATTCCAGACTCCTTAAAGTCGTATTCAACTCTTCGAACGAACGTGACCTAATTTTACAGAATGGACACAAATTAAAGGGTTCAGAAGTTTTTATACGAAAGGACTTACCGTTGGCAGATCGAGTAAAAACACGGGAAGCCGAAAAAGAACTACAACATAGGTTAGACGCTGGCGAAAAGGACCTAAAAATTGTAAATTTTCGGGTTGTAAGGCTTCGGATCTGCTACACTAATGCCCGGAGCTTTCTTAATAAGCGATCGGAACTAGGTGTACAGATTGACTCTACAAAGCCAAACATAATCGCAGTTACAGAAACGTGGCTGACACAGGCTATAGATAGTGTGGAACTTGATTTTCACGTTAGTAAGTGCCGACAGAACACAAAAGCGCAAAGGAGGGTAGTAGCTCTATTCATTAGGAATGCAATCTTATCTGCCATTATCAACAGTGTATCCCATGAGAGTGGAACGTGTGAATTAGTTAGTCTTCGCTTGAAATGCAAATTACAGGAGCTGTTGATTGGTTTGATCTATCGCAGTCCAAGCTGTGAGGCAAATGAGATCCTGTTAAGCAGTCTCAATACTTGGTCACAAAGTGGTCGATGTCTAATCCTAGGGGACTTTAATGCACCTATGGTAGACTGGGAAAATCTGAGAACTGAATCGTCAGAAAATTCCTTGGAGCAGGAACTACTTGATGCGGTTATCACATGTGCTTTAGTGCAACATGTGAAAGAAGCGACTAGGTACGACCCGGACACTGAATAATCCTTACTAGATCTGATACTCACTCACTATGTGGATGACGTTGCGAACCTTCATTATATGCCACCCCTAGGTAAAAGTGATCACGCATTTTTAACTTTCGACTTCCATATAACTGCCAGTCACGAGCCCGCATCAGCCCAATCCAGACCTAACGTGTGGAAAGCAAATATACCAGATAGCATGCACTCAGAATCGTTAGTAGATTGGACAATAGACCCAGAGTCCTCAGTTGAAACGGCCTGGGACGCATTTTGAAATTCATACTTAAAAGTTACCACACCCCACATCCCTTGGACTATACCAAGGGGGCCGAGAAACTCCCCACCATGGTTCAGTAGGGAGATCCGCATTCTTCTCCGTAAGAGAAGAAAAATGTGGGATAGATTTAGGTTACTGGAAACTGATGAAACTAAATCCCAGTATAGAAAAGTCCGGAATACCTGTGCCTCGACCCTTCGTAAGTCTAGAAAGTTGTACGAAGAAAAGATTGTTAAGGAATCCATAGAATGTCCTAAACGCTTGTATTCTTATATAAACCAAAGGACGAAGAGAAGAGTAAATATTCCTGCTCTATGAGGAGACAGTACTGCCGGCGTCACTAGTGGAGGACGACTTTGATAAGGCTCAAGTATTCTCAAACTACTTCAGCAATGTATACACCATATAAGCACCCTTCCCATCAGCGCATACAGATCCCCCTACACATACACTGGATGGCGTAACCATTAAAGAACTTGATGTCTTTGGTCTGCTAAATAAGCTTGACATAAGTAAATCCACGGGGCCCGATGAATTACATCCTAGGCTACTAAAGGAATTATCTAGCTTCGTTGCAAGCCCTTTAAGTACATGCTTTAACCTATCCATTACGCAGGGTCGCTTACCGAAAGATTGGAAAAACGCCATAGTAAGTCCTGTCTTCAAAACAGGCACGAAACACAAACCTGAGAACTACCGCCCCGTTAGCCTAACTAGTGTGGCTGTTAAAATATTAGAAAAGATTATTCGGAAGGAGCTGTTTAAGTATCTCGATAAAAACCGGATCCTCTCGGAGAAGCAGCACGGTTTCAGAATAGGTTATTCTTGTCTCGTTAACTTATTAGTGGCTCGTGAAAGCTGGTGCGCTCTTAAGGACCAAAAGCTACCTGTAGACGTCGCCTTCATTGATTTCAGTAAAGCTTTTGATAAAGTTCCACACAACCGGTTGTTATATAAGTTAAGAAAAGTCGGGATTGGAGGCAATTTATTGATGTGGATAAAAGACTTCTTAGTTGGGCGTCAACAAAGAGTTCGGGTGAACTCAAAGTTATCTAGCTGGGAAACTGTGCTTAGTCGAGTGCCCCAAGGTACCGTTTTGGGGCCAGTGCTATTCCTCTTGTATGTAAATGACCTTCCTCGTCTCCTATCATCATCGGTCTTGCTATATGCTGACGATGTCAAGATATGGAGAACGATACGATGTGAGGGTGATAGCTTAGAACTTCAAAATGACCTGAAGAAATTATCTGAATGGTCTAAAACCTGGCAGTTGCCGATAAATACTTTTAAGTGTGTTGTGATGCATATCGGTCATCAAGGTACAGATACAAACACGATGAATAACACTGAGCTACCTGTCGTCCAGACATATAATGAATTAGGAGTCATCGTTAGCCAAGACTTAAAAACTACTGCACACTGCCGTGCAATAGCCGCCAAAGGTTTTAGAACGTTATGGTCAATACGTAGGGCCATTAGTCCTGTCGACGCTAAGACGTTTTTGACTTTGTATACAGTGTTCATACGTCCTAAACTTGAGTACTGCATACAAGCGGCCAGCCCCTGCTTAAAAAAAGACAGTGAGCTTCTGGAAAAAGTTCAGAGTACGGCAACTAAGCTGATTCCCGAAATAGCGAATCTTCCGTATAAAACTCGACTGGCCAATCTGAACCTTTTCCCGCTGTCATATCGCAGAACTAGGGGCGACTTGATTACAGTTTTCAAATTGCTTACTGACAAATTTGCACCTGATATGCCCTCATTTTTCTTGTCTTCCAAAACAGAGAATTTACGAGGACACTCCAAAAAAGTTCAAAAGCCAAGAACAAATTGTCAGCTGACTATCGACTTTCCCATCGAATCATCAACGAGTGGAACTCATTACCTCAGCACGTGGTTGAGGCTCCATCCATGGATTCTTTCAAAAGAAAGTTGGATCAACTGAGGGACCACCATTGCCAGAACTAACACAGGCCATCAGGCATCCTGTCCTTACCAAACTGAAACTGAAAACCCTATGTATGTACGCAAATGTCCAGTAGGTTAATGTAGAGAGAGGTAATTTATATGAAAAATAAAACTAGACAATTTGATGGCAATAACAAGCATTGGTAATGATTCACATCACTCATAATTAAGGCTGAATGACATCGCAGTCGACTCTAATATATACAATTAAGGCAACAGCCCGTGAGATGTTAAGTCACTTAGACTAATGTCCAGATGGCGAATTGATCTATCGAATTTGCTTCTCACTAATCATTAGACGAAAAAACACATTGACCAATACTATCCAGTGATCGATCTTCATTAATATACACCTATTTCTTAAAAATTCTAACTGGTATTATCAGCCGTTATGTACATAACATCTTATTGATATACAGTAATGAAATCCAATCAGTCATGATTTATAAGGTGACACGAAAAAACCCATTTCTAGTGGTAATATGAATCAGTGTCAAGATATTTTGGTAAATTATTTCTGATTCAAAAAAACATGTATTCAATTATTGTGTAAGAAAAAAGTAACCACAATACAAATAACTAGATGGTCACCTTCCTTTTATAATCATAAAAAGATTGATAAAATTAAAAACAGTTGAAGGTAAAATTTCCATTTCAGCTTAAACATCACTGGTAACTTAGGATCATTTCATTCTATCTTGAACCTCGTCACTGAGGTAGATTCACAATAAGTCTCACTGCTAGTTTAAATAAAAAATATTCAACTTCTTCAATTTGACTGTTCTCATTGGTTCTTATTATAGATTTATTGATTTTCTCTTTAAAGTGATTTACTAATAAGTAGTGGGTGGAGCAATCAAACGGGATTTTGGTATTAATCATAGATGGTGTTCTTTGTGGAATACTAGATCATATGATATACAAACATATCCTATTGCTTCAAGGCTTTCACTAGTTTCTCAATAAGCGTCTTTTTTGCGTGATTCAGCCAACTCTCTAGAATTATCAGATAGTATATAAATGTGCATACATGTGGACATGTTATGACAATTGCAATATTAATAACAAATACCTGACAAACTTGGCTCTTGTTCGACCTAGTCTGGGTGGAAGTTCAGGCTGAGGCGCAGTTTGAGGCCGTCGACAGGACAAAGCCGTTTCCGAGCTAGAGGAGCACGGAAATGTAGTTTGATGGCGGGGACGGCAATGTTGGTCATTTGATCGACAGGATGAATCTAATTTACAGCTTTCTATACTATCGATGGAACTTGTCCTTGAGGTTGCTGTTGTATATGAAGTACTTGGATCACATGTTCCTGCACTTTCAGTCTCTCTTCTAGATACAGGAACAATGTCTTGTGTGATCGATGACAATTCACTAGAATCATGGGCACTTGGATTCATAATAGCACGCAAATGAAAAAAGTTATTTGTCTTTTCATGACGAATGGGCTGAGGAATGATTAGACGTGTGTTTGATATTGCAGAGTTGATTAGTTTTTCTGACAACTTAAGTGTTTCCGGTTGATTTCCTTCATTTTTCAATGTATTTGAGTTTCTGCTATTTTTAGTGTAGGACTGGACTAATGAATGACGATGATTGTGATACTTTTCAATCCAAAATTCAGCCTAGAAAAAATTTATACTCATAAATAAGTTCAAAATATCTTAAGAAATGTTTTGTAATCATGTACTTACAATTTGAAACGTCACTATAAATCGGATAGCATTGGGAGTGTATCATCCTAGTTTGAAAGAAGTCAATCTTTAGGGGATCATTATTTCCATGAGAATTACAAACACACGTCATTGACTCATGAAATGTTAGCCTAAAATATCCTTTTAAGTGACTTCAATTACCAAACATTATCGAGTAACATACTTACCAATGTCATTTTTACATTACTAGGGTGAAATTGTCAAATAGCATTTTTTTTATTATAGTATTTTTATTATTAAACTAAGACCACTAATAAATTAACGCAATTAAACATCGTTCAATATTGAGATGGATCAGAACTTAAGATTTTCAGTTGTTGATTTCTTGGATTGAACCAAACACATTCAGCTTGCAAGCCTTTTATTCGCAACACTGAAACTCACTAAGTTGTGCTTGACGAGGCTTAAATAAAACATAATGTAAATTTGTGATTTCACAGTTTGTTATCATCCTGTAAAACTGAGCCGAATCGCCGTACGTAACCCAATAAATCTACGTTTTATTGACAAGCGAAGTTTTTCTATGTAGGTTTGTTTATTCCATTTCAAGTGAGGATTAAAATTATATGATATCAAAAGTCCATAACCTAGTTCAAAATCGTGATCAATGACACAAATGCATCAAGCATCAAGTGTTCATCGTAATCCAATAGTTTCTCATCTTCATATTTCCTTAAATATTCCATAACGTAAATTACTCATTTTTACTCACTAGGAAGTCACGGTTTTAAATTGAAAGCACCGACTAATTGATTGACATAATAAATACTCGTAGAAACTTTTTGTAGCTCAAATAAACCGTTTATAATATTGACGAGTGTAACACTGAACGATATGGATTCGAAACCTAAAAATGCTTTGATATTACATACATATTTAAATGATATTTGGCTACAAATAGGCGAATCAAACTTTAAGAATGGTGAAATATTCATTTCTTACTATAATCTGTCAAATAATGTGACTTACTTTTGAACTAGGTAAAGGTATTGCTGTTAAATGTGGATCATCACTCGGTATTTTAAGAACATGCAACATAACAAAAAATAAATGAACACATGGTTCAGTTAACTTAATAGTCATTCCTGTTTCATGCATAATTTCATTTTGACAATTACATAATTGTGGTCCAATAACTACACGAAATCGTTGTCGTCGTTGACGACGTGAATGAGATTTTGATTGACAATCATTTATATTTATACTAGAAGAATTTGAGTTATCATGATGATCACTTTCTTGATGAATATTATGATCACTTTTATTATGTGCATTTCCTTCATTTTTTTGTATGATAATAAATGAATTTGGAGCAGGTTGATAAAGTACGATGAAATTTCCATCTAAAGCTTGTTTTATTTGAAGTTTGTATTTGTTAAATAAACAGATTTTAGTCATTGGTAAAATAGAAGAGATTGGAGGAGGACGAGGAGTTAAATATAATTTCAAGTTTTTGTTTTTAATTGCTTTTTACTTGAAATTAACTTGTTATTCTGTTTACCTTTGTTTTCCAAATATTTTATTGATTGGTAAAACCACCATTAGAAAAAGCATGAGACCTAAAGAACAGAAAAAGAAAATGACTTAAATCGTTCTCAATTCGGTAAAATAATAAATATATTAAGAAATGTAATGTCATGTTGTTAGTCAGTCAACCATCATCAACATAGAGCCTGACGAAGATAAGCATTGTCCCAAGATGTCATAACACATTGGCGCGACGGGATATAATTAATAAAATAAATTGGAAGATATTGAAATAATGTAGTAGAGTTAAACAACTAATCAATACGCTGCTTTTCAATAATAATTCAGTAGTTATCGATATGATATGAGGAGTGATTTTTGTGTACTGGATAACGTCATATATATATATATATATATATGCTTTTTTAGATCCAACTTGTTTTCCAAGGTTCTTTTGCTCACTCCCCCACATTATCTCGAGTTTTAACCTTTAAACAAAAATTCTTTAGCTCACTTTGGTTATTGCAATTAATATCTAATCTAAATTTTTACCTTAAAGCTTCTGAGACTTCGATTGATCAACAGGTTTGGTTGAAAGATAAACTTTTAGTAGGACAACTTATGTTGGATCAACGCTGGAATTTAGACCTGAATACTGATTATTAAAAAGTTCTGAGTAGTTTTTCAAAAGTTCCTGGCTACAACTGATAATAATCACTTGAAATAGATATGAAATTGTTTACTAATTTTAAAATTTGGTTGTCGGTTAATCAGTGAATGACTCAGATTCATTTCACCTCCTGAATGCCAAACATGAGTGTATGTACTGATTTGGGTGGAATGTTCACTTCTTTTTTGAAACTACAGGGTTTTAAATTTGAATAAGCTGTTAATAGTATAGTATAGCGTTGTGAAGATGTCGAATTTCATTAAAATCACGAACCGATCAGAAATAGATAATTATTGAAAACCTGAAAGCACTTGAAGGTAAGGCCGACCATTATTTGTTGGGTGGGTACACCTCCCTTTAGTTACCTAGCTACCCTAGTGTACTGATCCGATCGATGTTTAAATATTTATTCAAAGTAGTTTTACGTTATTGGCGCCATTACTAGTGTCAGATTAATAATACTTTGTAACGGAAAAATTATTTATTTCCAAAATGGTTACACGAATATCATATTTTTTTTAAAAAAATCAACTTACAATTAGTATAGATCTTGTAAAGAACTGGAACTTTTGTTGACCTTAACTTCAAATTTCATTTTAATTGTTATATTTATTGATTATTATTGTTATTACGAATTAATAATGATGTTAATAAAGAGATAGTTATCATGACAAACAAAATATATTTAAAAAAAATTTTCATTTTAACAAGTTGAATGAGTCATACATAGTTCATGAAAAAGAAAAATATTTAGATATGTGAAAAATAAAATCTATTTGAAATAACAACTAACATGATTAATTAAACTGGAAACACTTCAGTGTTTTTTCTTGTTTTTTGTTTTATCAATGAATATGTAACTTTAAATATTATTAATAGTATAGTGCAGTATGTTATACCTACCTTATCAACTCTCAATATAATCGTATAAATTGAGTAGATATATTTGTTCATATTCAAAAAATAAATTAACTTACTAATTGAATGAAGTAAGATGAAAGAAATGGTGATTAAGTCAAATTCTAAGTCTACCTAACAAATAACGGCATGGAGAATAAATGTCTTAAAATCTAAGGTTCTTGGTTAATGTCCAAAAAGTAAGAAGTTGAAGCGATTAGAGATTGGATGACTTAGCTTAAATTTTTGATTGAGATCATGAACCGATTCATGTTAGACCACTGATGGAAACCTGATCTGAATCAAAAACTTAGTAATCTCCACAACCCCTATACTGATAATTAACATGTGCTCACTAGTGACTAGCTTCGTGAGGGAATTCCCGGAGTTCTAGTGAGAAGAAGTGACCAGTGGAGGTAATCCGTGTCGGGTAGAGACAGGTATTTACTTCAGTACAATGGGAGATGGTCTCGCGACTTCGTAGATTGGTTGATGTTAGACACTAACATCATTGGATGCCGCCTCACTGGTCTAGTAGGTTAAGCGTTCGCGCTCGGGAATGAAGGCCCTGGGTTCGGATTCCGCGAGCGGGATCGTGAATACGCACTGCTGAGTCCCACAATAGGGAGAAACGGCCGTCCACTGCTTCCAGGTTTCCAACGGTAGTCTAACATCAGTCGGTTCATGATCTCAATCAAAAACTTAATACTCTCCACAACCCCTATACTGACATAGCTCAAAATTTATCAGAATACTGCAAATAATTTTACCCTGCAGATTTTTCGTACTATTTTGTAATTATCTGCACTTCGTTACATCTATTACGGTAATAACAGGTATTGTTAGCTATAGTTGATCTTCAGGCGCTAAGAAGTCCCAGGTTATTTTCTTACCTGAGATACATATTTCATATATTTCTGTTGTAGACTACACTGTTATAGTTCGGATGAATCCGGAGACTGTTTTCGGAAAATATGTTTTTGCGTAGCAGGTGGTAATTTAGTGTCATAGTTGCTAAGACCATTCTTCTGAAGGTTTGAACATCACTTCAGTTTAGGTAGCTAGGGGGTAGCACTCATCCTTATATCAGAAATGTGATCCAAAGGTAATTAGACAATCGTGTACATAGTTACTGACTCGTATTAGTTTAAAGAAATTACGGTTAATGTTCAAATATCGATTGGGTGACATCAGTAAGTATGCCGCTGTTCATAAGAGAAAAATATTTCAGCTGAATAGAAAGGATTTCAAATACTTTAGAATGTAAGACTGGTTCCCAAAAAGCCTTTTATCTTGAGATGGTGGAGAAGATTTGTAGCTCAGGTGGATGATTTTGGTGGAGTTTTGTTCTCTGAGCTGGATGGTTTGGTCGTGGAGCTTTCATCGTTCTTCTGAACGACATCATCAGCACAAACTTCACTTCTTCACAAACTTCTATTTGAAGTTTGTGCTGATGATGTCGTTCAGAAGAACGATGAAAGCTCCACGACCAAACCATCCAGCTCAGAGAACAAAACTCCACCAAAAAAAAGCCTTTTATCTAAATCATTTATATTTACTTCATATTCACATAAATAGTTTAAATAAAGTATCATTAGAAGAGACCATACATATATTGAAAACCCATTACAACTTTGTGAGAAGTTTTATTTTATGCTAACGAACTAAAGTGTGGTATGTGGAAGTTAATTTTAAGACTAATATTAGTTACTGGTTATTAGGAAACATGTATCCGAGAATTTCACTGGTTAATCAGATGAATTAATCATGAGAACCAAGACATTTCTACTCTTATACTCAATATGGTTTTCAGAAATGAGTTCAGTGATATCAGTCTGATGTACTTCCTTTGAACTTCACGTAGAAATAACATTAGCTTACGTAGACATTTAAGGCTGTACGACTCATTACAGAGCTTCATTGTTTCTCCTACTTTGCTCAACTAAATCAAAATTCATGAAGACCAGATATCTGCATTTGTTTGATTAAATTTATTTCTTTTGATGAGAAAAAAGGATCTAACAGCAGAACTATCCAACTATTGGTACCTAGCTAACGATTAAGAAATAAAAATCATCTGACGCTATTTAGAAACTATTTAAGTCTAAATAAAAATGACCCGTAGTTAGTAAACCGATTCGCTTTAGTGATTTTCTTCAACACATGAGGAATAGGGTATGAGTTGATCATGCATGAGTTATTCGACTCCCTAAACCAAAATAACTAGTCGGCATATAGATACAACATACAATGATACAAGCAATTAATGGTAAGTTTTTTTTGTCGGAAATATTTACACGACTATTACTACTAGGTTTTTTTTCTTACGCAGACAACCTTCTCCTAACCATTCTTTTATCCCTTATCGTGATTTGGTGGGACTTTCAGATTGATATAAATTTACGAATTTTTGAGTAGTTATATTTCATCCAATCGCGTACTTATCAACTTAAGGAAGAGTTCTAATGAAAATAAGTCACTGGTGTTCTTTTTTTAAAATAAAAATATCACTTAAGCCTGAATCATCTATGCTAAAATAAGTTATACTTTTTTTTCGTTACTATTCAGAATAAAAAACAAACAATTATTCAGTCTAACGTCGATAGTCAACTTTAAAAATAATAAGTAAAACTGGGTAGGAAGGGTAAGGAAAGCTTCAACTACATATTTCAATAATGTTAGGCCTACTTTAAATAAATTCATCAATACTAAGATATTACTAATTTTATGTGGATGACATTATTTTGAAAGGGTAAAAGTACCTGTTTAAAAATGAATGAAAATTTCAAACAATGTAGAATTGATATGTTTACAAAAAGAAAACTATTAAACATCTTATTGTCAGATAAATAGCATAAAAATTATTTGTTTTCTTTCTATGCAACTACTAAACATATTTTTCAAAAATGTCAAATGTTGAGAAAATGGCGCCGTATATAACTGCGCTTTTCTTGTAAATTTAGAACAAAACAAATTTCCTACAATTTAGTCCATAAAATGTAATTTTGTTCTGGGGTAGAATGAAAATTTTAGGAAGATATGTTAAACACTTCTGCTCTATGGTTATCCTTTGAAAGGAACTGAACTACCTTGAAATAACAGTTTAAGAATGATAGCAATAGGAGACAGTGATATATAAAATAAAAATCAAAACTGAACATTGATATATTAAATCATTTTTACTAGTGAAGAAAAAGCAATTACTAAATTCAGCATCCATAAACCACTAGTTTTCTTGAGATTTAGTGCCTATAGTTGTTTTCCTGCTGAATGAAAAATTTTTGATGTTAAATTCACATTAATTGTAAAATAACAACTGAGTTTTTTTCGGCCCTTGGTAAAGACAAAAAATCTGTTGGTACGGAAATGGATTGCTAAATTAAGTTTCTTGAACGATCCATAAACTGTACTTGATATTATGTGTTCGGAGACAAACTTTACAAAATCATGAGCCCTAGATTATGTTTTTCTTCACTGTAGTAAGTGCGATGGGGATCTTTACAAGTCCTAACTAGACTCTAGATTTTGGATGAATAAAGTAAAATGTGTATTATTTATCTTTGGAGCTCTGAATGAATCTGTGGTGCGTTCAACATCAAGATTGCAGCTTAGATCTAAGCATACGAACCTGTAGTTGACTAATGAGCTGCATGAGATTAAATAATAAATTAAATCTTTGGAGTGAATTGGTCGGTTGTATTTAAGTAACGCGCTAATTGAACGCTTATTGAACTTGGAGTTATCTCTCACATTCTTGAAATTTGAATATCGAGATTAACAGTTCAATGTGTAATAATACCAAAATTGCAAGAACATATTACATACATTATAAAAACTATCCCGTGAAACGTTATTATGCAGCTTTACTGCCCCATAGAACCAGACAAAATTTTGAGCACTATTAAATGAACCATTAGGTAATAAGTATATTTATAATAAACTTGCACATACATTTACCTATAACTGTAATTACACCGACAGCTGGGATTCCAAATACTGTCTGCTATAGTGGATGAGTCGATTGTTCGATGGTAACCAAGGTAAATATTGAGTCCTTCATTATCAATTATATTTCACTAATAGAAGAAAATGATGCAGTTGTCTGACTAAATGAGGAATTATTGTGTTATATTATATTTAGTGTCAGAAATTAAGAGGTAATCGTTAAAGTTTTCAATAATTAGTTTCCATACGAATAATAACATACTGAAAATGCAAATTTAAAGAGTTGGAGAAACCCATGCCTATTCAAGATTTACACCCAGTAATAAAGAATGGAGTCAGAAATATTTGCAGTTAATTATTTGAATTGGTTACATCAAAAATTTATCATCAATTTTAACCGTATTACTACCTTTTAATTCCTAGATATGTAGAGTATTGCCGTAAACAACACCTAGCTACCAATCTGTCTACACATTTAGATAATACAAAGAGTGATTGACTATCCTAAAATATCCTAATAAGAGAACCAAAAGATCAGAGCAGTACAAAAATAGCGTAATCAGTTATTCCTGGTCTGATCTGTTTCTAAAATTGCTATGTTTGAAACGATTACTAGTTCACTTAATCTGAGAACGGAACGAAGACTCTGTGACACAATCACAGATAAGTCTAGCTATTCCGACCCGTCCCAGCCCTGTTAACTAGAGAGAAGTCCAAGTTCGGAAGAGGGAAATATATTCCACAAGCAGCCAGAAGCACGAACAACTACGACAAGTCTAGTTGGAAACACACTCATATATTGATTCATACACCCATTTTTGATTAATAAATAGGATGAAATCACATATATGATAAATACTTAAGGTTATAACAAATCATATGCTGAGTATATTTCATGTTAATTTAATACAAGAATATCGTAATTTATACAGAAAAACAAAACGAATACTACATTGAGTAATCATCACATTGAATTAAAACGGAAGCAACGTTGAATCAAAATCATGTGTAAATCAATCTAGTTTTGACTTTTCATCCCCTCATATCAGAATTACAAAAATAAGGCATTTACCGAGTTATGGGGATCTAACATCCCCAACAAAAATGTAGTTATTTTGAGTGGGGTTCGACAGATTTCAAAATTAGGCACCTAGGAATATTGATTCATGACTTGGAAATGTTCACGAAGGTTTACATGCATTCGATTTCATTTTTATTCCTAATCCAAAAAGAATTTTTTATATTTTTCTATTTTTCTACATGCCAAAGTAAATTATAACATTTTCCACCTTTTGTTAATATTCTCTTTATGCTGTTGAAGTGCAAATAAATGTGACTGTCCCATCGCTATGAACATTTATGCTCTTCAATCTCATTTGTTTTTTCTGAACTGTTGCATATATTTGAGTTCCATTGAAAGTTATACTGTTTTTATTTCCATGATTTTCATGTCCTATCCCGGTGTGTTAATGAGAGGTTACACACTCGTATCAGGTCCAACACTAACTGACTGACTAATAGAAGCGCTCCTCATCACTTACCCTTATAAATATATTTCTAAGTTCAAGTGCTCTTGTGAAATAAATTATACTAAGGAGGCGCTGAGATTCCCCCTATTTTACAAATAATCGTTTAGATTATCTATTTTAACATACCGATGAAGTCTGGGATTTTTAGTGAAATAGAAAACCTAAAAGGTTTCTTATAACTATCTTCTGTCTTATGCTTGCATCAGCAGATGTATTGGTGATGCAAAGTGAAATCCAACTATTGAAATAATTTGTCTTGAATACATTTTGAAGCGTAACGTGCTCAATGTTGTGTCAGGAATCAAACGATAAATGTAAATATATAAATGATAAGATTCTTGACTGATATATTTATTTAAAGGACTAAAATATTTGTTTATTTTTGACTACCGTGCAGTAGACAGGTATCACTTGTAATTTGTTGGACAAAGAAATAAGGAATCAAAAATCATTTGGCTGATATAGGCGGCGAGACTATAATTTATGGACGAACCAATCACGTATAAGATAACGGGTTTTGGGTTTTGGCGCGAAATTCACTCATCCATTTGTCTTAATAGAATCTTGACACTATAGATGATGTGAGTTCGTGATGAAGACCCTATATCTAATTCCAAATTCCAAACACTGTAAATAATAATCCTAATTCCTCACGCCGGTTTTATAACCCTCATTTAGTCGTAGTATGTAGGTGGACATTCTCAAGGTCTCATTATCGCTCAAATGTCATCGTTAAATTATGGTCTCACCGCAAAGGCTCACTTTCTCGCATTCTGGAGGATAAATACTAATTGCATAAAAACATAGAGTTAATGAAGCAGTTAGATATTGTTGATATCAGTTGATCCTTTGCAACTCAATCTTCAATGGAGAATAAAAAATAATTTAAGTTAATCAGTTTAAAGTAATTAATCCATAGTAGAAGTAAATTAGGCTGACAAATAAAAACATAAGCTAGAATCGACCCCTCCCACATAACTTTTGATATAAGCTGTCAAACAAACAGCTTTAAATAAATTTCTGACAATGAGGGACCTTTATCAGCTTCGAGTCTAATCATTGACAAATCTGGCTAATTAATATTATCGATTTTTGTACAAAAGGGTGAATGTGTACGGAATATAATGGGAAGTGT
The DNA here is from genome assembly GCA_944470205.2 of Schistosoma margrebowiei. Classification (NCBI taxonomy): domain Eukaryota; kingdom Metazoa; phylum Platyhelminthes; class Trematoda; order Strigeidida; family Schistosomatidae; genus Schistosoma; species Schistosoma margrebowiei. The sequence continues at coordinate 10,175,677 of OX104025.1, forward strand.
TGATAGCTTCAAAAAACCACATAGTCACTGAAAGATTGAAGTGACATTTACTAGGAAGTATTTCAGGTCCTAAGAGTTGGAGTACATTGATTATTGATGTAATAGAAAGATAATAAGTAATATGACAATAAAAAATAAACTAGAGGTTTGAAAAAGTACTATTTATTCACTCAGTAAAAACAACAAGATTAAAGTAAATGGCTCATATATTTAGGTCAACAGATTGAGCCAAACCCCAACAAGAATAGAAACAATTTTGTGACTTGGAATAACCTAAGTAAGTTAATAAACTGTTAAGGAAGAAATATTTTGTGCATAATTTATCTTAAATTTTTGCCAAGGAAAGACAGAAATATACATTAGTTTTAAATGAACAGCTATGAAACTTGGAAATCGGAAGCCATATACATATGCTGGTCAAAACATGAAATTTATTGCCAAGTGGTAAGTTATGTAAGGTCCGGGTAGCCGTAAAGACCATTAAAAGCAATACATAAACCAAACGCTTAAATGTATCTGGATAGTTTCTAGGTGTCAAGGGAGATAAATATGAACTTATACTCACACAACTTATTACAAAGCAATAAGAACATGCTAAAAACTGAGTTGAAGATATGCCCCCAAATGCTCTGGTATGGTCGAGAGTGGGGAGGGCCCGCCCTCCTCGAAAGGCTCTCACACGGCCACGCGTACACAGCCTCTGCCAGGGAAGTCCTATCCACTGCCTTCTCGTGGCGGGAGTGTTGTTTATGAAAGTGAGAGGACGAAAAGCGAATGTCCGGCGCTTTAACTGGATCCCAAACCAGTGGTGCACATGGGCTCCAGTACCCCGAGGGAACAAATGGAGTATGAACCAATCGTTGGTCACCGGCTACCATGGGACTGCATCTCCTCACGATGCTCCACTGTCTTGTGGGTTAGGTCAAAGCCTCGGGGTGTGGCCTCCTAAGAAAACCACCTGCTTCAGTCTGTGCAGACGGGCAGTATCACAGCCCACACACAAATATGATGAGCTGTCGATAATTATGGGAAATCCTTTTCTTGCTGCGATTAACAATCATACGATTCACATTATTATTATCGTTATTATTTACGTCATTTATTCACTCTTTTATTCCCACTCTGTCTATCCTTACTTTTCGACTTATACAGCAGATCGCCTATGGTGGAAATTCGGCTCTATCTAAACGTCCTCGAGTCTCTACCTGGTTAAAAATTGTATGCTACCACTGAATACGAATACTGAAGCAGTTTTTCTGAAACCACGTGCACCATTCAAACTGGCTGCCTTCAACGTTCGCACACTTATGCAGGTTGGACAACAGATAGGGCTGGCTATGTCTTTGGAAAGTCTTAATATCGACATTTGCTGTCTATTGGAGACCCGTATCCAAGACTCTAGTGAAGTACTACAAATTCGCTCTCCATCTGTCACTTCAAGAAGCTTGTTTTACGTGCGCTTATCCGGGGACCCTGTGGCATCTTCGTCTGGTCTTGCTGGCGTTGGTGTCGCACTAAGCGCTAGAGCTGAAGCAGCACTAATCGATTGGATCCCCATTAACAGTCGGTTATGTGCTGTTAGATTAGAAAGTTCCATCAAAGTGAGAAGAAATCGGCGTGAGAAACGATGTCTTTTCGTCATCTCCGCCTATGCGCCGACAGATTGCAGCCCGGATGCAATCAAGGATGAATTTTACCACTAGTTATCTGTTCTTCTCCAGAAAGTGCGCTCGACAGATATTGTAGTACTAGCCGGAGACTTGAATGCTCAGGTCGGGCGTCTAGGCACAGAAGAGAGTCGTTTAGGTGGCCGATGGGGACTCGTTGGTCGCAGGTCAGATAACGGGGACCGTCTACTGCAACTGTGCACAGACCAAAACCTGTTTCTGGTTAGCACTAACTTCCGGCACAGTCATCGCCGATGTGCCACCTGGCGTCCTCTCTCTGCATCTCAAGCCTGGACTCAGATTGATCACATTGCGATCAGCTACCGCTGGCGTGGTTGTGTAAAAGACTGCCGCTCCTTTTGGAGTACCTATCCGGACTCTGACCATGCCTTGGTCTGCGCTAATCTTACCTTACTTTTCAGTGGCCAACAAAGTGACCGCCATCAACGGATCGATTGATGTTAGCAAGTTGGTTGCAACTTCTGTTGCTAGTAGGTATCGAACCGAGATAGCTTCTAGGTTAGCTTTCATTCCACTGAAAAGTATAGATGAGCATTGGTTGCAACTTCAGCCAGTGGAGATCCCGCTTTAACCTTCTTTTACCTTCTTCATAAGAAAATGGTTGTTTCTTCCTTAACTGAAAGATATCTTCTGATTGTAAGTTTTTGTTTCCCTCCTTCTTATTATTGGTACACTACCTTACACTAATCTGTTCGTTATTGTTCTTTTTTACGCTCCTTGCCTTTTTTCCTTCTTCTATTAAAATTCTCATTGTTTTGTGTGGTGCATATATATTTGGTGCCATCGTTCCAATAGTTATGTGTTCAAATAAACAATTAAATACTAAAATAGTTGGGGATATTATGAATAGTTTGACAATTGCCTAAGAAAGTAAAGGCTTATCACCTTGATACATAAAATATGTAGGGGTACTAAGATAAAAATATGCAACTAACAGTTAGTACATGACTAGTTTAGTCTTATAGTCTTATAAATCGCAAAATACCATACGACTGGTCGATACTTCATAACGTCTCTTCCCAGTCAAGTGTCATAACAAATCAGCATACAGCCAAAGATCCCGTAAGACAATTCTGTGGAACCGCAAAGTGGTGTGATAATGATACTAAACTCAGAAATGTTGAAATAAACTTAGGAACGTAAACTGAATTGTCTTGAAAAATATGTGGTTGCCCTGCAGACACATTTACTGTCCTTCGAAAGAGTAGAATGAATGAAAATTTGCGCGATAGAGCTGTATGAGAAGTTTACAACATGTACTATGAGGCTTCAAAATTCTACTTCGCTACTATGCGACTCGTCTAACAAAATATTCGTAGTTTATGGAATGATAATTATGAAAACCTAATCATTAATAATGTGGCAGATATTTATAAACATCATGATGTATGCATACCATAATGTTAGTCAAGGTCTCTCTGTATGAAACAAGAGAACCTCAACCTTTACCATAATTCTAGTTTTACAAAGATAATAAATGATATGAATAGTGTAACTCAGCGATATCAATTAGATTATCTGACATGATAAGTTTGTTGTTGAATAGTTAGCCTTGATTTTTAGTATTGGTCCATAAACGAGCATATCAGTAGAACTAGTTCACCAGAAAAATGACGCTTAAGTGATAAGTGGATTAATAAGAGTACAGAAACTAGAAAAAAGAGAAAAACTCAATAACTTACTCTATTCTGGAAAAGCGATGCCAAAACCATACCTAGAAAACCAAAATTAACCGTCCTACAATGCTGGAACGTGCTTTGCTAAACAAAAATTAACAGATGAAAATATCCCAAATCCAAACGACGCAGGACAACCTTGATACACGATAACGCAGTAGCAAGCAGATGATTTTAAAAGCGACCCGTGAAAACAACACCCGTTAATTCAATTCTCAATAACCTTAAATATTCAATAATTTTTGTTTACGTCGGATAAGATGGTACTGACTGACTGATATCCTTACTCTCACATCTTGCCATTATGAGAGTGTTACAGATGTTTGGATGTATCGGCAGTGGTTCAGTATAACTGGATATGCAAATGGTTTAAACCCTTGTGGACAAAATGGCAACAACTTTCAATCGAAATGCTTCTGCGAATCATTTTAACAGACCATAAATGCCTAGATGTAAAGATCCAGAGATACAGAATAAGAAAAGACCAAATAATTTTCTATCGGCCAAAATGAAATGCTTAAATCAGTCCATATACGCCTAAATTATATCTGGATACTTATTTGAACCAAGTCCGATGGTAAGGAACTTCAGAACCTGATCACTCTCAAAAAAATTAGAAAGTCAAATGTACAATTGCTGTCTTCAGAGTACTGTTTTTATGGTTTTTGTGATCAAACACCAGAGTCTCCGTATATCCCTATGATATTCTGTTACGGTGGTTTATTATGAGGCGGCCTACTTAGTTTTTCATCTTCAAACAGTGTAGAGTCAGCATTTTCTTTTGCTGTTTGAAAGATAAATACATTATATGATGAACCGACTTGATAAAATGTTTTGAAGTTGCTGTAGGATGTTTATACTTCTTGAAGTATACGAGGAAATGCTATTTCTTTAACTTGAGGTGAGATCAAGTAAGATTGTCTGAAACTGATTAATAGTACCTATTATGAAGACGGTCAAAAATTTGCTTCGAACCTACTAGTTTAAGACTGTCAGAATACATCTTCATATCTAATATATGATTTTAGATTGTGATGAAACGAATTTGCAATAATCTTAAACAGATTCAATACGCTGTTTGAAGTGAATAGGTATATTTTAAATTAGGTCTATGAGAATCCTCAGTACACCCGTGATGGCAAAAAACAACCAGACGAAATCCATTTCAAGAGAGTACACCGGAGATTTGTTGACAAGTACTCATGATTCCAAATTTCATAGCTTTCATGTGAGAACCGTTTTAACACAACTGACAGGATGAATGAGCATTGGCGAGCTTTAGAACTAAAATTCAGAAAGTTCCAGACCACAAAATAGGTTCAGAAATGTCACATAAATTCGGAAGTATGTGAATATTCGGGCCATCAGTTCCTGCCGTATGGATATTTCAATATGTTATCTGATTTCGTGTTTGGTTCAATTAATGATTAGGTTTAATAGTCGCGTAACCTATTCAGGTGCGCTTGTAAATTGTTTTCGACATTTCGCTGTACAAGTTATAAAACAGCCCAATCGGAGACATCGAAGATGCTGAGTATATGCATCGAAAAAAATATACATTGATCGGATGTCTATTCCTCAACTGCTAACACCTAACTGGCTACCACTCAATATTTATCGTGTCGGCCAAGAAATAAGAAAAGGAAACTTGTCGAAATACTTTGTGCTGAGAATTCTATATTGTGCCAAAAATACAATGTTGAATAAAGCTACTCATAATAATAATAATAATAATAATAATAATAATAATAATGATAAGGCAAGTACTAGTTATTTGTTCATGGTAGCGTATTCACAAAGGAAGATGAGGTTATCGACTGCAGATGTAATCATTCTACCTCTCCATTATCTTACATTTAAATCGTATTTGGATACTATAAATCATTTAATTTCCGAAACAACCTGTCCAATTCGGTGAGTCTGTCATAGTTTTTTTTGACAGTATTTTTTTTCCAAAAAGCTGTTTCATATATTTGTTCAAGAAGCAACGTAATAATTTTAGACGGAGATAATCTTCTAATCTACTTGTCTCTGCACCTCCCAATTTTTACTAATACGGGCTTTCAGTTTATATATGTATCACATACCGTACTTTTTTGATTGATTGATTGATTGATACTAATTATCGACATTTCTAAAGTACTTTACTATATAAGGCTATCTTTCATGTCATACGTGTTAAAATTTATACAACTTGCTCCTTTATATTCTATTTTGCCTCCACACAGATACTGACATAAATACTTCATCTCCACTACTATCTTCCTGCCATTGTCATTTTCTGTTTTTAACACCACTAATCCTTACGATGCATTGACTCTTGGTTAAAACATAGATTTTGATTTTTACACTAACTTGAGCCCTTGGAATTGATTTTTTCACCCCTTTCTATTTCCAACATTCTGTTCAATCCACTTGCTATACGTCACTTTCTTATCATGTCACAAAAGAAAATGAAGAACCCTGCTTCTAGGCGTTCAGCCAAACGTAGGAAAACGACACAATTTAACAACACTACTGACACGATTTCCAACAGTTTCAATGAGACGAGTCACTCCGTTCATCCGGAAGCAGACAAGCTTTTACCAGTTGTCTCCATTCCAGACATGTTGAAAACTCTGATGGTAAACAGTGATGATAATCGCAACTGCAACCATATGGATGCTATAAAAAAGTTGCAAGTAGACATGAACATTCTCAATCCGCTTAAATATCTCATCAACCCCAACCTCACAGAGACTCCAGATCAAATGAATGACATAAATATTTTCCTAGATCGTGTTGCATCAGAGGTGTTTGAAAGAATAAGACGATCTAGCAATGCAATTGTGTTTAATATACCGGATACACATGCCCTTAAAAATGTCAAATCTAGTCTGCTTAGAGCCAGCAATATGACACACGTACCATGTGTATGCACAAGATTAAAAAGAAGTCATCCTGGTATGCACTCACCGATCTTGTTCAAATTCAACTGATCTGTAGACGCCAGTGAATTTTTAAATTCCTCCAATTCATTGAGACAAAAACAGCTTTTCAAGGATATTAAGACTCTTCCGGATAAAACACCATGCCAGCGAAAAGCAGGAAGAGATAACTACAGACCACCAGCGTCAAACTCTCAAACGCATCATAATCCTAATGGTCGTAAAGTTAAGTCCGATTCTAAGAGGACGTCTAGCTTAACAATTTTGCCGCCACCGAAAAACTCTTCTGAATCGCCTAAAGTTCAAAACCCAGAAGAAAGTAATCCCGATGTAGGTGGTGTCCATCCTCTTAAGAATGTTGATTTAGATTCAATCCGAAGTAGTTGTGCTGATGAAGAATGGGATAACACAGTCCAAACCCCTGTTAGTGCAACACCCAGTTACAGTAACTGTGCAACGGATAACAGGAAAACTAATCATAACATTCATATAACTGACCACGAACTTAACGTTGATATATTCGAACCTCCCAAACCATCGCAAGTATGTTTAACAGTACATAATCCTCTCCAACATTTGAAGAAGCCGAAATCAATCACAAACCTTGGAAATAAACGTCTTAAACACGCTACCCATACGTCAGGTATAAATAGTTATCTGAATTGTAATTGGCCACTTGGTCAAAACCATAGACCTGATAGCCTTCTTGGTCCGGCTCCCAATATGTACACAATGCCCTTATCAGATGTTATATCCAATAGCAATGAGAAAACTTTTTTTGTAATTCCGCCAGCTTTCCTGCCGGCAACGGTAAACATATTTCACATGATGACAAAGTGGTTGAATCTATTTCCCCTCGCAACACGACTCTTACCTTAGCTAATCCTCTGAGTATTAATGGAACTACCAATTGCAATTTATACTCTAACCTGCTTCACTATGATGACTCTGAGTTTCTTATTCTTTCGTTCAATGCCCGCTCTCTGTCTAATAAAATTATTCATCTTAAAACTCTTTTATTCCTTGTAAATCCAACCATTGTACTTATTACGGAAACGTGGTGTAATTCATCTATATCCGATCATTCCTTGAATGTAGATAACTACGTTTTCTTTAGAACCGATAGATGTTATGGAATAGGAGGCGGTACAATTATCTATGTCCGTTCAGACATTCAAGCGTGCAAATTTGAGGATAAATCCCTTGATGCTATAGACGACTCCACTTGGGTTACCGTAAACTGTGGATCCCAAAATTATTTGCTGATGGGATGCATATATAGACCACCGCATGCGGATACTAAGTTTGACAGCTTACTAAAAAACATATTTTCCATTGCTTCGCACCAACCGCATACTTTTAAAATAATCGGAGGCGATTTTAATCTGCCAAAAATTACATGGGGCTTGACTTCGGTACCAATTTGATATAACAAGCTAGTTGAAACATTCGAAATTTGTGAATGGGTTCAACAGGTCCGAAAACCAACCGTGGGGAATAATACACATGATTTAATGTTCACAATCAACATAGACTCTATCTCAGTGCATACCAGTCATGAGTTTTTTATGAGTGACCATAGAGTTGTATTGAGTATTATTCACTCTTTAAACGCCATACAATTGAACCCTAAAGCTTCAATGACGTACCAGAGCAGTCATTTTGATCAACAAACATGGAAACGGACTGAAACTCTCATTCAATGTTTACCATGGGAAACTTATTTTACCACAAATAATGTTGACATCGCGCTTTCCAATCTATACCACAACCTGATATATTGTCTTGACTGCACTGCTCCAGTTATTGACCGTGTGGCTTATAATGCTAATAGAGGCCAAAATACTTTTAAAAGAAAGCTGAGGAAAATAAATTAAAATCTATCTATGGAATATGGGACCTATCCATCTGTATGGAAAACATCCCTTATCACCCCTAGAATTAAAACAGGACCACGTAGTGATATTATTAACTATAGGCCAATTAATTTGACATCCATGCTCTCAAGAACCATGGAAAAAATCATCCACAAACAGCTCCTATCATTTTTACTTTCGGCTAATCTGATCAGCCCATCCCAACACGGGTTCATGACTAAACGCTCATGTTTCACATCGCACCTGGAGTTTTTCGATCAAATTATCCAGAGAAGAGATGTTGGTCAGTCAGTGATAATTCTTTACTTCGATTTTTAGTAAGGCTTTCGACAGTGTCTCACACAAACTTCTTCTTTTAAAACTCTCTTCATTTGGCATTCAGAATCCCCTTTTATCTTGGCTCAAATCTTTTTTAGAAGAACGTAGCCAAATCGTTTGCCTTGGATCTTGCTACTCTAAACCTGTAAATGCAACCAGTGGGGTTATACAAGGAAGTGTGGTTGGTCCATTACTCTTTCTCCTTTTTATCAATGATGTATGTTCCCTCTTTCAGTATGGCAAGCCTTTCCTTTTTGCTGATGACCTGAAAGTAGTTTATTCATTTTCTTCTTACACGAAAGAAAGCTATATTTCAGCGGTAATCCAGGAGGAAATAAACAAGTTGTACGAATGGACTATTTCGTGGAATATGCCACTTAATGTTGACAAAAGTGGATTTATTCACATTGGTCGCTGTCTTAACTTAAATCTGACTGTACAGACACATACACTCAAGCCTCTCAACACTGTTCGTGACCTGGGTTTAAGATATAGCAACAGTCTGAACTTTTCTGAACACATTATATCTCAAGTATCCAAAGCTAGAAAGCTCATCGGATTGATAATGATAAACTTCAATAATATCGAATCGAGATTGTTACTATACAGAAAATGTATCTTACTCATTCTTGAATATGGTATTTTAGTTTACAGTAATTGTAGACATAATGATCTGATTAGAATTGATGGTGTTCAATGAAAGTTCACCAAAGCTGTTCTGGGGTATTCCGATAACAAAGACTATTACCAAAGATGTCAACAACTCAACTTAGAACCTCTTTGGATCAGACGTATCAAATTAAATCTTGTCTTTATCTACCGGCTCATTAACGGTATTTCCTACTCTTCGGTATCCACCCCTTCATACCTTATGATATCATCCCACAATCTATGCAATAAGGAGAATATTCTAGCAATTCCAAGAACCCACACAAACTTACGTCAGAATTTTTTCCTTATTCTCTACTCAACCATGTGGAACAGACTGCCAGTGAACCTCCGTTGCAGTGAAACTACAACCCGGTTCAAAAGTCTCCTTGACGATTTTCTTTCCGAAAGTGGATTATGTCACCTATTGAATATCAATGTATTCAATAATGATTTATACAAACAAGGTCCGTCATCTATTTTATTGCTTGAAAAGCAAAATAAAACCTTTAAATCTTTTCACGTCTATTTTTTATTATTCCTCTTTATCTTAATATATGAAGTCTGCTTATGTTCGTGTTTATCATTATTACCGTTATTAATATCATTATTAGTTCCCCGACACATTAGGTATTCTTTTTATCTCTTCTTATCCTTCTAAACATATTTAACTCCAGATTGTCCTTTGAAATCATTTTGATTTTCATATCATCAATCTTAATTATTATTGCACAAATATTTATACTAATATCCGGTTTCATTCTGTGTACTATTACATAAATCTAAATGTATTCATCCGAGTGCTTTAAAGGATTTTTATTTTTTTTCAATTGCTGGTTTCCTTCTGAGGTTGATATTCATTACACAATTATTATTCTTATCATGGATGAACCTTTTCACTAGGTGTTCACTTCTTTCTCTTCTTTCCCTCTGAATAAATATTATTTTTAAGATTACGAAGTTTGTAATCAAAACAATAACTTGTGTTACACTTAAATTAACTTCTCAGATTCGTTTTATCTTCACTATGCATATATGACTCATACAGAGTGATATTTTATTATCCTTTTCACTTAATTGTGACTTTCATAGCATCACTCTAAACAATAACTGCACAAACATTTATTCTAGCGTCATATCTTACTACAACGATAAATTATTTTTTGTTACTAATTTAACGATACACACACAGTCGTTTATTCTTGTTCTGTGTTTATAAACACGCCTATTACACTGTTTGCGTATTTCACGTCTCCTTTATTTCTATTCCTTTATTTTTTCCATTTCCTTCTTTGAACTCAATTCAATATTCTTCTCAATTACAAAGACCCGATTTATTATCATTAATATTCTACCATTATTATTCTAAATTTTTTTAATATGGCAAGTATGATGCTAACATTATTGAAAATTGTGTATTATTGCATTTTCTGAAGAAACCCGTAATGGTTTCTTCACAACACTTATGTACCCATAAGATGTTTGTGAATAATAATAATAATAATAATATATGCGGTACGCTGTGGTTTGGAAGTAAGTTAATTCTAAGAGGTTTGTTGCAACTTAATACAACCCGGATTTGAACCGATATCCACAGTCTGTTGTAATAATTTGGATGACCGTAATATCACGTCAATTTTTCCGTTGTATGGTAGACACAAAATGCAGTTTCTTTTGTGGGTAGATCACATGTTCTAATCACAAATAATTGCTGTTTTAATTTCGTGAATTTATGCACATAGTCCTTGGTTTAAACATTTTGCAAATATTATAGTACCTTGTAGCAGTATGGTCCTCTGCATTAATAATAGACATAATCCCAAACATTGTAGATTTGTCATGACATAACTGCATAATCTATAAGATCTGACGTGACATTCACATCAACGTTTACTCTGACCCACAGTATTGTAACAATCATCAATATATGATGAAGAACAAATTTAGGCTGTAGATAGAACAATATATTTAATATGAATAAAGATTATTTTACATGAGCATAACCATGCCTGCAATGCCGAGCCATGCATCCGATCAGTTTGAACCAAATGAATCCATTCTTCTCACCTTCTCCATCGTTCGATATTCTCCTGGGTAAATGTGAAATATTTATTTGCCCGATTGTCTCGTGTTCAGCTTTGATAATTGTGTGTTTAGGGCTCATTGCCACTACAAAGTCTCTAACCATTAAGTTTGTCTACAGTTAATAATGTCGGGCTTGAATAATTTTTTTCTGGTTAGGGTTTTTTAGAGAGTTAGTTTTCTATGGAATGAGGTCGCTAACCCCATGCCCAACCCTCCTCCTTTATCCAGGCTTGAGACCGGCAGTAGCCCCGGAGGGGCTACGGGAGGATACACGTCGAGGGAAGCACCCAAGTGTGTCACAAGGCAAGCTATCAATTGGAATCCTGATGGCCAAAGTAGAAGAGGAAAACCAAAAAAGACATAACGCCGAGAAATGGAGACAAACATGAAGAAAATGAACAAGAATTGGATCGAACTATAAAGGAAGGCCTAAGACAGAGTGAGATAGAGGATGCTGATCGGTGGCCTATGCTTCATTTGGAGTAACAGGCGTAACTAAGTAAGTAATACTGTCGGGCCTTTTTATTAACTTATTTAACAGACGGCTGCGACATACTATCAAATTCATTAGAAACAATGAGTGCGATTTCCATTTTAGTGGGCACGAACGTTTAGTCTTCCAAAATGTGCGGTTCAGTTGGGCTTAGTGCTTCTATATATCATCTTAAATGAAATAATTATTTGGTTGTTTACACCGACGTAACGTTTGTGCTCCCAATATATTTGTCTGGCAAGGCGAGTGTTGTACATAAATCAACTCGTTTGAACAATAACCACTGTGTTCTTTCCGTATTGTTCGAACTCTGAGTAACTCGACAGGACGTTTTCACTTCATTTTTCATCTGCAGTAACCTTCAGTAAAAGTCTAACTGACAGTAAAACTACCCAACGGTTTGATTTAAGTATTTTGTATTCTTCTAGAGCCGTGTTTGTGTATCACTTCAAGTAGTCGGCCGCTAATACGGAAGCGAGACATGACGGAAGTAATTTTGGGATTAAAGTTATCTCTTTTGTTCCACCTGCCTTGACCGGCTTAGTTCAAACCCGTCGATAGAGTGTTTGTAGGCCAGACTAACCATGTAGCATGTGCGCCTTGAGGAGTTCTGTAGATTTATGAAGACATATGACGAGGGATAATAATATACACTATCGGTTTTAATTTATCTTTCAGTCAAACAAAACTGGATTGTGATCTTTTCTGTTTACCATGGATAGTTGTAGGAAGTTTAGACGTTTCATTTTGTGGCTGTAACAACTCCATTCCTCATTTAATAAATCGTACTAACACTTTAGAGTTAATATTTTTTGTAGATTGTAAGGCCATTAAGTCATGGTTGATAACGTAGGTCTGAATTTCGTAGCTGCTAGTAGTTATTTTTAGTTCCGGTACATTGTCGGGTTTATATCGTAGGTTTGTTTGAGATGGTTCACAGATATCCGTCTCTTAATAGCTTTATAACACGCTATCCCTGGACTTGACTTTGTCTAGCAATGAGTCCGTACAGCCATTGAAATTTGGTGTGGACATTTTTCAGGAGGAAATAACTGTCATCGATTTTTAAAACATGAGTTCACCCAGAGTTGGTGTGTAGTGGCTTACTTGCAGGCTTGTTCGTCTCGGTTTGATGTGTTGAGTGTGCTATAACGAAATGACACGTTGAATGGTTACAATTCAGAATACTGGAATTCGAAAAACATGTGCTTTGAATGTAAATAGAATATCTGAAAGTGATATTGATATGTATGGAACTTCTTGAGCTTTGACTCGGTCAATAGTAGATGACTTTTGTTAAGTTGACCCCATTGTGAGTTGTTATACCTAGAGCTTCGATTACGGGCATAGCTCGAACGCCTCAACCCTTCAAGTTATAAGTTAGAAGACGGAAGAATAGTAGGAGGAAATCTTATAACAAACAGTGTCTAATATGGTACAAAACACTCAGTTATTTATAGTTATTAGTAAAAGTGTGATTAACATCACAGTCATTCAATTCGCATGCAATGGCTTTTAGCACTTGCTCAATCGGAAGCTACACGTCGAGATTCTGGAATATTATTTCAACCCATGATTGGATGGATTGCCTCCGGCTCTTTAATAGCTTCTTAGAACTTCCTTCAATTCGCCAGGGGCCGTCCCCAAATATATCTACTTAGCTCAATACGCAACACCGATGAAGAAATAAATAAGTTACTTTATGAAAACTGTTATCTGTATTGATTGTTTCAACATTCTGTGACTGATAAGTGCAGAAGCCGTTGTTCTGTTATGTTTGCATGGATAACTAATTGATTTGCTATGTTACATTTATTTTGAACACATTTACTTATCTAATGAGTGATGCACCTTGTACCTAGGACTTTGTACTGAATTGGGCACCAGTGAAACCAATCTCTGTCAGTACAACACACATAGACACCCTGAAATAGATACATGCTATTTCTGTGTTTGGTGGACGTCTCGTATGAAGTTGAATGTGGTTTCACATGCAATAGAACACTTGTACGATTATACGAGATCCTCTGATAACATCATGTTCATGTCGGATGACGAAAACGGAACATGTTACACGATAAGGTTTTATTTTTTATAATTGTATAGTTTTAACCATTACCAACCTGTCATATCATGAATAGCATCAAATGTCAGATAATGTCTTGTGTAACATAACGTCATTTGAAAGTAATTTATTCCTATTACCTATTTGCTTGTTGAAAATTATTTACCGCCACCAAGTAGTCTATTCAAACGCTGTAGGCGATGAGAAAACACGGCCACTTTTCCGAGACCAGAGAGGGTGCTTTTCGATAATATAAAGTGTGACGGGACGAACTGCAAGGGGGTTCCGCGAAAATTCCATACTATCTATAAGGAGGGAGGGTGGTGTTACTGACCAGCAAGCATTGATGGTGAGGGCGATAACTTCAATCCACCCATGTTTGTGGGGACAGAACATTTTGTATGTATCAGGCTCCTCATGATTGAGAATAAGTCAATCAATCTGTGGTATATATTGTTTTCCTACGCTCACCACTCAAACTCATGTTTCCAATATTATGCTGGATTAGCTATTCTACTAAGACAACCTATAACATGCTAACTCGGATTTTTACACTAGGATTGTGTGGCTGGCATCGGACAAACAGAAAAAGGAAAAAAAAGTTGGACAATAAAAGATGTAGTCATTAATATTCTTAACACTTCACCCTCTATATACACACCCTTCTTATAAACCGCTTTCCTTGTACCAGCCTTGACTTCCTTCCCTTCGTGTGAGCTTACTCCAACTTGTTAAACATCACAACTCATTGTTCTTTATTAGTACATTCTCTAATATGGAGCCTCTGACTTCATTTCACTAACAAGACATAATATGAATTTATTCTAATTTATTATACCTCTGTCCGTTCTACTACACAATGTTAAGCAACGTTTGGCGTTCATATCAAAGTGCCTTGCTGCTCTTCTGATTCTCTTTTTTTTTCTTCAGAATCTTGCTCTGAGGGCACAGCTATGAAACTTCTGACGTTTGGAACAAACTTGATGTACGCGTCTTCTCAAGGTCATAGTTTACAGCAAGCGCTCTACGATTTCACTTTATAACAACTATAAACTTAATAAGTTGGGAAAAATTTTGTGAACCAACAAATGTTGAAATTTATAGATCATGCCTGTAAAAACAGTGTGTACCTACACATGCAGAAATATATTATTATTATTATTATTAAGTAAAGCTCAACAGACCGCTAAGCACTATGCTCTACTGTAGCCTATGCTAGATGCAATACAGTGCGGTCGCCGATTCAGAAGCAACATGCACGTACAAGTAATACCCCTTACTAAATAAATCCGTCATTAGACTGATCATCCACACATTTAGGCAATAACCAACGAAACTCAGTTTTATGACCGCATATTATAATAAAGTATAGGCGAATATAGATGGCACTTAGGAATAGGGATTGACGCAGATCGTCACAGGCAAATTGTCTAGCACCCATCTGTTAACTACTTAGACTGTAACAGGTAAGATGTCACTGACATCCCAATAACAGTTTGTTAATATCGTCAGTTGACTGTAAAATGCATAAGTTCGTTCGTCTTTTATTTCCTAAGTCTGATCATTAATTATGGGATATAAGCTTGCCATTTTTAGATCAACTTAATTAATGAGCTCTCCAGAAGAGATCACTAGTCACATGGTTTCACATAATTCCTTGATATAGAATATAAATTGATCTACTGTGTAGTAGAATAGATAGTATTTACAAATGAATGTTTCAAGGCTGATATTAGAGAATCTCCTCTAAACATAGCCTACTTTTCTTCAAAATGGTCTTTAGCACTCCTCGGATTGAAGACTATAAGAAAAAACAAGTAAAGCAGTTTATATACTTTAAAAACTGTTCACTGGACTTTAACTACAGTAGTATGTGTGTATTGATTTTTACTACCATCACAGCCTCCTAGTTATCTTACTGTTCTACAGGCCGCTTTCAGACTGCGGTTGTGTTTCTACTGAATATTGAAGCCCTTCGGCAGATTGTGTAATTGTTTGATTGCATACAGGAATCACAATTTGAGGAAAAGATGCAGTTATTTAAAACGTCGTGTCAACAATGAAATGTTTTGTTCCTGATACTTTCACACTCTGAAAGGCAAGAAAATAATAATGCGTCACTTCATGATTAACCTACGGATTGTTTTGAGATTTCGATGGTGTTTTTACGTTTTAAGCGGTACATAAGCAGTTTACCTAGTGCATTGCAGTAAAAGGAATTTCGCGTCATTAACTTAGTACGGAAAGAATGATCTGAATATAGATGAAATATTTGGTCCGGTCAAAAAGTCTCACAACTCCAATGTCAAAACATTTGTTCGCCCTGAAGAATCTTTGGAAGGATACATGCGGATAAGGTCAACACAAGTTGATCGAGCTAAGTAGATATTTACCATCCTCATTAATTTTACTTACTAGGTACTAGTTCTTAGGATAAAAATTACGGTTGCAGACGAAAAAAATGCGATTCAAGTAAAAGTTGTTGCCAAATAATACTGCCTTCCTTCACATTTTTTCCCTTCCTCTGGTGGTTGACTGGGTTGTGAAAACAACATCTCAAAAGAAGCATGAGAATGCCAAAAATCTTATACTGTATACGGTGTGTTGTGACCTAAGCTTCCAACTTACTGCTTGAGTGAAAACAACAGAGTGAGCGAAGAAATGTACCGGGCTACCAAATAAAATGCACAAATATTCACTTATATATACCACTCTAATCCACAGAAATTTGATCCATTTCCTAACTAATGAAATGCACATGTCCTTTAGGTCACTTTTGAGTGCCATCGGTTGAACTTCTCACTAGGCTACATCTGATCGGCTCTCCGTATTAGGAATATAGTTGAACTTTTGTACACAGCAGCTGTACATTTTGAACTTCGTGGATGATTTCTCTCTCCTATCGCACTAACACCAGTAAATTCACATGAGAAACTGTAGCAGCAGCCTCTACGTCAGTAGGCCTCACCATACACAAGGAACAAAGAGGAAACCCATGATGCGACGTAGTGACCACACTTAGTGAAAAAGCTATGAAAGATATGGAATATTTCACGTACCTGGGCAGAATAATCTATACACAAGCACCATCGATGCAGATGCCAAAGCACGGATTGACAAAGCAGCAATAGCACCCATACAATTCAGGAACACATGCAATTCAAACCGACTGTCAGCCAACATCGAAGTCGGAATTTTCCGTACAAACGTCAAGACAGTCTTACCGTAAGGTACTGAAACGTGGAGGACCACCGTACTCATTGTCAAAAAATTACAGGTATTTACAAAAAGTCGTCTTCGCAAGATATTCTGGATGTGTCACCTGAATACTGTCAGCAACAAACTACTATTGTAGAGAACAAACCAGCTTCCAATTGCATAGAAGACGCTAGAGGCGGGTGGGACATACATTATGGAAATCAAACTGTATCACGAGGAGAACCCTAACTTGGAATCCTCAAGGGAAAAAAATAGGAAGAAACAGATTAACGAACATATTGCTCTGAGAATCAAAGGCAGGAATGATGAATAGGACTCGGAAACAACTGAGAATGAGAGCATAGGATGGGGTTCTTCGGATAATCCTGACAGGTGGCCTATGCCTCACGAGGAGTAAATGTTTAATTAGGTACTCAGTTGGCTTTGCTAAGTCAGAATATCTAATTTCTGATGTCCGAGTAATACATACCTAAACTTGCTCAAAAGCCGTTCCCTGCACCTACTGCTCACAGGATATGAAGGTATACGACTGGAGATTTCACTCTTTAATTTATTGGAAATTAAAGCCGGGTTTATTGAATACTTTGCTATGGTAAGTGCAAGCATGGTTTGTAAACGTCGATCAAAGCATATTTTGAATTGCCTTAGCACCTCATTCACCTATATTCCTCAGTTCTCAGACTTTCTACACAATGTTTCTAGATGATAGGACTAATATCAACATAATTATTCAGAATTATTGTAGGAACATGGCACATCTAAAACTCGGTGCTATATATTGCATAATCATTAGCAGTTTAAGACGTATTAACACGAAACAACTAAAAATAACCCTAAGATTTTTCGGTATCTTTTGTGGGGTCGCGACTAAATGTTTGGTAGATTAAAGTGGTGCGTACAATGCATATATATATATATATATATATATATTGTATAATGTCTTGTACTTGTCTTAACGCAAATATGAATTCAACGATTTTTCAGCCGTATGTGATTTTGAAAGTTGGGTATTTGTCAACTCAGACTTTTAAAACCAACGGTAACAGCAGTAATTGTAGTCGTACGTAAGTTACAAGGCGTTCGTTAGTCACAATTGTACCAGGTGAAAGACTGTAAGCGGTGGGTTTGACAGAGTCAAGTAAGTGGGTTTATTTAGCATCATACGAGGGACTTTCTATGTAGGGGTGACTCGTGGTAGAAAAAAGTGTGGCCGTACCTGAGTGTTCGCTCTGCGATGTGCGATTCTTCAGGTAATAGACATCTCGTAGAGTGCTTTAGTAGGGTTTAGGCAAAGTGCTTTTTTCGATGCGACTTGACGTGTAGTCGAATGAGAACGATTTAAAATGGCGAAGTCTGTTTTATGCTTTGTCCTTCTGTTCGATCACCCGTGTTTCTCATTTCTGTACTTGATCATGTGTTGAAACGTGGAGGACCGCCGAACTCATCGTCAAAAAATTACAGGTATTTACAAAAAGTCGTCTTCGCAAGATATTCTGGATGTGTCACCTGAATACTGTCAGCAACAAACTACTATTGTAGAGAACAAACCAGCTTCCAATTGCATAGAAGACGCTAGAGGCGGGTGGGACATACATTATGGAAATCAAACTGTATCACGAGGAGAACCCTAACTTGGAATCCTCAAGGGAAAAAATAGGAAGAAACAGATTAACGAACATATTGCTCTGAGAATCAAAGGCAGGAATGATGAATAGGACTCGGAAACAACTGAGAATGAGAGCATAGGATGGGGTTCTTCGGATAATCCTGACAGGTGGCCTATGCTTCTCGAGGAGTAATTGGAATAAGTATTTAAGTAAGCTCTCCAATAAAGAATGAATTTCCAGTTAGACGTTCTGAACACTTGAATATTAACTACATGTCCGTGAAATTTCAAAAATTGTGTAAGTTCACTCTGGTGACTGCTGATAAAGGTAAAATTTATGGCAAACTGTCACCAAAGTTAGTATTTCAAATAGTATTCGCCAAGGTTGTTCGCTTTTCCTATTTTGCTTTTTTAATTTTGCTTAGCCTGACCGTTGTTGCTACCTTGACGTGGTGGTCGGGCTTGCCTATCGTGATGAAGCAACCGAGCTATACTGGCTGGAACAACCGTTCCTCAAGGTCCTACCATGTCAGACAGGTCGGTTGAAGAGCGGTAAGACTAAAAGCAACAAACCTAAGGTCCGAAGGCGAAGTCGTACTGCTGACTGTACAGAGGTGTGACAGCAGTAAGGTGTTTCCTTCAGACAACCAGCATGACAGCGATGCTGCCTTCCCACCAGGAGGGGTGGGGTTAGAAAAGGTCGACCCTAAAAATGCACACCTCACCTTACCTCACGGATTTCCGTCTCCGGCGGTAAGGCTCTTTGAAGAACGGAGCTAACACGTCAAAAACCTTCCACAAAAAGGCCGTGCGCGACCGGCCTCAAGCAGTTGTCCCTTGGGCTCTGCGGTCACGCTCCCAGGTCGTCAAGGCCAATATTAATCCAATTTCCTTTTCAGGTTCCTCAGGAAATACCCTTCCACGGTGTGGGCAGCCGGGAAGTGACATCAGCCCTCATACCCGTAACAGCACACGAGACCACTGTATTCATAATCAACCTTCCTCTTCAATTCCTATTATTCCTCCTACATCGACTTTCAACCCTAAACTTCCTCCTTCGGCTTCTTCCTCAAGTGTCACCATAGCCAACGATTCTAGTGCTCAAAACTCTGTCCCAGGTCTACTGAAACCTCGCTCCAAACTACACATTGGAGCTTTCAACGTACGCACCCTATGTCAAATCGGTCAACAGGCTTCCTTGGCTAAAACCCTAGAGTCTCTTTCCATCGATGTATGCTGTGTCTCCGAAACACGCATACAGGATTCCAGTGTGATCATTCACTTGACCTCACCTCGGGAAAACAGAGAGTCAACGAGATACACCCTACGTGTATCTGGTGACCCGATGGCCAGTTCTCGTGGACTGGCAGGTGTAGGCATAGCACTAAGCATGAGGGCGGAACAAGCACTGCTAGAGTGGATCCCCATCAACAGTCGTCTATGTGCTGTTCGGCTAAACGGCTCCGTAAGAACTCGGAAGGATAGGGACACACGTCGTTGCCTTTTTGTCGTTTCTGCCTACGCTCCCACTGACTGCAGCTCCGATAAAGTGAAGGATGAATTTTACAGAAAGCTTTCTGAACTTCTTCAGAAAGCTAAACGCTCAGACATAGTACTCGTAGGGGGTGACTTTAATGCTCAGATAGGTAGCTTAAACCAAACAGAAAGGCATTTAGGTGGATATTTTAGCATTCCGGCACAGCGAACAGATAATGGTGATCGTCTGCTGCAACTGTGCTCAGATAATCGCTTATTTTTAGCAAACACAAATTTTAAGCATAAGGAGAGACATCGTCTAACATGGCGACCCCCTACACCAAACCAACGATGGACTCAAATAGACCATATTGCCATCAGTCATCGTTGGAGAGGGTCGGTACAAGATTGTCGCTCATTCTGGAGTACCTGCTTGGACTCCGACCATGCCCTAATACGGGCACGCATCTGATTGCGCCTCACTGGACGTAGAAAAGCCACATTAAAAAGACCCGTTAGAACTAAGTTCAGTGACGAGAAAATTAAAAGTAGGTTCCAGGAACAACTGAGGTCACACTTAGGTAGTTCTGAAAACGAGGCTGACCCAGATGTTGCTTGGAAAGGCATACAATCAGCTGTGGAAACAGCAGTGACATCTATTAGTGACTTAAACCAGAGTTACAAAGAACCAGCGGATTTCTTGAAGGTCTATCACACTGATGGACTCTCGCAAACTCGTCCCATCAGGTTCTGAGCATGATAAAGAGCGTAAAGAAATCAGATCTAGGTTAAGAAAAAGTCTAAGAAACGACCGTGAGCAGTGGTGGGCGACGAAAGCAAAAGGGATGGAAAAGGCAGCGTCTATAGGGAACACAAAACAGCTTTACAGACTAATAAAAGAAACTGGAATTAATAAGTCAAGTGTAAGTGAGATTATATCGGAAAAAGACGATGCACTCATCTGCTCCCAGTCCAGGCGTTTAGAACGATGGGCTGAACATTTCAGAGAACAGTTCAGCTGGCCTTCAGCTACTCTACAACTACCCTCCATTCCCAGACAGCGTGAATGGAACATTGAAGTAGGTCCCCCAACTCTTACTGAAGTTCAAAAGGCTATAGATAATCTGAAACGAGGAAGGGCAGCTGGTCCAGATGGAATGGTTCCAGAGGTCTTCAATGATGGTGGTCCAATTTTAGCGATTAGGTTGACTAGTATTTTAGCTAAGATCTGGGAGTTAGACGTTATTCCTTCTGACTGGTCACAATCACTTATCGTCCCAATATATAAGAAAGGGTCAAAATCATCCTGTGACAACCACAGAGGGATTAGTTTAACTAATATAATATCTAAAATACTAGCCTTAATAATAATCAGACGCCTAACTAAGACTCGTGAACTGCAAACACGAGAAAGTCAAGCTGGCTTCAGACCTGGTCGTGGCTGCATCGACCACATATTCACCATTCGTCAGGTTCTAGAACACAGGCATACTTATCGGCGTCCGACGATGGTGGTCTTTCTTGACTTAAAAGCAGCATTTGACTCTGTAGACCGCGAGATTCTGTAGCAGTGTCTGTCATTGAAAGGCGTACCCCAGAAGTACATAAACCTTGTAAAGGCTCTTTACTCGAACACTACTAGTCGAGTGAGAGCTTATGGCGAACTGTCATCTAGTTTTGCAACCTCAAGTGGTGTCCGTCAAGGATGTCCACTTTCCCCATTTTTGTTTAACTTCATCATAGATCTACTGATGGAAATAACTTTCTCGTCGACTGAGTTCTCGGCTATTGATCTCCTTCCAGGAGGTCCACTTATCGACTTAGAATACGCAGATGACATAGTCCTGTTTGGTGAAGACGCTGACAAAATGCAGAATCTTCTGGTAGCACTGAGCAACAATGCCAGGATGTTTGGAATGCGCTTCTCTCCCTCTAAATGCAAGTTGTTGCTTCAGGACTGGTCTGCGTTAACACCTGAACTAAGGATAGGGAGTGAAGTGGTCGAACGCGTTGACAACTTCACTTATCTTGGAAGTCTGATCAGCCCTAATGGGTTGGTATCAAACGAAATCTCAGCACGGATTCGAAAAGCTCGTTTGGCTTTTGCCAACTTACGTCACCTATGGCGAAGGCGAGATATCCGTCTATCAATAAAAGGACGAGTATACTGCGCGGCAGTCCGTTCTGTTTTAATTTACGGCAGCGAAACATGGCCATTAAGAGTAGAAGACACTCGTAAGCTATTAGTATTTGACCACAGATGCCTAAGAAATATTGCTGGCGTCTGCTGGGATAACCGGGTAAGTAATAGTGAGGTTAGACGCAGGGTATTAGGAAAGGATGGTAAATCAGTTGATGAGGTTATGAATCTTCATCGACTGAGATGGTTGGGCCACGTGTTACGTATGCCTGAACACCGATTACCACGACGTGCAATGCTATCCGGTATTGGAAATGGTTGGAAGAAAGTTAGGGGCGGCCAAACCAAAACGTGGCATCAGTGCTTGAAGTCACTAACTTCTAGTCTGAGCCATGTTGGTAGATGCAGACTACTTGGTTGGGGTCCGCGTGACTATCGTAACCAATGGTTGGAGACTCTTGGTGACATGGCTCAGAATCGATCACAATGGCGTCGGTGTATACACTCCCTGTCTTCCCTTAAACTATGAGATTAAAATCGCTTCATATCTTTCTTTCTACGAACCAATTCTTTCTGCTTGTACTATATCTCTATATGCAATCTTTCTCATATATTACCACCTTTCACCTAACCACTGTTATGAATCTGGTGTTCATCTTGTTGTGTTGATGCGGTATGGCAACCTGGACCGATGCACATATGTGCCTGGTCCTACGTTGTAGCTGACTGACTGACTGAATTTTGCTTAGACATTCAGCTACTAGAGTGTTATCGTGTATCTTATCAGAAATCGATCGTTTATTAGGTTCTCTCGTTTACTGTAGAATACGCAGATTATAGTTTTTTGGTTAAGACACTGATAAACAGTCTTCATATTGCTTCAAGCAACAATATTTGTATGTCTTTGGTGCGTTTCATTTCCTCCAAATGCAAAATATTGCTTCAAAACGGACTTGCATAAACACCTAAACTTGTAGTGGGAAGTAAACAGCCGAGCGTCTCGATCACTTGATTTTTCTCGGAGGTATCTCATCAACTTTGATGAGGTGTTGTCTGATAAAGTCTTGTCAGTAATGACGGAAGTTTTTTGGTTTTCTCAGTGTATATTATAACTTTTCAGCCGGACTGTACTACATATCCATCCACTTCAATTCAAGTACCTTGCGCACAAAAACTTAAGCTCAAAATATTCGAATATCCACTTGGTAAATAAGTCGCGCTGTTATCATTGGTATACGATGTCGTAACAATATTGCACGATAATCGAGTTCTGTGTCTAAATTATTCATTTAAGAATAAATAGGCCTTTAGCTTAACATTAGAAAATAAATAATACGATTTACAGTCACTTAAAAACCTAAAACTGTACTTTTTTGTTTAAATATGATTATCATTCATGTTCTAATAACCTTTTTTGCTTTTTCAAGAAATGAATAACGACGACGTGATATGGCACACTATCAACCATTCATTCTGTTCTTTTGTTGTCAAAACGAAAACAGGAAGGTTTTGCAGAAATGATGACAATGTGACAGGATTGTGTAATCGACATTCTTGCCCATTAGCCAACTCACAGTATGCCACTATAAAAGAAAGAGATGGTATCATCTACCTGTATGTCAAGGAACCTGAACGTATACCTTATCCTGGTAAACAATGGGAGCGGATTAAATTGCGCCGAAATAAAGAACAAGCTCTGAAACAAATCAAAGAGCACTTATTATATTGGGATAAATGGATAATAAGTCGTGTTAAGCAGAGATTCTTTCGCACAAGAGAATATCTTAAAAATATGCGACGTTTAGCCTTATCAAGACAAAAGAAATTAGAACCTATTAATCGTACAGTTGAAAAACGTGAATTAAGGAGAGAAGCAAAAGCATTACGTGTAGCACGCATTGAACGTACTGTAGAACAAGAACTCTTAGAAAGATTACGCGCATCAACATCTTCCAAGGAAATATATAACATAGATCAATCTGCCTTTGAAAAGGCTCTGGAAGCTGAAGAAATAAATGAAGAAGAATCTGATGAAGAATACGAAGATGAAGAAGAAGAAATCGCTTACACTTCAGGATCTGATGTTGAAGATATTGAAGATATCGGAGTGATCGATGAGGAAAATGAAGAAGAGGAAGTTGAACATAATCTTGTCCTGACAAATCCCAAAAAGAAGCGTAAAGTTACCATTCACTATGAAAAAGATGAATGAACAATTATCCCACTTTTACTGTATATATCTTGTATATTTAAGTGAAATAGACTGAGTAGCTTTTTAACTATACAAAATTGGAACCGTTTGAATTCATTTGTTCAACAAGCTTTTCGTTACTTTTTATTAACCCAACTAGTCACGGTGTGTTTGAATAATAACGGTAATAAGCCACAGATTTTTACGTCTCGGTGTAAAGATATTGGCCTATATTATAATAGTAAAAAAACTAGCATTCATCCCTAACCTACTGTCTTTGACTCGTATCTGCCTGCATTTCATCCTAACCTAATGAAAAGTAATCATTCGTTGAGCATTCCAGTTGTGAGTAAATTAAATTTGTCAGTATGAAGTTTCCATATAGTGAGAACATAATGTGATCGATATTAAGAACCAAAAATGGCTGTAATCACTAGGTTTTCATATATATCCAAACACAGATACTGACTAGATTTAAGTAGAAGCAACCTGTCAGTGTTCAATCCAAAGTTTAACTGCTAAGTTGGAAATTGCAACATCGACAAATTCTTCACTATACAAGCCTTAAGGAAACTCAAAGAATATTGCTACTTTCTGCACAGGATTGCTGTGATAGACGTTTTTGATATCCGTCCATTTCACATCCTATCAATGGTTTACAAATATTGCCCTCACAGTCAGTTACTGTTTGGACGTCCCTGTAACTGACATTATCCTCCATCTGATGTGCAGCATGATTCTTTATCATATATATATATATATATATATATATATGTCAGCTCACTTTAAACTTCACTGTTTTAAGGTTTGCAATCCGGGTGAAAAGCTATCCACCTAATATCATAAACTAAACGGGAGCCAGTCTATTTCGTTCTCGACAGATTATATCTGTATCATTTATTCACCTTTCTCTGTTCATATAATACATATACATTGTAAAGTGCACAATTTGTAAGAAGTCGTGATCACAGACCTCCCTACAGTTGACTCGAAACTTTATGGTCAAAAAGGATCTACAGATTAAGTTAACAAATTCATAGGCTAAATTTCACTATAAATTCGACCTTTTCTTTACTTCAAAGCTACTTAATTGCTGTAGCATGTACCTATTCTTACACTTGGAAACTACTCACGTGATAAAGGAACCCAAAATGTTTGAGGTATTCTTACTGAGCTTCTGTCATTATTTGCCATTGAGACAATAGGTTAGATTGACCTGTCATCGGGGTAATGAAAAGAACACAAGCACTACCGTAAACTGAAGTATTCAAAGCAAATAATTTACTTCCGGAATGCATATCCTACAGTTTTTAGTGTTTGAACGACTTTGAATTGTGCTTACTTTTGTATGTATTATTTCTACCGTTTTGGAAGTGACAACCAACAGTTCTGCTTTAACAATGCGGTTTTGCAATTAATAATTACTGGACCATCATCATATGAAACCAATAATAGGTCACATCAGTTGCCTACTGTGTTCGCATTGCCTATCTACTACTTTAGTGTGACCGGCTCTATGAGAAGTGCCGTAGTATCTGAAGTTATGATTCGTAATTTCCAGCCCTTATATTATTTAATGCCTATTAGGAATATCTTCATTGGCCAGAAACCGAAAAACCTCGTATAGTACGAGTTTACTCTTAGGAGTGTCAAGTCATTTTTCGAAGTAAAATCCTCGTTCCTACCTATGCAATACATCACTCTCACCTAGACAAACACCATTTACAACGTACAACCTACGGCAGTATTATTGATGTTAGGAAAGCAAATGCCAGCTACTACTATGTAGTTTTACTGTCTCGTATTTAAACCTTTATACAACAGTCGCAAGATCTTAACTTATAAGTATATATGTACAGTAATAGTAACATTCTTACGTTATACCGGATAATATTAAAACAAAAGCATCGGAAACTGGTTTCCATGCACTTTTGTGTAGCAAAAAAGTGTGGATAAGTTTGATTGTATGCGAAACATCAGTAACGGTAGATTAATATAGTTAACCTTAGCTGTCACTTCACTATAATTAGTTCGTTGCAAAGGCCAGTTTAAAACCGACTCAGGTTCTGGATAGATATCGGTGCTGAGAATCTTGTGGATAACCGGTTCCAACTATACCGCTTGGTAGATCGTAGCTGATTATGTAAATGAATATGAAATAAGAGTGGGCTCAATATCTCTGCAAACAGTATCTCAGAGTATCATTTGCAATCTACAGACGTAATTGAGTAACTATGATATAAAAATACAGGGGCACAGTATAGTCATTAGTCCAATTTTTGGATAAGGTCGGAATCCGTTAAAATTCCTTGATGACATATAAGCTTGCAATTAGTGTGCGGAAATATATCTTTCTTCATTTTCATCTCTGAGTTTTAGCAGGAATTTGTTGCCTAGATGTACATGTTTCCTGGACGGTTCGAACTCAGTCTACTAAAAACTGTGTTCTCAATTACTTGCACGGAGAGAAGTAATCTAATACTCTCGTAGAGAATTTACAAAGTCGACGTTGATGATCGAGAATCGCTTAGTCTTACACACGATATGTAAATTAATTATATAGTAGATATGCTTCAGTAAAATTGAAATGCTAGGTAGTAGACTTAGAAAGGAAGCGTAAAAATCCAAAGCAAGGCAAGGTAACATGGGGGAGAAATCACTTTATAACACTACTACGAAATGAATGACGAAAAATATCCTGGGCAAGTTTCTATTTTGAATAATAGGTCATAAAATCTGGATTTTTTGAAGCAGAAAGCTAAAACTGAAGCCGATTTACTCTGAATTGTCAACTCGCTAAATAAAAACTCGCATTCATGATTACGGGGACTTGTGCTATTCCCTCTGCTCTTATATTAAAATTCAGCACTTTGAAATGTTAAGAATGCATGTAGTCAAAATCAGTTTTATTATAATGCGAAGAAGAGAAATAAATTACAAGATATTGCTAAAATACAATGAATACAGTTAGTTCATAGTTACAAACATTTGTTTTTCTGGTATTCTATGCGAGAAACTTTATGTTCATCATTGACTAGAGTGTACACATATAATTGTATTGCGGTTTCTTGAATATCCAAAAGAACAAATGAAGGTTGCGGGTTTCTATTTAGGAAAAAGAAACGAAAATGGAAATATACGCATATGATTCGTTAATATTGAACAGTGAAGCATGTATTAATCCAGGTTCTTTAGATCTTACGCTATTTACCTACTGATTAATCACATTCATCAATAAATTCTGAACCCCAATGCAAATTTCAGTCATTAGCGAACAAAGTAAAGAAGTAGTACTTACTTTTCAAAAGGGCTATATGCACCGGTAGCAGAACCAGGATTGATATAAAAGTGTCCAGCATATTCATAGGCTTCAAACTTATGAGTATGACCACTGATCAATATATCAACGTCTAACTCCCGTTGCAGAGTAGCTAAACTTTTTTGGTCTCCCCAAGGAACTATTTGATGTCCATGTATAAGTCCTATCTTAAAGTTTCCAACGCTTAAAACCTTTGTAAGAGGGAAATCTAAAGCCTTAAATTTCACGACAGTAGCTTTCAAAACATACCTCATCAAAGTCGCCCTTCACAACATGCACATCTCCACAAATAAGTTTTAAATAGTCATACATATGTTTCGAAGTAAGGTTTCCCGTGCATAATATATGTTGTATTTTTCCAGGAGCTAAAAGAGTCTTAAAAGCAGGATGTAAAGAACGTTTCCTGTCAGGAATGTGGAAGTCGCCGATCACTAGGACCAACTGAATTGATAAACCAGCAACAAAATCCTTACCATGTGAAACCCAAAGATTTCGAATGAGGTACCACTGCAAAATACAGACCTTTCCGACAAATTTGTGTAATCTGTGGGGATAGAAAACCAAACACAAAACTAGAGAATTTATTTGGAGCAGAAAATTGCAACGAATAACGCAAGACCATCAAAATTAGCTAGCTTATAATATAATAGCTTTTAGAACTTATCATAATGTGAGTTCATGATAGTAAATATAAGGTCTAATGTGAGTCGGTAAGCTTCATACTTTATGTAATATTCAAGAAGTGACTTTATTAGATATTTCACAATAGCCTGAGATTTCTGCAATTATAGTGCAACAGTCAAGTCTCAAACAGTTGTTTGTGAACGTTTTGGGAATAACTTATAGTCCAGTCACACAACTTTGACATACGATTTTTATAATCTTGATACTGTTCGTCATTATAAGACAGGAAAATCAGCGCACTTATGATACTCGTAGGAATTTTGTGACTCGATGGTTTTCTGAACCACAAAAATCATTACGCTACTCGTGAAACATGGTACAAGTATAAACTTCAAATCCAATAAATATGAAGAGCATATATTTTTAGCGCAAGTAGAAAATACACTTAACAAACTAATACGTCTACAGTTTGTAGGAAAAAAATAAACGAAGTTCAAAGTAAAAAAACCAAAAATTCCGATGGAGAATATATGTTTCTCAGGCTAAATAGCTTTGTTTTTGAGTGATAAAATGACAGATCCGTTGGTCTGTGTTAATTATAGAGAAACGTAAGTTTCGAAGTGAAGTCATGTTACTGACTGTCCTTAAGTATTGTAGCTGCAAGGTTTCTTTCGAATAACCAGCATCTCTCCAGTAATGGTGTATTTCCAGAGTAAAATCAAAGGGTTCGAAAAAATAGTACGCCTCATCTTGACCAACGGACTATTGCGACAGAAGATAAGTAATCAGAACCACCAAGCTAACGCAATCAAAAATAATGCTTTCTAAAAACCCGTGTATAACCGACGTTCAACAATAATTATTTGCGCCTTGTGGTTGAGCTCAGGAAAACAGCTACTAATCAGGTTTTATTTTTAAGTACTTGGAAATAGAACATCCATCGACATTGTGGACAGCTCCAGACCGTAGCATCTGCCTTGACGTGGTAGTCGGCCTTGCCTATCGTGATGACACAACCGAGCTATATTGGCTAGAACACATGTTCCTTTAGGTCCTATCATGCCAGGCAGGTCGGTTGGAGAAAGCTAAGAGTAAAAGCAGCAACTTAAGAGCAGAGGGCAAGTCGGACTGATGACTATAGAGAGGTTTGATGGCAGTAAACTGTTCGCTTCGAACAACAAGCGTCTGCAGCGTTGCTGCCTTTGCACAACGGAAGGGGTTGGAGAAAGTCGACTCTAAAAATGTCACTTCATCTTACTCCGCCTCCGACAGTAAGTTCTTTCGAAGTGCGGAGACAATACATCAAAAGCTTCCCATTAAAAGGACATGAGCCACAGACCCTAAGCAGTCGTTCTTTGAGCTCTACGGTAACGCTCTCAACTCTCTAAGGCCAATACCGACGCAGCTTCTTTATCGGATCCCTCAAAAAGAAATATCCATCCAGTGTAGGAAGCCGATAACTGACAAACACTCTCATACGTCTAACAGCACCGAAGATCATTTTGTTCACGATCGGATTTCCTCCTAACCTCTTAATAATTATCCTATACCCAAGAAAAACCACGTGCCACAAATACTAATGATTTAGGTTCACGAAATATCATTCCTGGTCTCATGAAACTACGCTCTAAATTACATTTTGGAGCTTTTAATGTTCGAACCGTGTGTCAAACAGGTCAACAGACTTCTTCAGTTAGGACTCCGGAGTCTCGTGCGTATACAGAATACAATTACGGTCGTTTGTTTGACCTCATTTTGTCAATATAAAAAACTGGTACGATCTACTCTTTGTGTGCGCTGTCCGACGGATCGGGATACTAAGAACACCATGTCATTTCCTACGTTTTCTGAGGATATATTTAGATTGCCGTGTTTTTACCAGTTTCAAGCATAAGGAAAAGCGTCATTTGATTCGGTGACGCCACAATTGACCCGGACCATGCTAACACTAATCATCGTTGGAGAGGCTCGATAGAAAGCTGTCGCTCATTCTGGAGCACACGTTTAGACTCGGATAATGGTCTAGTTCGAGCGTGTGTTTGTTTGCATTTTTCTGGACGTAGAAATCACTAGGGTCTAACTTAATAATGCAAAGTTAGGAATATATTTCAGGAACAACTAAAGGAGTTAGACCAGGAATAACGATAGATGGTTAGAGACCTTGAATGACATGGCTCAAAATCGTTTACAATAACGCAGGTGCATCCACTTTGTGTTCTCCCAAATTCTAATCTTCTGAATTCTCCATGTCTTGTTTTCCTCTTTCCAAATTTATTTCGCTGTATTATATTCCTTGAATAACATCTCCAAACCCTAACTTTTCCGATTACTGCTTATTCATTTACTACAGCTACCACTACGGGATTTGAATCGACAACCACATCTCTGTGCTAATGTGGTGTGGCAACTCGAACTGATGTACGTACGTACGAAGTTCTATGTTGTTACTGACAGACTGAAAGGAGTTAGACAACCATGTAAGTGATATCGACCCCGAGGTGGCTTGGTACGATATCCAAATAGTTTTGGAAACAAGTTATATCTACTACTAATGAGAAATCTGTGGGTATCAGCAGTGTCTACAGGAATGATAAATGCTCGGAAACTCATCCCGTCTAGCCGCGAACACGATGAGGAGCGGAGGTAAATTAAACATAGGCTAAGGAAAAGCCTATGCAACGATTTTGATCAGTGGAGGGTAGCGAAAGTAAAGTAGTGGCGATAGGTAATTGTAAACAACTTTTCATACCTGTCAAGCAAACGGGTATTAAAAACCAATTGTTAGTGAGACCCAGGTGACCTACCTCCGGCTCATTTTAAAGATGGTGGTGACTTTCTGGTTAAGGAAATGACTACGTTGTTTATAAGGTTTGGGAGCTAGAGATTGTTCCATCATCATGGGACGCGTCGATAGTTACCCCTATCTTTAAAAATGTTCACATCGTTTCTGTAACAACTATCGGGGGATAAGTTTACTATCTATCTCGGAAAAAAACTACTAATCACTCTTTATCCAGGAGATTTGACTGATGGGCAGAACACTTTAGGGAACGGTTCAACTGGGCTTCAGCCACACTTCAGTTACCCACTATCTCCAGGAAACATGAATGGTAAATTGATGTAAATCCTCAAACTCTTAGTGATATTGAAGAGGCTATAACCAATTTGACGTATTGGGGAGCAAAATGGCCTAGTGGACTAACATCTGAGATTGATACTGGTGGTAGTCCAGTTTCGGCGGTTAGATTAACAGACATCTTAGCTAAAATCTGAGAACTGGATGTAATTCCATCCAACTGGTCTCGATCAATAATTATCCCAATCTATGAAGATAAATCTTCTTGTAACAATAACAGAGGAATTAGTTTAGTTGGTAAGGTGTCTAAATGACTAACTGACTGATACAGTTTCTAAAATGTTAGCCTCAATAATAATTCGACGTCCAACTAGAGCTGGTGAAGAGAAAACCCGAGAAAAACGGGCTGGTTCCATACCTGCACGTGTATGTATAGACTAAATACTCACCCTCTTCGACTGTTTTCGGAACATAGACATACTCTTCGACATCCGATTAGTTGTACTCCTTGACCTCAAGGCGGCGTTTGACTCAGTTGATCGTGAGGTTAATATTAAATTTGAAAAGGCTACCTAATCAAACACTATTGGACAAGTTAAAGCTTATGACAAATAATCATCGGAATCGGCTAAAGTGGTGTTCGTCAAGGTTGTCCGCTCGGACTATTTATATTTAACATCGTCGGAGACATACTTTTGGAGAAATTCTTGAAAATGTTCGTATATTACTGGTATTCGATCATAAGTGCCATCGAAGAATCGATTGTGTATAATGGGACCACAATTATCAATGCATGGGTTAGGGATACGGTCAGTCAGTCAGTCAGTAACAACGTAGAACTTCGTACGTACGTACATCAGTTCGAGTTGCCATACCACATTAGCACAGAGGTGCAATGGTCGATTCAAATCCCGTAGTGGTAGAGGTAATAAGAGTATAAGCAGTAATCGGGAAGACTAGGGTTTGAAGATGTTACTTAAAGAGTATAATACAGTGAAATAAACTTGGGGAGAGAATAAAAAGAGACAATGAAGAATAAGGAGATCAAAATTTGGGAGAACACAAAGAGTGTATGCACCTGCGCCATTGAAAACGATTTTGAGCCATGTCATTCAGAGTCTCTAACCATCGGTTGCTATCATCTCGCGGTCCCCAACCAGGTAGTCTACACCTACCGACATGACTCAGACCACTTGTCAGTGACTTCATGGACTTGTGTCATGTTTTGGTCTGGCCGCCCCTAGCTTTCTTCCAACCTACTCCTATACCACTGAACATCGCACAGGGATACGGTCAATGGCAATTAGACTGAGCAATGCTAGTAAATGGAGACTACCTGGATGGAGTCAACGCGATGATCTTGGATTACATGATTCCAAATCGTTTGCAATTGCGCAGGTGCAATTACTTCATGTCTCCTCTCAAATTCTGAGCTTCTGAATTCCTGATAACTTTCTTTATGCCGTTAGTTTACTAATTTGAATTTTCTAGAATCGTATCTTTGATACCAAATCTTTTCAACTAAGAGCCATACTTATATTTCCTTTACTGTACTGGGATTAAGTCTGGAGATACCATCCCTACGTGCTAACGAACTAGGGTAACTTGAACCGATGTATATACGTATCGGGTTATAGGTTGTGACTGACTGTGGATAGCTAGTATATAATAATCCACCGTATACCTGTGATAGTACTGTTAATTCTTACAGGAAATAGTTGCCGGGATGTCAACTACTGAAAGTATTCAACGGCAGATTTGAAACAACCTGATGGGTAAGGGTAGTCTCGTCGTTGATCAGTTGATGAGAAAGACGAAATCCCATCCTGAGGTTCCTTAACCGCAGTTAAGATATATGTGTTGTCGTCCGAAATGACTAATCCTGAATACGCAGTGTCAAAGAAAGCCGTGAACATGTCTTTGAAATGGCTTGATCAAAAAGATGTTTGAAACATAAATACAGAAAAAGGACAATAAAAGGCATGAATACTATTGTCCCTAAACTAGTCAGGTTTCAAAGCTTGCTTATGAGAAGATTGGAGTCACTGATTCATATTTTACTCAAGAAAAAGACCATCTATAAACATGGACACTATGCTCTCTTTAATGTCTTCGGGAGTGTGCAAAATCAACACCAAGGACGCCCTTGGGCATTTCACTATTTTGATTACCAGAAATCTAAGAATAACCATGAAAAGAACAAGCTGAAATTTATACGAAACTATGAGATTTTTGAGCGGATAAAGGTGATAGTGAGAGATAAGTAGAATATATATATAGGTGGAGAAACGTGTAGATTGAGCCACCCAATACTAGGATTACTGCAGTCGAATAGAGCTACTGGGACCGAAACCTAACACTGAGAAGCCCGATTTAGAGAAACCAATTGCTCTGTTCTAGCTCGTTACAAATTTTTAACGAGCTAAAATGCCTATCGAAATCGCATTTAAATAACTTGCTGTCGTATTGCTAAATGGACACTATATTGGGGAGTTGGTTGCTTATGAGTATGAGCTGCATGCAACGCCTCTGCTTCATGTGGTGATATTAGAGGCTACATAAAACATGAAACTAACCTTAACGACACACACCTATGTGTAACGGCAACGCTCCTAGGGTATCGTCCACTGATGGGGGTTGCGAGCACCTGAAGGTCAAACTGTAGCAAAATGATTGGTTCGTCACATCGACAATTCGTGAAAATTTTCCGAAGCGGTCAAATCAAGACATTTCTAGATTTGAATTGAGTTCAGCCACACCATGTCTGGTAACGTTCATTCTTCAAGTAACGAAGACGATGCCATCGTGATATAGCATGATATAGGGCGAATCTTCAATGATATTATGTTATCTCGAAGATTTACAAGTTGGGACAATTTTGAGACCTGTTTGAAAGAAGTACATAAGGTAATATGACCTCTGTGGTTAATAATTATTTTTTTAGTATACGCATACTAAGTACATTATGTCAGTATGCAAAACGAACAGTGATGATCCAACTCTAAAGTACTTTTTCGTGAGATATGTCTGTACATATGGACGTAAACGCAGTTCGTCAGAGTCAGATGCTTGCGTTCAGGATGTAGATGATGATAGTAATAATCATTCTTCTGAAGAGCATACAACTTCTAACTCGCCAACACAACCTAGGCAAAGGAGACGACGTCGGTCATTTACGTATGCCTTACTTCAAATGAATCAATCCTTTAGGTCGAAATATTGCCATTGTCAATCTGGATTTTGGGTCCGAGCAGTAAATGGTGAGTTGAAACTCACCTCTATTAAAACCGTGCACAACCATCCTTGCACAGAAGGATATATTTCTGTCGATCCGTCGAAACGACAGTTGACCTCAAGTGAACGCTTGTGTTTAAAAACGTTTCTACTGAGTAATACACCGACTCATAGCTTACGGTATCTGATTTCTTGGAAGTTCAATAAACAGCTTACCAAGGACGATATCGCCAGAATGCGTTCACAGTTGTACCCAGGTTGTTGAACTCACATTGTAATTGAGTTTAGACACTAAAAATATCAATGACATTTTACAGCGCGTTCAAGCAAATACTAAAGTTAAAGTATTCAATGAAAATGGGAACATGTCTATGATTTGCTTCAGCCGCAGAGAGCAAATAACTGTTTACCACGCGTTCTCGGAGGTAATATGTATTGATTCGACTTATCAAACCGATAAAGTCGGGTAAGTAAAGATTAGTGATAAATTTATCTGAAAGTTTTCCACTGTTCCAGC
Source organism: Schistosoma margrebowiei (assembly GCA_944470205.2). Lineage (NCBI taxonomy): Eukaryota > Metazoa > Platyhelminthes > Trematoda > Strigeidida > Schistosomatidae > Schistosoma > Schistosoma margrebowiei. The sequence goes on from OX104025.1 coordinate 10,210,856, forward strand.
TAGTGGTGACTGATAGTCTTGGGCAAGGGCACACTGTTATGTATGCTCTTTGCAGTCAAGAACGACGCGAAGACATCGAAAAACTATTGGAATGTTTTAAAGAGATGATGTGCGGTACTTATGGTACACGCACTTTCATTATGGGTTCGGCAGCGACCGAAATTTCAGCTGTGCAGTCTACGCACAGTCATTCTAACACAATACTTTGTTCATTCCATGTCCTGAGAGCGTTTTTCAGGAAGGTATGTGTTAGCTGTACAAATTGTTTTCTGTAGTTCCGAAATCCTGATGTGCGAAAATGCTTGGAACACCTTGTGAAGACAAGACGGTCTGATATGTGAGCTTCGCTTTTCATAACGCGTTATATTCAGATTTACTCGAAAGTACGAACATCTAAGGATGCATTACATAAATTCATTTATATGGCCATTGACTTATTCTTATAGCATAACGGCAGGGAGTGTACTGTGCAGTCTTATGTGGCTGTGGGACAGGGATGTTTCGCGTTCTTGTGTAAAAATTACCAGTTTGGCGCACACGCGATTAGTCACACATATCGTTTACCAAATACTGTTACCTTGAAAATGGTGTACCACACTAATAGTTCGAATTTCGACCTGTCACGATAGATAAGAATTGCCGTAATTAAAAGACTGGTGCGTTATAAATGAAAACGTTTATTGAAGTTTGAATCTAGCACAAATGATCGATTAATAAATAACTTCTGTTTCTTAAGAATTGTTCCCGTTAGGTTTGTGAGCACTTGCGAAGCTAGCTGGAAATAAGATAGACAGGAAAGTTATTTCAGTATAAATGTTTACCAGAAACTAGTAAAAAAACGGAAACCAGTATTCAATTACATATCGAAAGTGCTATTAGCACACCCTTCCTTTGGATAGTCAATCACGTTTATTTCCTTTATCTCTTGCGATGCTTAGGAAAGTCTCGGTCACAACATACACGGATTGTAATATTTAATTCTTTGACAAATTGCACTTCGGAAAATTAGACGATGAACAGATATAAAAACTACTGTGTGAATTTACTTTGAATCATACTGTGTAACCTGCAATTAACGATGCTTATTTTATTTTATTCCGACGTAAGGTATGAGTAATTGTCATTTACGGCATCAGCACGTAACCTAGACAGGCTTTGGTTGATTTCCAAAGATCATCACATAGGATCTCACACAACCTGGTCACCTTAGATCAAGATATCATAACTACCAAATCGTAATTTTCAGTGCTTTCTCGTGACAGCTTTATAGCAGTACTTATTTATGCTATTAGGTATTTTTGCAATAATACCGGCAGCCAAAACATTGTAGCTCTACACAAGAGGTAGTAATGCTATCTTAGCTTGGTCTCTGGTAAAACCTTCACATAATTATACCTCTTCCGCATGATTATGACTTATTTCCTGCAATATAATAATTTGGTGGCTAATATATCTAACTGTAGGAGGTGATATTAACATCTTGGTATGTGTTATTATCATCTATAGCATATACATAATATTCACAACACTCGATACTTCTAATGTTTTCACTACAAAGGTATTTCTGCCATAAAAGGCGAACAAAACAGTGAAAATCAGCAGAAATTGTGATAAAGACGGGAAAAACGATAAATCTTAGGCTGCAATTAAACGCAACTCAATTTCGTAAATGTGCTTTTCAGCTCAGCAACCAATCAGAATGTGGCGGGAATTATTATATCCGCCATCTTTGTACGTAATGGCAGCCGGCTTTCTTCGTTCTGTGCTTCTTTTAGCTATTTCTTTTGTGTAGCTATGTAATTAATGTTTCAATGTGCTAAGATGCCGCAGTTAGTGTAATGTTCTACATGTTGGTGTGAAATTTATTTCGAATCAGCACTGTTTTTTGCTGCTTCTACTCTAGTCAATGTATTTCTTCAGTCAAGCTGATTAGTCTTATGTTTAAAAAATGGAAATCGGTTTTGTTTTGACTTGTTTTCAGGATATCCAAAGCTGAAGTTCGTTTTCTCTTAGCTGAAATAACTGTTGCTGCCTCCTGTGACTAACTGTCCGCATGTTCATTCCTAACTGTCCTTTATGATGTTATCGGCAAAATGAAAGGAAACAATTTCCGGTTTTTAATTTTCTTCAGTATTGCGGACAACAATATCCCACCAACTAGTCAAACTAATACTTAGTGCCTAGCCGTAGGGGATGTCAGTATTGTTTTCGAAAGTACACAGGCTTCCGACAACCATAGACGAAGTCACAGGTGCTACCAATCTATTGCAGAGGGTTTGTTATGAAAAAATATGCCACATAGCAGTAGTGGATGGGTTGTACGCATTACGTAGTGCGTTAAAGCAAGCTTAACATTGAAAAGCCGGAAATCTGCTATCAGTGTGTAGTGTATGTTTGGTGTTTTGGCCACAAAAGGAAGCCGAAGGGTCATGATCAGGGATTAAAAAGGTAACTAACTGTTATTAAGCTCACATTTTTATAGACCATAATTCACCACTCGCAAATTTGTGTTTTTTTACGGTATGATGTCAACCGTTATCTAATATGTTCACCTTTACGATGAAAAGTAACTGCAAATTCTCACCTTCATATTCGAATTATTTTGGGACAACTGTCTTCCAGTTTGAGTGCTTCGTACGCCCTGGGAGACTAGATTCCTACATTATTCACAGTTCCAGTATAACTTTCTCACGCGGTAAGTTCAAAGTAAACACTAGTCTTTCTAAATAATCATGTTAAGCTAATATCCGTATTCTCTATTTCAGTTGATTGATGAAGACATGTACCACGTGCATCTGTTGTATATTGTTATTTTACTCCAATTCTAACTGTTATATCTTCTGAAAAATAAAATTGATATATGCAGCAAATACAGACTGATTGTTTTGATGGTGGTAGGGGGGTTCATGGGTTTTTTAGCAGGACTGTAGTAATATTCTCATTAAAAAGCTAAGTGAGTGCGTAGACCAATGTAAAGTACCATACAGGGTGCCTTTGAATTACTCGTGTTCCATTAGTGTCGGTAGAAGCATTACTTGCTTATCATGACATTTGAATAAGAAGCTATGAGATTAGACGCAGGGACGGTTAGGATGTGTAACGCGTGTCCATCCATCAATTTCTGTGGCAACTCATGGTGGCTAGAACAAGTTGTGAGAGGACCCGAGTCTGTAGGTTTCCCAAGAAAATGACGGAGATATGCACCAAATCACCTTATGAAGAGCGCCTCCAATCACTTAACCACTACTCATTGAAGTATAGACGTCTTAGAGGTGACCTATTTACTTACATAATCCTTAACACTTCTGGACATTCTCTTAAACACCTAATTGAGCTTAGTCCCAGAAACTAGAGACAAGACATAGCAGAATGGGCTGTAGACGCAACTTCTCCGTAAGAATTGTCGAATGCTGGAATTCGCTTCCCGCCGAACTATTCCAAGCGATGCCCTGCTACTAGACACAGAAGCCTGAACACATGAACTAGGCGATGAGAGGCTCGATTAACACAAGTTTCTTGCAACGATTAAGTAGATAAAACAAAGTAGCATTAGGTTCAAAAATTTATTCGTGAACTTTCGTTAAGAATCGAATATGAAAAAAAAGTTTAAACCAAGTTCCAGTCTAAAAATTGCATTGGTGATGTTAAGCTGCAGTTTTTGTTGTTTTTTCCAAACGAAAGGTTAAAAGAAGTAACTCAAAAAGTATTGGAAGTGGTTGTGAGATTAAAATGGACACCCAGCATCCTTTTTATAATCTGCTGTTAGTTGAGTCTCCCGTAAACAGATTCATAGGGCAATAGTTCTAAGGGCGAAACAGTTCTTAGGATATGTGAAGACTCAGTCCTGTTGCATTCTAAATGAGAAAATAGTAATGAATTTGGTCAGAAATGTGGAATAGATAAATAACCAAATTACATGTTTTTTAGCAAAGAATTTATGCAGTTGCGATTTACCTTTAGTTCATGAATTTTAGGTCAGGTTAGCTATTACTTGTGCAAAGCATAACATGGACTTAATACCGTATCTCAATGCTTTTATTATTTTGCTCTCATGTATCTGCATCTAGTTTAACAGGGAGACATACAAGCAGAGTTAGTGTTTGATGAACTAAAAGTCCTAGTTGTCAAAAAGATTCTTAACATTTGTCCACAGTCAACAGCATTTAATTGAGATACAGAAAACTCATCATCTAAGACTGTATACTGCTCTTCTGCGGGCAAATAAAAGCTCACACACTTAGCTATCCTGCTACCGAAGTTATTGCTGGGGAAATTGTTTAATGACAGTGATCATGAAATATGGTCAGTGATAGATGTACAATCTAGAAATAAACACAAAACATATTTATCGCTATCTTATAATGTATGACAGCAACAGTACCAAAAGCACTTTTTTCCTATTTTAATCAGACTGATTTGAATCAGTATATTCATCAGAAACAGGCGATTCTACTTACTAGACCAACCTGTTTCGTTACAGGCTTCAAGCACTATACTTAAGTATACCATAATTCTTTGAACTAAACTGAATTATACAACAACCAAGAATACTAAACTAAGCAAATGTCATAGTTATTGTTTCATTTGCACAAGCAAATTGCTTAAAGTAGTTAAATGGACATAATTAGGACGATAAAACAAAGGCACGAAATATAGGCCAATTGAACTTGCCTAACAGAAGACAAAGAATATATATATTGCTTTCCGACTGAAGACAACAGTCAGTTGTTCATAAAAACAGTAAATCATGCACTGACAGTCTATCTGGAAGCAATCACTATGACTTGAGATATCATCCCAGCATGCAATGGACGTGCAATGTAACGCAGTCGAACGTGGCGAATAAAAATATATGAAAAGATCAAAATTAGCTATATAATCTAGTTATTTAATTAAAAATACATTATGAAATGACAAAATCTGTGGTTACTTGGACGCACAGATGACCGATACATTAAGTTTACATGAATGCGTTGCGGATAAGATCACCCTAGATCTTACCATGATATCATCAATTGTAACGCAGTTTCGGTAGCCTTGACGACAATACACCGCGAACTTTGAAAGTGATAACATTTTTTCACGTGGTCTAGGAATTCTTCGACTTGCTCTTTTGTAGGGTGTATTATACTGTGATTATCATCCTATCCTGTACATCGGGTACATCTAACTGCGAAAAATAAGGAAAAAACTTATTTTTATTCGACAGACAATTACTAGTTCGTATTGTACCTATTGCGGACTTAAATCATTACTAGATCTGCAATTTATTATATACTCATAGTTTCTAATCCTAGTATTAATCAGTTTAATACTTAATAACAACTTATACTCAGATTGTATATTTAATTTAACGAGCACTGTGCTCACTTATTTTCATATCATGTCCAATAACTCCAGTAAAAGAGGAATTTCACCAACTTCTAAGCCAAATAAAAGGTTCGAATCTGTAACCCCTACAACTGACGACTCAGTGCTTGACAATGTCAAACCTTTAACTACTGAAAAGTATGTGTATTGTACACAAATGTCTCTATCGTCACCAGATTCTCCCTGTCGCAGCCCCTCTATCTCTACGTGCGGTATGCCAACGGTAAGACTGGTTGACATACAAGACACTATACCTGAATGCATCGAAAAGTCAGCACAGTTTACTAGACAGTATGTGCTACCAAGGCCTAAGTCTAAAATTTCAAAAACTAAAGAGTTCAATGGTCCTCATCGTACACACCAAAATACTGATAGATATAGTAATGAAATCCGACAGCTGCAAAACACTCTATCCGAAATTAACGGCAAACTTGAGCAATTAGCACCCTTCACTCATATATGGGGCCTTGACACAGACAGAAATCTTGAGCAACTCACTAAAGCTGAGTGTATTTTGGAGTTTGTGGCTGAAGAAGTGACGAAGAGAGTGATGTCCTCCTTCAATGCAGTTGTGTATAACCTCCCCGACCGCACACACCCATCTAAGTTAACGGATATTTGCCTTAGAGCATGTGGTATGCCGAACGTTAACTGCAAAGTCATCCGCCTTAGAAAAAAGTCAGACAAATCGACTTGCCCCATTTTGTTTATGTTTGGCTGTTGTAAAGATGCTAAGCAGTTTATTAATTCGAGCAAAAATATTAGCTCACTAATTCCATACAAAAATATAAAAGTCACTCCAGACCTTACGCCCTGTCAACGTCGTGTAAGAAGATGCGAAGCGATAGAATTGAATGGGAGTGTTACAGTCAATAATCAGCCTGAGACAGTTTGCAACTATAGGCCAATTAATTTGACATCCGTGCTCTCAAGAACCATGGAAAAAATCATCCACAAACAGCTACTATCATTTTTACTTTCAGCTAGTCTGATCAGCCCTTCCCAACATGGGTTCATGACTAAACGCTCATGTTTCACATCGCACCTGGAGTTTTTTGATCAAATTACCCAGAGAAGAGATGTTGGTCAGTCAGTGATAATTCTTTACTTCGATTTTAGTAAGGCTTTCGACAGTGTCTCACACAAACTTCTTCTTTTAAAACTCTCTTCATTTGGCATTCAGAATCCCCTTTTATCTTGGCTCAAATCTTTTTTAGAAGAACGTAGCCAGATCGTTCGCTTTGGATCTTGCTACTCTAAACCTGTAAATGTAACCAGTGCGGTTATACAAGGAAGTGTGGTTGGTCCATTACTCTTTCTCCTTTTTATCAATGATGTATGTTCCCTCTTTCAGTATGGCAAGCCTTTCCTTTTTGCTGATGACCTGAAAGTAGTTTATTCATTTTCTTCTTACACGAAAGAAAGCTATATTTCAGCGGTAATCCAGGAGGAAATAAACAAGTTGTACGAATGGACTATTTCGTGGAATATGCCACTTAATGTTGACAAAAGTGGATTTATTCACATTGGTCGCTGTCTTAACTTAAATCTGACTGTACAGACACATACACTCAAACCTCTCAACACTGTTCGTGACCTGGGTTTAAGATATAGCAACAGTCTGAACTTTTCTGAACACATTATATCTCAAGTATCCAAAGCTAGAAAGCTCATCGGATTGATAATGATAAACTTCAATAATATCGAATCGAGATTGTTACTATACAGAAAATGTATCTTACCCATTCTTGAATATGGTATTTTAGTTTACAGTAATTGTAGACATAATGATCTGATTAGAATTGAAGGTGTTCAAAGAAAGTTCACCAAAGCTGTTCTGGGGTATTCCGATAACAAAGACTATTACCAAAGATGTCAACAACTCAACTTAGAACCTCTTTGGATCAGACGTATCAAATTAAATCTTGTCTTTATCTACCGGCTCATTAACGGTATTTCCTACTCATCGGTATCCACCCCTTCATACCTTATAATATCATCCCACAATCTACGCAATAAGGAGAACATTCTAGCGATTCCAAGAACACACACAAACTTACGTCAGAATTTTTTCCTTATTCTCTACTCAACCATGTGGAACAGACTGCCAGTGAACCTCCGTTGCAGTGAAACTACAACCCGGTTCAAAAGTCTCCTTGACGATTTTCTTTCCGAAAGTGGATTATGTCACCTATTGAATATCAATGTATTCAATAATGATTTATACAAACAAGGTCCGTCATCTGTTTTATTGCTTGAAAAGCAAAATAAAACCTTTAAATCTTTTCACGTCTATTTTTTATTATTCCTCTTTATCTTAATATATGAAGTCTGCTTATGTTCGTGTTTATCATTATTACCGTTATTAATATCATTATTAATTCCCCAACACATTAGATATTCTCTTTATCTCTTCTTATCCTTCTAAACATATTTAACTCCAGATTGTCCTTTGAAATCATTTTGACTTTCATATCATCAATCTTAATTATTATTGCACAAATATTTATACTAATATCCGGTTTCATTCTGTGTACTATTACATAAATCTAAATGTATTCATCCGAGTGCTTTAAAGGATTTTTATTTTTTTTCAATTGCTGGTTTCCTTCTGAGGTTGATATTAATTACACAATTATTATTCTTATCATGGATGAACCTTTTCACTAAGTGTTCACTTCTTTTCTCTCTCTTCTTCCCTTCTAAATAAATCTTATTCTTAAGATTATGAAGTTTCTAACTAAGACAATAACTTGTGTTACACTTTAATTAACTTCTCAGATTCGTTTTATCTTCACTATGCATATATGACTCATACAGAGTGATATTTTATTATCCTTTTCACTTAATTGTGACTTTCATAGCATCACTCTAAACAATAACTGCACAAACATTTATTCTAGCGTCATAACTTACTACAACGATAAATTATTTTTTGTTACTAATTTAACGATACACACACAGTCGTTTATTCTTGTTCTGTGTTTATAAACACGCCTATTACACTGTTTGCGTATTTCACGTCTCCTTTATTTATATTCCCTTATTTTCGCCATTTCCTTCTTTAAACTCAATTCAATATTCTTCTCAATTACACAGACCCGATTTATTATCATTAATATTCTACCATTATTATTCTAATTTTTATTTATTTTTTTAAATATGGCAAGTATAATGCTAACATTATTGAAAATTGTGTATTATTGCATTTTCTGAAGAAACTTGAAATGGTTTCTTCACAACACTTATGTACCCATAAGATGTTTGTGAATAATAATAATAATAACACATCAAATAGTTTAAAACACACGAACAATAAGCATGACACCACTCCACATACGGCTGATCACTGTTGATCTAGATGAGTCCACAGATCAGAAACCTTTGGATAAGATACGGACCCCAACTGACACCAAAAACCATAACGACATGACTAATCCCAGCTGTTCGTTCAGTAATGTACTAAAATGTGAGTCGTGTAACAACACACGTGCAACTAAACCTATACAGTTGAAAATTTGTCCTCCTAAAGATATTCCACAAGTAGACTTGAATGAACGTAAGTTCATTTCACAAAGACAACGAAAGGCTCCAGCTTTGAAAATAAAGGGTGGGAAGACAAAACTCATGATACCGAGTAGGGAAACACGTAAGATTGAACCCAACTGCTCTATAGGTATCCCAAGAACAGTGAACAGGTTCTCCCCGCTGCTATCGCATAACTTGCCTTCAACACCTCTAAGTTGCAAAATGGGTGGTGGGCCTCAACGTAGCAAGCCTTCTTACACGCAGACTAACGAAAACTACCAGAGAACTGCCCACCTAAATCACCCCCTGAAGCCTAAAACCATAAATAAGAATGGTAATAATAGGTTTCTCACTCCACACCCTACCTACATTCCCCAGGATCGCAACTGTAATTACTCTCAGAAAGAAAACTTCTCATACCCTTTACTACCGACCCATCACATAACAACGGCTCCCATGTATAACAACAGTTGCAACTCCTCCCAGTTACGCGTAGCAGACCCCTCTCACGCTAACGTAAATAGCCAAAACAGGGGCTACGATTCTAACCATCAAGACTATTTTGTAAATAACCATACACTTCACAGTAGGCCTGTACAAGATTTTTTGGAATAATTTGTTTCCTCCGTACAGTTTCCATCAGAGAGTACTCGCACCCTTTCCTCCTGGGTAAACTCCCCAGTCAACTTCAATAGCTCATTTGATACATCTCTCACTAAGTCTAGCTATCGAAATACCGAGCTAATGAAGAACATTCAATCCATCATTTCAAACTCATCTCACACCCGCGAGGGTTACGACGACTTTATCCGAGATACCCTCACCCATTTTAACTTAGTAGGCCACTTGCTTAATATATGTCTTATCAACGCTCGATCGATCTGCAACAAGAAGACGGATTTAGCCCTGTTTGTATCTATATATCAACCATCACTTATTATGATATCTGAAGCATGGACTAACAGTAATATTTCCGACCGCAGTATATCTCTTAATATCTACTTCTTATATAGAAGCGACAGATTGAATGGACGAGGATGCCTTATTTACGCTCACTCTAGCCTAAACTCACTATGTGATATGCCTGAACTAAACAAACTGAAGGATTCAGTGTGGATAGTATTAAAGCCGTCGAATTCCGTTACCTTACTGCTCGGTTGTGTTTATCGTCAACCTAACGCATCAATAGATGAAATAGAAGTTTTATCGGAGGTATTCATACTAGCTTCATCCCTCTCATTCACAGGCAAGCTCATTTGTGGTGACTTCAATATGCCCGATATTTCTTGGCTGCCAGTCAAAGCACCGAGACGTTACGAATCATTTATTGAATGTCTAGAGCTTGGACAACGGACTCAGTATGTCGATAGCCCTACCAGACATCAAAACATCTCAGACTTAGTCTTTACCAATGGCCTCATCCCCAATACTTTGTATATTGGAAAAAGGTTCCCAGGTAGTGATCATAACATTGTCATATGCAGCCTTAATGTAAAAACCACAACCGATAGTAGTCAAACCGTAACACTTCGTAGAAACCATCGCAAGGTTGATTGGAATAACCTACACAATTACCTATGAAGCACTGATTAGAGAACCTTCTTTACCTCAAACAATACCGACACATTAACCAATATATTTTATCACAACATCAAAAGTATCATCAACAACATCGCACCTTTAGAATACTGTAAACCTATGTTCTTAAAGATCTCTATATACCGATCAGTACAAGAAGACGTCTTCAAAGACATTGTACTCAATTCCATAACTTAAATGACTTTCACTCCTTAATAACGATGACAGAAATACTTGTCCGAACAGGGACAATAAGTAAACAAAAAGCAATCGCACAGAAAAAACATGCAGTTGAACTTAATAATAACTCCTCTGCACTCATCGTACTACTCCAAAATAAACTTAAGCGCTCTAGATCGAGAGGGAGTATATTCATTAAAGGCAAACAAGTATACGAAGATCCCAAACTTGTCACAGAATTATTTAGTCAACATTTTTGTTTCTCACTAACTAACGAAAAACCATTTAATGATTCAGAACCAATCCCAGTAACTCCCTGTGAAATTACTAATGTAGAATTCAGTGTACAAAATATCTCCAAGGCAATCAGTACATTGAAACACTCATACACTGATGGACCAGATGGTATTCCATCTAGCATGCTAAAACATGGAGGTGATGATATGCGTGTTTTGCTTCTCAAACTATTCGCGATATCACTCTCTTCAGCGTGTTACTCCACTGCCTGGAAAACTACACATATCATTCCCAAAATTAAAACAGGACCTGAAACAAACGTTGAAAATTACCGGCCTATAAACATAACTTCAGTGGTATCCAGAGTGATGGAAAAAGTAGTTAAGGCGGCTGTAGTCCAACATCTACTAACTAATAATCTCATCTCGACCTCCCAACACGGATTTCTTAGGTCCAGATCATGCGATACATGCCTAGTAGACTACCTGAATGATATAACTATGAAACGAGACAGCGGGCTCCTTGTATCAGTTCTATTCCTAGACTTTAAGAAAGCCTTTGATAAGGTCTAACACAAAAGGCTACTCGTCAAACTAAAGTCCTTCGGAATAAAAAAAAACCCACTGTACTCATGGTTTGCTTCGTTCTTAACAGAACGCAAACAGATGGTAAAGTACAATGACTGTCTCTCGTCCCCCAGACCAATCACCAGCGGAGTCATCCAGGGAAGCGTATTAGGTCCACTTTTGTTTCTTATGTATATAAACGATATATGTGACACCATAGAATTTGGGAAACCATACTTATATGCTGATGATCTCAAAACAGTATACAGCTATAAGCCTGAGACACTAAGCGAAAGTGTATCCCAGATTCAAAAGGACCTCAATAACTTAACTATATGGAGTGAAAAATGGCAATTACCATTTAACCTCAACAAGTGCGGGATCATACACTTTGGAAAGCATCCCTATAAACCGCAACTTCACTTAAATGAAAGTAGAGTCCAAACACTCGAATCAGTACGCGATTTAGGAATTGATTACACAGGAAGCCTGAACTTTGAAGAACATGCCTCCTCTATTATTTCTAAATCTAGACGGCTAATTGGTTTTATAATGAAAAACTTTTTCACAACAGAGGGTAAACTTACTCTACAAAATATGTGTACGACCCTCCCTTGAATACTGCTCTTTTGCCTTCTCTAATATGAATATCACAGACAAGATAAGAGTAGAAGACGTTCAAAGACGTTTCACACGTCAACTACTAGGATGTAACTCGAATCTCGATTACACAGATAGATGTAAGCACCTATCTTTAGAACCTTTATGGCACCGTAGGCTCAAAAACAATTTAATATTTCTCTACAAAGCGATATATGGGCTCTCCTTTTTAACCTCCTGCCCGACTATTACCCACGACCCAGCCTATAGACTTAGAAACAACGCATATACACTACTTACCGTAAAACACCAAAAACAAATGCGTTGTAAGTTTTTTACAGTACGGTATAGTTTATTGTGGAACAGGCTGCCAATGCCTATCCGTAACTGTGATACGTTTACTAGATTCAAAAGGCTAATAACCCTATTTCTAGACTCCAAAGAGCTTCAACATTTCCTTGAACTCCCGCCCACCAATGAGGCACTTTATTATGGACCGCCTAGTATCTAGAAAGAACAAGATTATAACAAGTTCGACTGTTACTAATATGAATATGACCAAATCACAGAATATATGGCTTATCTTTTCCTATTATTCATTGTTTATTAATCATGGCCTTATGTTCCTAACCCTAGCTTTCAGTTCCCAAATCTCTACAGGTTAAATGTACATTACTCTTCCTAAAAGTCATGCTTTTTTTTCTACTGCAAGTAGACAGATAGCTCAATCTTATGGATGCTGATCTACTAAGGCCGATCATACAAAGCTCGAAATTCGGCCACAAAGTCTTGTGAGTTTCTTAATGTTTTATTTTTCTTACCCTGAAATTTTTTTTTTCTACAATTTTATACCCTCTCATATCTTTTGATTTGCTATTAGTCCTTACTTCTTTAAACCATTAGTTATTTTCATAGCAGTGTGATATACTATTTGGACATCTAACTCATAAAACAGACTTTCCAACTATCTAATTTGCTTGTAACATGGACCTAGTAGAGACAGTGTATTCCAACTATGGGCTTTGATTAAAGCAGTATTCATACTTACCATAAACGTAAGAGAGCCTAACATCACAAAAGGAGGGAGGGTGGCGTTACTGACCAGCAAACGTGATGGTGGGGAGATAAATTCAATTCACCCATGTCTGTAGGGCAGAACATTTTGTTTAATTATGGCTCCTTATGGTTTAGTGGGATGTCACGAACTTATGGTATTGATACTGACTTATCACGCAAAATATCACTTTAAATCGTGTTACGAACGTTGAATTGGTTTCACTTCCTACCCAGAAATCCTGTTACAAGCAAACCAGACAATTCGCTAATATACGAAGCCTACTCAAGACCCTATAATAACTGGAAAAAAATAGTACAAAAAACGAAAGGGGATCTAGTAGCGTCGATAAAGGAAGATAGCCAATTGTATATCACAATACTGTTTCTAACACTATATTTTATTTTATAACCACATATAATCCCATACCCTCAGCTACTTTCCGAATTGCCTCCAATTGTCAGTTGTATGTCCACTCTTACCTTGTTTACACTTATTTTCTTTAGCCTATTAAAATGCTCTTGTTTAACATATACCTTAATAAAGGAAAATTAGACCGAGTAATCATTTCTTAAACATTCCTTCACGAATATTGGCTACTCTGCCTCTCGTCCTTTCTTTTACTTGCTCCCTCTTTCAGCCCCCTTGAGATATGGAACGAGTGACTTCATCCTGCACCATCCTTAAAGCCTTGGATATCGCAAAGGGACATAAGGTTGCGATTTCTAAAAGCTCATACCTTCAATGGACCTATCCTTGACCTCCAGTTGCACATTCACAACGCAACTTTCATGAAGCGCGCCAACTGTGATACTGACTAAAACCATCTACATTCATATCTTATAAATTATTTACTCAGCTGTGTAATTTATTACAGTGTATATTGTATCATTTGTATCAATTTGATCTTGCCTGTAAAATGGCATGCCTCATGTAACAAACTGTTATTTGAGAATAAATTATTATTACTATAAATTGAAGGCTATTTAAATCGGGCTCTAAAAAGTGGAGTGATATGAGAGAGTTTATAGTTGTCTATTTTTCGCTGTTTGGTGAATGTGGTGTTGATAAGATAGAATCCTCTTGTTTTGTTATAGCAGAGTGAACCACATTCAGGCCAGAAATGTCATTATTTAAGTGCTGAAGTTTTCGATACATCTGTCCATTGCCTAGGTTTGTAGAATCACGATCTGCTTCGTTATTAGTACCACTCTAATCATAGACTTAATCCTGAAATCGTAGATTTAGACTGGAGATAGAACAATATATTCAATATTAGCAAAGATAACTTTACATAAGTACGACCATGCCTGCCGAGCCATGTCATCCAATGGATTCGAATTAATTCAATTCTCTCCTCCCGTCTTCTCTATCGCTGAGTTTTTCTCCGCGTTAAATGTTGAATATCCATTTTTCCAGCTGTCTCATGTTTAGATTTGAGGATTGTGTAGTTAGAGCCTAGTGACACTACAGGTTTACTTCTGAAACGTCTTTTGAGTTACAGGTAGTTATCTCGTTATTGTGGGTAGCATACATTTTTAAGTGCTTCAAACACTATTTTTCCTGAAATGCTGCTTCATAACCTTAGTTGTCGGTAGGGTCATTAGGACCTAACAACTATTTTGTGCACTGGTTACTTTTTTGCACAACCTGCCTGTACGTAGCATCTTCGCTGGTTCGTTTGTATCCCTCGCAATCGTGCCCTTTGTGTTTGACTTTTGAATGATGCGATTTTCTATGAATTCAGGTTCGTATTAGACTTCGTAGACCATTTGCGAGTCCGATTGTTTTGTAGTAAGTCAGATCTTGTTTAGTAAAAAAGTGAGCGTCCAAATCAAGCTCAGGGCAGGGTCTCCAGTTTCTCTCCTGTCGACTGTCCAGTACTTGTTGTTAGAATGATGTTTCAGTTCAGTTTATCATATAAAATTCAATCTTGTAATGGCATGATAGCAATGCTTTCAGTTAAATATTGTTCGCTTTCTTAGGTGCGTTACAAGAGTGAAAGTGTATATCTACTCCTCTACTGAGTAGCTGATCTAACGTTTTTCAATAATTCTAGTTATTGAATGAGATTAAGGAACAGAACTTGTAAAAAGTTGTCACCTTCATTGTACGCTAGCTCAGTGAAGTTGACTTTAAAGCTTGTCAAGATTGAGATGTGAGTGTTTCAAAGACGATTTATGTGGGATTGTCCCTGTTGTATACAATTGTCGAACTCGATGTCAGCAGTGAACGTACTGAAAGTGACTCCGACGAGGGATCTCTAGGTATCAAGGTTTATCTCTGAAGATCATGCAGATTCGCCAAGACTGATGAACTTTTTAATATGCTCTCAAGCAGAAATTCAAGTACAAGAGAGTTCAGTCTCCTATTCTGGTTTTCCTGTGTTCATAAAATAGAGACATGAAAAGTATTGGGAGTTCATGTTCTATCTAATGAGATGCTCGTGCTTAAATTAATTGTGAAAATTGGTATCAATCCAAAACGAACCGAACTAAACACAAAATATTGCAACAAACTCTTCAATGTACATGATTCTGCTTAAATTTTCACTGGGTTGATTAAGTATAAATCCTAAAACAATATATGTCTCTCACGAGCTTGAGACTGCAGAGACTTTGTAACTTAAGCTCACCGTAATTTTCCGGAATTTTTTGAAGTTAAGAATTTGATTTAAATAACTGTCTAGTTCTTGCACACATTGATTGCCAGTATATGTGTATTTACGTCGATTAAGCTCCACATTTAAAAGTGCCTGGTGTTTTAACGAACCTAATTCACTGAAGAATATAATCGCTACCAAAGCTTGTAAGTGAACCTATATAGACAATCATAAATATAGTTGGTCACTTATTAGCATCGTTTTAGCTAACAAGCTGACTGTGAATAATCAGTTTTACGGAACAGTACACGTGATTATCAATCAATAGACTAATAGAATAATCACTTGACGTGGATAAAAATCAACCGAACAAGCATTAGTGAGTATGAGATTAATTAATAGATTGAGTTTCTTTAATTGACTTAACAAACGTAAAATTCTGGTTCAGGCCGATATTATCACATTTATTTATGCTACTAATCCAATAAACCTATGTCACAACCGTAAATTTACCTTGGTACGATTGCCTAGTCTACCAGGTCATATCTGGAAGTCACATCATTATCCGTGCTGTCTCGTCTTAACGTGGCAGTAATTAGTTGAGGCTAAGAACTTCAGACGAATACACTTGGGCTGGGATGAGTAATATATTTGATATGAAAGCGATAGGCTACACAGTGGTGACCACATTTGCATGACCTAGCCATGATACAACCATTAAGATTTTCCGTGTTTCCAATCACTGACCTTTAAGCTTACTTAATTACTTACGCCTGTTACTCCAAATGGAGCATAGGCTGCCGACCAGCATTCTCCAACTCAATCTGTCCTGGGCCTTTCTTTCTAGTTCTATCCAATTGTTATTCAGTTTTCTCATGTCTATCTATATTTCTCGACGTAATGTACTCTTTAGTCCTCCTCCTTCCCTTTGGCCTTGAGGATTCCGACTGAGGGCTTGCTTTGTGACGCAGATGGGTGCTTTCCTCAACGTGTGTCCTATCCACTTCCAGCATTTCTTCTCGATTTCGTCCTTTTTTGCAATTCCGTTTGTTCTCTCCCACATAAGTTATTGCCGATAGTGTCTCTCCAACGGATCCGAAGTGTTTTGCAAAGACAACTGTTCAAAACACTTGTATCTTCTGGATGATGATTTTCGTAGTTCTTCGAATTTCCGTCCCATACAGTAGAACTGTCTTGACATTTGTGTTGAGAATTCTGACCTTGGTATTGGTTGACAGTTTTTTGAGTTCCAGATGTTCTTCAACTGTAAATATGCTGCTCTTGCTTTGTCGATCCTCGCATTTATATCTGCACCATATCCACCGTGTTCATCAGTGATGCTGTCCAGATATGTAAAGGTTTTTGCATGTTCCAAATCTTTTCCGACAAGTTTGATTCGATTGGCGCAAGCTGTGTTGTATCGGCGAATCATGCTTTCGCCTTTGTGAATGCTGAAGCCTACTGCTGCTGAGGCTGCTGCTACACTGGTCGTCCTCTCCTCCATCTGTTGTTGCGTGTGAGATAAAAGAGCCAGATTATCTGCGAAGTCTAGATCGTCCAGCTGCATTCTAGCTTCCAGACGAATAAATCTTTACAAGATGACAAAATATGAGTGCTACCTATAAAATGATCAAGAAAAGGATAAGTTTTAACAAAGAGGAGTGTAAATGAAAATGACATGAAGTTCTTTCAATATTGTGATAAATTAGACAGTGATGTTTACAGTTTGGAGAAGAATTTTTCCAAAAATTAACACTTCCTCTTATTATTTCTCAAGAATTACTTAAAATCTATTTTTAGGTTGCTCAAAAATTTATCGCGAATTTTGGAAGGATTCTATTAAAACGTTTCAAAAATGGCAGTGATTTTGTATTTGTTGTGATTAGCCTCGCTTGTTGCGTCAAAAATTTGAACAACCAAACTGCTTGTTCCCCGCTGGGGAAGGAATGCAGTACGTTGAGTGTAAAAAGTGGTTCCATATGACGTATACACGTCTAAGTCCCACCGCATACAAAAGTTGCTCGAGGCCAAACTTGCATTGACTTTGTATGTTTTGCCGTACAAATAAGACGCTACTAATCCAGGAGGCTATGAGCCTATCGGCTTTGGCTTGTAAGAAGAACGATGGCGGTTGTGCTCATAACACGAACACTGACAGTGAAGGATGTGTCAGCGTAGTACGTGCTGCTGTAGCACGAGTTAAACACCCGACTGTGATTGACGGAAAAATGAAAACATTAACGAGGTGTGAAGTGCCGCTTGATTATGAAATTGGCAATCAAACACCTCTAGTAGAACTTGAAGACCTGGATAAAACTGTCACCGCTCCAAATACCTTAGATTTGTCTGATCTGAGTGGATTTCAGTACGAAGAAAAATAAATGGGAAGAAGAAAGCTGTAGGCAATAGGCAGCTTAATAAATAATCATGGGTGAACTCCCATTATGAGTCACAAAATACACTACCAAAGTCTGATAGTAAGAGAGAATTACACCCTGGCGTGACTAAGAAGAATCTAATCTCATCGAATATTATTGTGAGTAATTTACTGGATTCAAACGAACGTGATCCCCAAATTAGACACGCGCACGATTTAGAGAAGCTCGGAGAATATATTCGTAGCATCTTACCAGATATCTCTAAGGGAGTTCAGGTCAAAAAATTGACTAGAATAGGTAAGAGGACCGTGAACATTGTTGAACCCTGACCTTGTAGACTCCTTAAGGTAATTTTAGGATCGGAGAAGCAAGATGATCTGTTAAATAGCGCTCGTAGTCATGACAATTCCGACATTCGAATAAGACCTGATTTATCTCTTGAAGATAGAATAAAAAGAAAGAAGGCACTAGCTAGACTAAAAACCCGTCGACAAAACGGTGAGGAATGTCTCGGGTTAGTGGGTTTTTGGATAGTCAGGTCATGGAATCGAATGCTACTAAATCCTGTGTGGATGAACCATCTTTCCTAGGAGTTTTGTATGCCAACGCTCGTAGTTTAAGAAATAAATTCTATGAGCTTGAAACATTGGTGAACAGATTAAAGCCACTCATTGTAGCAGTGACAGAATCTTGGTTAGTCCGTGACTTAGACATTACTCCTGAATTATCCGGACACCACTACCTAAGGAGTGATAGACATAGATGTAGGAAATGAGGTGGCGTCCTTTTATACATAACCAATAACATAAATATCCGCTCTTCTGCTAGCGAATCCCATGATAATGAAACTTGTGAAGTCATTAGTTGTGGACTGGCTATCGGATGTAATACATTTATGCTCGGTGTCATCTATTGCAGCCCAATCGCTCTAGCTGATGATTGTATTTTAGAACACATTCATCTTTGGAGTGAAAGTACTAGATGCTTGATAATAGGATATTTTGGTATTAGTTGAACTGAGATGAACACGGAAGGACCTATAAACTCCTTTGATAGTAGGTTCCTGATAACAATAATGAAGTATGCATTAATGCAACATGTATCCAGACCCACACGTTTTGGTGCTAACCAAGGTTCTTCTCTGTTGGACTTGGTAATCACTCATGGGACTGAGGATACTGTTGACCTAAATATTCTTCCACTGTTAGTGAATAACGATCACGTTGTTTTGTCATTCACGTTTAGAACTAGTGACATATTATATGATCATGTTAAACCCCGCCCAAATGTATGGAGAGCTAACATATCAGCCATGCAGGAGTGGGCTGCTAAGACTGATTGGTCTATAGATACTGGTTTATCAGTTGAAGAAGCATGATCTGTATTTAAAAGTAAGTTTAGTTTAGTTGCGCGATCATTCATAATATATCTGTTACCTCATATACCGAATAACAGTCCACCATGGATAAGCAAACCAGTCACGAAACTTCTGAGAAGCAGGAAAAAGCATTGGAATATGTTCATCTCTATTGGCTTAGAACAATACAGATCCAGTTATTGTGAGATCAGGGAGGTTTGAAAAGCGTTCATAAGTAAGACTAGACGATCAAGTGAAAAACACTTGGTTAGGGATTGTAGATATAGTCAGAAATGGCTATTCTTGTATATAAAAAGCGATGGAATTTCATCACTTTTGTTACAAGGAAATTCGTTAATCTTGGCAAGGAATGATATGGAAAAAGCTGAAGCTCTATCGCAGTATTTCAGTACAGCGTTTTCGATCGGTGGTGAAGAACGACCAACGATTCATTGTGATTATATTGACTCGTCGATGGACCCTTTAGTCATTGAGAAAGGCACTGTCTTAAGGCTACTTCAGCACATGAAACCTGATAAGTTCAGCGGTCCTGATGATATTAATCCTAGGATTATGAAAAGCATATCCGATGTAATTGCTGAACCTTTGTCGACACTTTTGGCATATCCCTGAGGCAGTCCAGACCTCCCAGAGTCTGGAAATACGCGATAATTAGTTTAGTGTATGAGGCTGGGAGTAGGGATTTAGTTAGTAACTATAGACACGTTAGCTTAACTAGCAAAGTTGTAAAACCGATGGAAAAAATCATTCGGATATCTGTTATAACTATGTTGAAGGGCATAATCTTTTCTCCTGGGTACAACTTGGTTTTCAGAGAGGCCTATCATGCTTGACAAATCTCATTCCAAGAGAAGATTGCGCTGCTGCAAAAGATCGGAATATCCCCGTAGATATGATCTTCATAGTTCTAAGTGAGGCCTTCAATAAGGTTTCCCATTATGATCATAAATTCAAACAGGAAAGTTTTGAAATCCATTATACAGTCGTAGATTGGATAAGTAACTTTCTCCATGACAGGAGAGGAAGGGTAAGGGCTAATGGAGCTCTCTCGTCGTGGGTACCTGTGAAAAGTAGAGTTCCGCAAGGTACAATCCTCGGTCTTCTTCTCTTTTCACTTTATGTAAATGAATGGCCAATTGTAGCGAAATAAGCCGTCTTACTCTTTGCTGATAAAATAAAGAATTGGTGACCCATACACAATATGTCGGTTAGAATAGTATTACAGGATGATCTTAACTGATTAGTGGCATTGATGAATAAGTGGTCACTAGAAGTAAGTCCTAGCAAGGGTACGATGATGCAGTTAAAAAAGTGTGATGATTCGTATCACTACACAATATGTAGATTCGTGGTACTCAAAGTAAGAAACTATAAAGATTTAGGAGTCATACTAAGCAGTGATCTCAAAACCACCTGTCAATGTAAAGCTGCTGCTGCGAAGGAATGAAGGGTATTATGGTCTATTAGTAGGTCTTCCTAGTATTTAGACGACGAAATATTTAAATTGTTATACCCGATTTTCGTGCGACCACATTGAAATATGGGATTCAAGCAGTGAGTTCACGTAATATTAGCACCTTCTGTTGATATATTCAAAACGAGATTGGAACTACACAGTGCTACATACTGTAAGGATTAATATAATTCGATAGACCTATCCTTAATACTGAAGACTGTTTGTTTAAATTTATGAGGAATTAGAACAAAATTGAATATTACACCTGTTGTTGGGCAGCGCACCAGGGGTATCGCGACACATTTTTGCGCTACTTTTTCACTTCTGCTTTCTGCACAGCCGAAATTCGAAATTAACTATGAATAAATTTGAGAGTCTATTTTCCGTTTTCATAATTAGGTGAAAAGGGGTTTTTCGTTTTGCGTTACATGGTATCTTGAAGTCCTTGAAAATTCATCATTCAGATTGTGGTGGACCAAAATGTATAATAACCAAAAATTAGCGATAAAGTTATTACGTCCAAAAGTTAATGTAACAATAACAATTTATAAATTAGTAACATAAAATAAAAGTTCAGGGACGTTACTTAAATCAGCTAGTTGTTGTGTGTTCCGTTGAGCTTTGGTCCCAAAAATCCACAATTATAAATGAGTAATTACTCCAATGAGATAAATATGACTCCAGTAAGTTTCTTTGGCGTAGGATGTAATAGAAATGGTACAATAAAAATTTGGGACGTTACTTAAATTCACCAAATGTTGCGTGTTTTGATTAGATCCGGTATTGTAAATCCACAATTATAAATGCTTGGTAATTCTGATCGGGCTGACGAACTCTCCAGTGATATAACCAACGTAGGGTGTGATATATTCCAATTACAGTTTATAAATGTAGATGGTATTTGATTTAAACTTTAGTTACCTCAAGCACAAACGGAGATAGAACGACGAATGTGTGGGTAGCAGTGTATTCGTTAGCCAGCATCAGTATGTCACGCTATGTCAGTATCACAACGGAAAGTGTGTTCAAGGTCATCCACTTAAACAACAGTTGCAGTCATTCAATGTTAAAAATACATACAATGAAAGATTTGCAAAATAAATACAAATAATATTAAAAACTATTTACAAAATAAGCTTGTCAGTCATATCTCCGCATAGCTCCCCCCAGAGTGTCCGGAGTTAACACTGGTTATAATAACAAAAAACATTGTAAGAATATATACGTATATACAAAAATAATATTTACAGATATAACCAATAAAGATGTGGAGATGCGTACGATATATATATATTAGTGAGGTATACCGTGTGTTGTGTGAGAATAGCGATGATGTAGCATAGCATAACGAACACACAAAAAATTGAAAACACCATCATTTAATGTCTTGTAGTGGCATTGGACAATAACCACACACTCATCAAGGCTGAACACGAGACAACTCGGAAAATAGATATTCAATATTTAACGCTGAGAGAGACCTAACGATGAGTAAGGCGGGAGGAATGGGTTGAATGAACCAGGGTTGATCGAATGGCATGGCTCGGCCATGTAGGCGTGGTCCCTGCAGAATATTACCTTATATCTTTTATTAATATTGAACATATTGTTCTCTCTCTAGCCTATGCTTGTTCTCAATCGTGTATTGGTAATTGTTATGATACAGTGAGTTGGTGTAGACGATGATGTGACTTACACGTAAGATCTTATAGATTAGGCAGTTATATCATGACAAATGT
Organism: Schistosoma margrebowiei; assembly: GCA_944470205.2. Lineage (NCBI taxonomy): Eukaryota > Metazoa > Platyhelminthes > Trematoda > Strigeidida > Schistosomatidae > Schistosoma > Schistosoma margrebowiei. Next base: position 10,233,522 of record OX104025.1, read on the forward strand.
ACAATTTTAGGATTACATCTATTATTAGAGCAGTGCTAATATCATAGTAGACTATAATTTGGTAAGCCCGACTAAAGAAACACAACCTATTATTTTTAATCCTTATTTCCACCTTAACCTCAATCGATTTCTATTTGTGTAAATCCATTAATAATAATAATAATAATCTATTCTCAAATAACAGTTTGTTACATGATCCATGCCAGTTTACAAACAAGATCAATTTGATACAAATGATACAATATTCACTGCAGTAAATTCTAATAGTCCTCTGATTAATGCTTACATGTATTATCGTAATGTTATATCGATTAGTTCTCATAACATACTAACTCAATCGATAATAAAAACTGGTCGTCTATATTAACTAATTAGCTTTGATGGTTCGCTAACAAGCTTTAATAGCTTACACATGCTTCAGCGACATAGTTTTGTTTAAACATAAAGCTCTAGCAAATATGACCTGTGGGTAGCGTAAATATACCTTGACTAACAATGCAATCAAGGACTAAATAGTTGTCTGGATCTAATTCCCAGTGTTCCTTCACTTAACACCTCATTCTCTTTTAAAATATGCACTATCCTGTAATATCTTTTCTTCCGAACACTGCCTGCCTAATTTCATAGTATCGAGTTCCAATGCCAAACGACAAGGATGACACTTCACCAAGAACATACGATGGATCGTTCAGTGGTCACCACACAAGGAACTTCTCAATTGGACTGGAGGTGTGTTTCTGCGTCTTACTGCGTTGACAGTGGAGACAGCTACGTGTCCAACGTTTAACATCCGAGTTGATTTTTGGCCACACAAAACGTTCGGTAATGAGCTTTGTTGTTGCTCTGATGCCTGAGTGTGGAAGACCGTGCAAGAGCCGAAATATATTTCGTCGACAAGCCTGTGGGATAAACGGACGATTGTTGCCTGTTGAGATGTCACAGATGGTAAATGAGTCTGAATGAGTCTGAATTGGTACGTGTTTGAGTATCAAGTTAGACTTTTCTTTGCAGTTTTTTACATCTGCGTCGTCTACTTGCAATTTTGCGATTGTTTCCAGATCGATGTCTTGCTTACGTACCAAAGTATTTACGTCCTTTCGTGATAGTGCGTCAGCTACGACGTTAGTGTGTCCTTTGACAAATTGAATATCTGTCGTAAACAAGTAGGTTCGCTACTCAGCTTTTCTTCCTCGTCTGCTCTAGTGGTGGTTGCTGGGAGGGGTTGATTAAGTGCAGTAGTATCTTCTTTGTCTTAAAGGGCTTCGTAAAAGGCTAGTTTCATTCTGTCTATGGAAATTGTCTCCGTGTTCCCATTTTTATTGATAACGAAGTATTTGCTTGTTCAATTGATTACTTGGTATGGTCCTTCGTACGGTTGCTTCAGTGGTTTTTTAACTGCATCAACACGAACAAAAACGAACTTGTATGTTTCTAGGTTTTTGTCAAGTTGCACTCGGTTGTTATGTTCCTGAGGCGGTGTGGCTTTGATTCTATCCACGGTTTGTAGTAATTGGTTGACGAAACGGCTTGGGTCTGTTGCTGTTGCTGGATATGAGTCTACGAGTTGTCCTGGTAATGTGCGAGTTATACCATAGACTAACTCAGCAGCTGTACACCCTATGTCCTCTTTGATGGTTGAACGGATACCTAGGAGCACAAGAGGTAATGCGTCTCTCCATTTTGATGTCATTTTGTGCCATCAGCGAGCTTTTTAGTTGGCGGTGAAATCTTTCGACCAAGCCATTAGCTGCTGGGTGGTAAGCTGTGGTTTTAATGTGATTGACCCCTAGAACTTTAGTGAACTCCTGAAAAAGGACATTAAAACTGGGGACCACGATCTGTCGTGATTATTGATGGTACTCCATAGTTAGATATCCAGCGGTCGCGGAAGACTGAAGCGACTGTTTCTGCCGAAATGTATTTTATGGGGCAGGCTTTGGACCATCTAGTAAACCTGTCTACTGCAGTAAGGATGTGCGTGAAAGAGTTTGATGGTGGAAGAAGCCCCATTAAATCTAAATGCACGTGCTGGAAGCGTTTGTCAGGGATAAGGAACTTCTCAATTGGACTGGAGGTGTGTTTCTGCGTCTTACTGCGTTGACAGTGGAGACAGCTACGTGTCCAACGTTTAACATCCGAGTTGATTTTTGGCCACACAAAACGTTCGGTAATGAGCTTTGTTGTTGCTCTGATGCCTGTGTGTGGAAGACCGTGCAAGAGCCGAAATATATTTCGTCGACAAGCCTGTGGGATAAACGGACGATTGTTGCCTGTTGAGATGTCACAGATGGTAAATGAGTCTGAATGAGTCTGAATTGGTACGTGTTTGAGTATCAAGTTAGACTTTTCTTTGCAGTTTTTTACATCTGCGTCGTCTACTTGCAATTTTGCGATTGTTTCCAGATCGATGTCTTGCTTACGTACCAAAGTATTTACGTCCTTTCGTGATAGTGCGTCAGCTACGACGTTAGTGTGTCCTTTGACAAATTGAATATCTGTCGTAAACAAGTAGGTTCGCTACTCAGCTTTTCTTCCTCGTCTGCTCTAGTGGTGGTTGCTGGGAGGGGTTGATTAAGTGCAGTAGTATCTTCTTTGTCTTAAAGGGCTTCGTAAAAGGCTAGTTTCATTCTGTCTATGGAAATTGTCTCCGTGTTCCCATTTTTATTGATAACGAAGTATTTGCTTGTTCAATTGATTACTTGGTATGGTCCTTCGTACGGTTGCTTCAGTGGTTTTTTAACTGCATCAACACGAACAAAAACGAACTTGTATGTTTCTAGGTTTTTGTCAAGTTGCACTCGGTTGTTATGTTCCTGAGGCGGTGTGGCTTTGATTCTATCCACGGTTTGTAGTAATTGGTTGACGAAACGGCTTGGGTCTGTTGCTGTTGCTGGATATGAGTCTACGAGTTGTCCTGGTAATGTGCGAGTTATACCATAGACTAACTCAGCAGCTGTACACCCTATGCCCTCTTTGATGGTTGAACGGATACCTAGGAGCACAAGAGGTAATGCGTCTCTCCATTTTGATGTCATTTTGTGCCATCAGCGAGCTTTTTATTTGGCGGTGAAATCTTTCGACCAAGCCATTAGCTGCTGGGTGGTAAGCTGTGGTTTTAATGTGATTGACCCCTAGAACTTTAGTGAACTCCTGAAAAAGGACATTAAAACTGGGGACCACGATCTGTCGTGATTATTGATGGTACTCCATAGTTAGATATCCAGCGGTCGCGGAAGACTGAAGCGACTGTTTCTGCCGAAATGTATTTTATGGGGCAGGCTTTGGACCATCTAGTAAACCTGTCTACTGCAGTAAGGATGTGCGTGAAAGAGTTTGATGGTGGAAGAAGCCCCATTAAATCTAAATGCACGTGCTGGAAGCGTTTGTCAGGGATAAGGAACTTCTCAATTGGACTGGAGGTGTGTTTCTGCGTCTTACTGCGTTGACAGTGGAGACAGCTACGTGTCCAACGTTTAACATCCGAGTTGATTTTTGGCCACACAAAACGTTCGGTAATGAGCTTTGTTGTTGCTCTGATGCCTGAGTGTGGAAGACCGTGCAAGAGCCGAAATATATTTCGTCGACAAGCCTGTGGGATAAACGGACGATTGTTGCCTGTTGAGATGTCACAGATGGTAAATGAGTCTGAATGAGTCTGAATTGGTACGTGTTTGAGTATCAAGTTAGACTTTTCTTTGCAGTTTTTTACATCTGCGTCGTCTACTTGCAATTTTGCGATTGTTTCCAGATCGATGTCTTGCTTACGTACCAAAGTATTTACGTCCTTTCGTGATAGTGCGTCAGCTACGACGTTAGTGTGTCCTTTGACAAATTGAATATCTGTCGTAAACAAGTAGGTTCGCTACTCAGCTTTTCTTCCTCGTCTGCTCTAGTGGTGGTTGCTGGGAGGGGTTGATTAAGTGCAGTAGTATCTTCTTTGTCTTAAAGGGCTTCGTAAAAGGCTAGTTTCATTCTGTCTATGGAAATTGTCTCCGTGTTCCCATTTTTATTGATAACGAAGTATTTGCTTGTTCAATTGATTACTTGGTATGGTCCTTCGTACGGTTGCTTCAGTGGTTTTTTAACTGCATCAACACGAACAAAAACGAACTTGTATGTTTCTAGGTTTTTGTCAAGTTGCACTCGGTTGTTATGTTCCTGAGGCGGTGTGGCTTTGATTCTATCCACGGTTTGTAGTAATTGGTTGACGAAACGGCTTGGGTCTGTTGCTGTTGCTGGATATGAGTCTACGAGTTGTCCTGGTAATGTGCGAGTTATACCATAGACTAACTCAGCAGCTGTACACCCTATGTCCTCTTTGATGGTTGAACGGATACCTAGGAGCACAAGAGGTAATGCGTCTCTCCATTTTGATGTCATTTTGTGCCATCAGCGAGCTTTTTAGTTGGCGGTGAAATCTTTCGACCAAGCCATTAGCTGCTGGGTGGTAAGCTGTGGTTTTAATGTGATTGACCCCTAGAACTTTAGTGAACTCCTGAAAAAGGACATTAAAACTGGGGACCACGATCTGTCGTGATTATTGATGGTACTCCATAGTTAGATATCCAGCGGTCGCGGAAGACTGAAGCGACTGTTTCTGCCGAAATGTATTTTATGGGGCAGGCTTTGGACCATCTAGTAAACCTGTCTACTGCAGTAAGGATGTGCGTGAAAGAGTTTGATGGTGGAAGAAGCCCCATTAAATCTAAATGCACGTGCTGGAAGCGTTTGTCAGGGATAAGGAACTTCTCAATTGGACTGGAGGTGTGTTTCTGCGTCTTACTGCGTTGACAGTGGAGACAGCTACGTGTCCAACGTTTAACATCCGAGTTGATTTTTGGCCACACAAAACGTTCGGTAATGAGCTTTGTTGTTGCTCTGATGCCTGTGTGTGGAAGACCGTGCAAGAGCCGAAATATATTTCGTCGACAAGCCTGTGGGATAAACGGACGATTGTTGCCTGTTGAGATGTCACAGATGGTAAATGAGTCTGAATGAGTCTGAATTGGTACGTGTTTGAGTATCAAGTTAGACTTTTCTTTGCAGTTTTTTACATCTGCGTCGTCTACTTGCAATTTTGCGATTGTTTCCAGATCGATGTCTTGCTTACGTACCAAAGTATTTACGTCCTTTCGTGATAGTGCGTCAGCTACGACGTTAGTGTGTCCTTTGACAAATTGAATATCTGTCGTAAACAAGTAGGTTCGCTACTCAGCTTTTCTTCCTCGTCTGCTCTAGTGGTGGTTGCTGGGAGGGGTTGATTAAGTGCAGTAGTATCTTCTTTGTCTTAAAGGGCTTCGTAAAAGGCTAGTTTCATTCTGTCTATGGAAATTGTCTCCGTGTTCCCATTTTTATTGATAACGAAGTATTTGCTTGTTCAATTGATTACTTGGTATGGTCCTTCGTACGGTTGCTTCAGTGGTTTTTTAACTGCATCAACACGAACAAAAACGAACTTGTATGTTTCTAGGTTTTTGTCAAGTTGCACTCGGTTGTTATGTTCCTGAGGCGGTGTGGCTTTGATTCTATCCACGGTTTGTAGTAATTGGTTGACGAAACGGCTTGGGTCTGTTGCTGTTGCTGGATATGAGTCTACGAGTTGTCCTGGTAATGTGCGAGTTATACCATAGACTAACTCAGCAGCTGTACACCCTATGTCCTCTTTGATGGTTGAACGGATACCTAGGAGCACAAGAGGTAATGCGTCTCTCCATTTTGATGTCATTTTGTGCCATCAGCGAGCTTTTTAGTTGGCGGTGAAATCTTTCGACCAAGCCATTAGCTGCTGGGTGGTAAGCTGTGGTTTTAATGTGATTGACCCCTAGAACTTTAGTGAACTCCTGAAAAAGGACATTAAAACTGGGGACCACGATCTGTCGTGATTATTGATGGTACTCCATAGTTAGATATCCAGCGGTCGCGGAAGACTGAAGCGACTGTTTCTGCCGAAATGTATTTTATGGGGCAGGCTTTGGACCATCTAGTAAACCTGTCTACTGCAGTAAGGATGTGCGTGAAAGAGTTTGATGGTGGAAGAAGCCCCATTAAATCTAAATGCACGTGCTGGAAGCGTTTGTCAGGGATAAGGAACTTCTCAATTGGACTGGAGGTGTGTTTCTGCGTCTTACTGCGTTGACAGTGGAGACAGCTACGTGTCCAACGTTTAACATCCGAGTTGATTTTTGGCCACACAAAACGTTCGGTAATGAGCTTTGTTGTTGCTCTGATGCCTGAGTGTGGAAGACCGTGCAAGAGCCGAAATATATTTCGTCGACAAGCCTGTGGGATAAACGGACGATTGTTGCCTGTTGAGATGTCACAGATGGTAAATGAGTCTGAATGAGTCTGAATTGGTACGTGTTTGAGTATCAAGTTAGACTTTTCTTTGCAGTTTTTTACATCTGCGTCGTCTACTTGCAATTTTGCGATTGTTTCCAGATCGATGTCTTGCTTACGTACCAAAGTATTTACGTCCTTTCGTGATAGTGCGTCAGCTACGACGTTAGTGTGTCCTTTGACAAATTGAATATCTGTCGTAAACAAGTAGGTTCGCTACTCAGCTTTTCTTCCTCGTCTGCTCTAGTGGTGGTTGCTGGGAGGGGTTGATTAAGTGCAGTAGTATCTTCTTTGTCTTAAAGGGCTTCGTAAAAGGCTAGTTTCATTCTGTCTATGGAAATTGTCTCCGTGTTCCCATTTTTATTGATAACGAAGTATTTGCTTGTTCAATTGATTACTTGGTATGGTCCTTCGTACGGTTGCTTCAGTGGTTTTTTAACTGCATCAACACGAACAAAAACGAACTTGTATGTTTCTAGGTTTTTGTCAAGTTGCACTCGGTTGTTATGTTCCTGAGGCGGTGTGGCTTTGATTCTATCCACGGTTTGTAGTAATTGGTTGACGAAACGGCTTGGGTCTGTTGCTGTTGCTGGATATGAGTCTACGAGTTGTCCTGGTAATGTGCGAGTTATACCATAGACTAACTCAGCAGCTGTACACCCTATGTCCTCTTTGATGGTTGAACGGATACCTAGGAGCACAAGAGGTAATGCGTCTCTCCATTTTGATGTCATTTTGTGCCATCAGCGAGCTTTTTATTTGGCGGTGAAATCTTTCGACCAAGCCATTAGCTGCTGGGTGGTAAGCTGTGGTTTTAATGTGATTGACCCCTAGAACTTTAGTGAACTCCTGAAAAAGGACATTAAAACTGGGGACCACGATCTGTCGTGATTATTGATGGTACTCCATAGTTAGATATCCAGCGGTCGCGGAAGACTGAAGCGACTGTTTCTGCCGAAATGTATTTTATGGGGCAGGCTTTGGACCATCTAGTAAACCTGTCTACTGCAGTAAGGATGTGCGTGAAAGAGTTTGATGGTGGAAGAAGCCCCATTAAATCTAAATGCACGTGCTGGAAGCGTTTGTCAGGGATAAGGAACTTCTCAATTGGACTGGAGGTGTGTTTCTGCGTCTTACTGCGTTGACAGTGGAGACAGCTACGTGTCCAACGTTTAACATCCGAGTTGATTTTTGGCCACACAAAACGTTCGGTAATGAGCTTTGTTGTTGCTCTGATGCCTGAGTGTGGAAGACCGTGCAAGAGCCGAAATATATTTCGTCGACAAGCCTGTGGGATAAACGGACGATTGTTGCCTGTTGAGATGTCACAGATGGTAAATGAGTCTGAATGAGTCTGAATTGGTACGTGTTTGAGTATCAAGTTAGACTTTTCTTTGCAGTTTTTTACATCTGCGTCGTCTACTTGCAATTTTGCGATTGTTTCCAGATCGATGTCTTGCTTACGTACCAAAGTATTTACGTCCTTTCGTGATAGTGCGTCAGCTACGACGTTAGTGTGTCCTTTGACAAATTGAATATCTGTCGTAAACAAGTAGGTTCGCTACTCAGCTTTTCTTCCTCGTCTGCTCTAGTGGTGGTTGCTGGGAGGGGTTGATTAAGTGCAGTAGTATCTTCTTTGTCTTAAAGGGCTTCGTAAAAGGCTAGTTTCATTCTGTCTATGGAAATTGTCTCCGTGTTCCCATTTTTATTGATAACGAAGTATTTGCTTGTTCAATTGATTACTTGGTATGGTCCTTCGTACGGTTGCTTCAGTGGTTTTTTAACTGCATCAACACGAACAAAAACGAACTTGTATGTTTCTAGGTTTTTGTCAAGTTGCACTCGGTTGTTATGTTCCTGAGGCGGTGTGGCTTTGATTCTATCCACGGTTTGTAGTAATTGGTTGACGAAACGGCTTGGGTCTGTTGCTGTTGCTGGATATGAGTCTACGAGTTGTCCTGGTAATGTGCGAGTTATACCATAGACTAACTCAGCAGCTGTACACCCTATGTCCTCTTTGATGGTTGAACGGATACCTAGGAGCACAAGAGGTAATGCGTCTCTCCATTTTGATGTCATTTTGTGCCATCAGCGAGCTTTTTAGTTGGCGGTGAAATCTTTCGACCAAGCCATTAGCTGCTGGGTGGTAAGCTGTGGTTTTAATGTGATTGACCCCTAGAACTTTAGTGAACTCCTGAAAAAGGACATTAAAACTGGGGACCACGATCTGTCGTGATTATTGATGGTACTCCATAGTTAGATATCCAGCGGTCGCGGAAGACTGAAGCGACTGTTTCTGCCGAAATGTATTTTATGGGGCAGGCTTTGGACCATCTAGTAAACCTGTCTACTGCAGTAAGGATGTGCGTGAAAGAGTTTGATGGTGGAAGAAGCCCCATTAAATCTAAATGCACGTGCTGGAAGCGTTTGTCAGGGATAAGGAACTTCTCAATTGGACTGGAGGTGTGTTTCTGCGTCTTACTGCGTTGACAGTGGAGACAGCTACGTGTCCAACGTTTAACATCCGAGTTGATTTTTGGCCACACAAAACGTTCGGTAATGAGCTTTGTTGTTGCTCTGATGCCTGAGTGTGGAAGACCGTGCAAGAGCCGAAATATATTTCGTCGACAAGCCTGTGGGATAAACGGACGATTGTTGCCTGTTGAGATGTCACAGATGGTAAATGAGTCTGAATGAGTCTGAATTGGTACGTGTTTGAGTATCAAGTTAGACTTTTCTTTGCAGTTTTTTACATCTGCGTCGTCTACTTGCAATTTTGCGATTGTTTCCAGATCGATGTCTTGCTTACGTACCAAAGTATTTACGTCCTTTCGTGATAGTGCGTCAGCTACGACGTTAGTGTGTCCTTTGACAAATTGAATATCTGTCGTAAACTGGGAGATGTTATCCTGTTTTCGTGCTACTCAAGGTGAGTGTCGGTCGTACGAATTGTTGAATGACTAACATAAAGTTTTGTGATCGGCCATGATGTTTATGTTCTTTAAATTTTTTACCGGCTAAGTAGATAGCAAGTTACATTCGTCCAAACGTACTATAGCGTTCCTGGGCTGGTGACAGCCTCTTGAAATGAAACGCTACGTGATTAGTCATGTTATTTACCTGTTGTTGTAATACTACCTCAAGCAGCTTTCTGTAAGAGATCCGTACATTGGATCAAATGAGTGGTGTGGCCAGTATTGAGGTGTTGTAACATGGTAGCGTTGGCTATCAAGGACTTTACTCTTTCAAATGCCATTTTGGCATCAGGCGGTAGCTTGAATGTTTGATTCTTTTCCTTCCTCTTACCTTTTTTGTCACTTTTCAGTAAATCAGTTAACGGCTGTAACTCATCCGCACAACATGGTAGGAATCGGCAGTAGAAATTGCACGTCCCGAGAAAACGGCGTAATGACTTTATGGAAGTTAGTTCAGGGTAATTGGTAATAGCTTCAACCTTTTCTGGGAGTGGTTTGATGCCTTGAGAGTCAATGTAATGTCCTGAAAACTGTAAGGCTGGGACGGCGAATATACATTTAGAAGGATTGATAACAACGCCATGTTTCTTAAAACGTTCAAAGGGGATCTGAACATGCTGGGCGTGCTCCTCTATTGATGAGCTAGCGATCAAAACGTCGTCTATGTAGGCGAATACAAAGTCTAAACTTCTTGTGACATCATCCATGAATCGTTGGAATGTCTGGGCGGCATTTTTCAGTCCGAATGGCATTCTTAGAAACTCAAACAGATCAAAGGGTGCGATGATGGCTGTCTTCTCGATGTCTTCTGGTGCCATCGGAATTCGGTGGTATGCGCACACGAGATCGAGCTTCGAGAAAATGCATTTACCATGTAAGTTTAACGAGAAGTCATGTATATGTGGGATAGGATACCCATCAGGGATGGTTTGATTATTCAGACGGCGGTAGTCACCACACGGACGCCAGTCTTGGTCTTTCTTTGGTACCATGTGTAACGGCGAGGCCCAAGGACTATTAGATGGTCTGATGATACCAAGTTGCATCATGTGTTCAAATTCTCTCTTAGCTGTCTGCAACTTTGTTGGTGGTAATCTCCTCGCTCTGGCGCGAATGGGTGGTCTAGTGGTAGTGATATGGTGTTGCACCAGCTGTGGGTTACCTTCCTTTTGGTAATCTGATTAAGTAATGCACTGGTATTCTGTCAATATGTCGCTGAAAACGTTCGCAGGCTTCATTATTCGTACACCATGGATTTCATAGTCGTTAGAGAGTGTACCATTTACCTGTAAACGTGTGTTTACATCGATTAATCTCTTGTTGGTCATGTCTACTAACAAGTTGTACGCGCTCAGGAAATCGGCTTTGATGATGGGTTGTTTGACGTGAGCTCGAAATGACATTGGAACCTGGAACTAATGATACATTTAACTATATTTCGTACCTGAAGAATTGAAAAACGTTAAAGATCCTTAACAGCGTCATATGGACGCAAACGTAGATCGATGTCTGTTTTACTCCAAATTTTCCAGAACGTCAAAAGCAGAGGATCACCTCTTCTGAGCACTTTCGACACGGCTGTTTGTGTGGTTGCCTAGGCTTAATTGATGACGCTGGTAACAGCCAGCCCACATTGACTTCCGGGCAATCCAGTAATTTTTTATGTAATCATACACCCGTGGGAAATGCGTCCTTAGATGTTCGTACTTTCGAGTAAATCTGAGTATAATGCGATATGAAAAGTGTCTAAACTCAGTTAATTACAAGGTGAGTTCAACACCTGGGTATAACCGTGAACGCATTCTGGCGATATCGTCCTTGGTAAGCTGTTTATTGAACTTCCAAGAAACCAGATACCGTAAGCTATGAGTTGGTGTATTACTCAGTAGAAACATTCGTAAATATAAGCGTTCACTTGACGTCAACTGTCGTCTCGATGGGTCGACAAGAATATACCCTTCTGTGCAAGGATGGTTGTGCACGATTTGAATAGAGGTGACTTTCAGCTCACCATTTATTGCCCGGACCCAAAATCCAGATTGACAATGGCAATATTTCGACCTAAAGGATTGATTCATTTGAAGTAAGGCATACGTAGATGACCGACGTCGTCTCCTTTGTTTAGGTTGTGTTGGCGAGTTAGGAGTTGTATGCTCTTCAGAAGAATGATGATTATTATCATCATCTACATCCTGAAAGCGAGCGTCCGACCCTGACGAACTGCGTTTACGTTCATATGTACAGACATATCTCACGAAAAAGTACTTTAGAGTTGGATCATCACTGTTCCTTTTGCATACTGACATAACGTACTTAGTATGCGTATACTAAAAAAAATAATTATTAACCACAGAAGCCATATCACCTTATGCTGAGAATTCTATATTGTATCAAAAATATAATGTTGAATAAAGCTTCTAACAATAATAATAATGTACTTCTTTCAATTGAAAGAAGTACCTGTTTAAACAGGTCTCAAAATTGTCCCAACTTGTAAATCTTCGAGATGGCATAATATCATTGAAGATTCGTCCTATATCATCATCACGATGGCATCGTCTTCGCTACTTGAAGAATGACGTTATCAGACATGGCGTGGCTGAACTTAATTCAAGTCTAAAAATATCTTGATTTGACCGCTTCAGAAAATTTTCACGCACCAATAATTTTGAGACAGTTTGACCTTCAAGTTCTCGCAACCTCCACAGTGAACGATACCCCTGAAGCGTTGCCTGTGTGTTGACGCTAAGTTTATACTTTTATATTTTTGAGCAACAGTACAAACCAACGTTCTGAACAGTTTTAGCAGAGCTTAAGCCTTGCGAAAAATTAAGTACTTCACTTTTTAGTACTGAAAAAAAAGATAATTTAGTGTTAATTTTGAGGAGAGTCACTTTAGTGGTAATATTGGGTGAAAGTAGACATGTTGATAATTTTCAGGAAAAGTAAACAAATCGGTGCTAATGTTGGTGAGTATACTCAAGATTTCCCTTCGATAATGTGATTGTGGAAAAAGTACGCCTTATTTATCTCAGATTGGGGAAAAGGCGACATTTTAATGCATTATCGATTATTCACACTGGATTTTTCGCAGAATTTCCCCTTTTTTGTTTGACCGTTCAACCCATGTGTTGTATAACGTGATTTAGGAGCAACCAACTCTCAACTCAGTATTGTGTTACGCCCCTTCCCTCAAGCCTTAAGATGCTCCATGGTACTCCACTCAAAGTATTTCATTCACGTCGTCTACACCTGCCTAAGTATTGATGGTAACATTGTTACGTGTTCTAAAGATAGTAGTGTGTTATGACTTTCAAGCACTAAGTTGCGGGTTTTAACCTTGGTCTGCCTACCTCTATTTGGACATCCTGGTATAATCACTTTCCCTTATGTTTATAATGTAGCTCAAACCTGATTACGCGAGCGTGCATCTAGTTGCTTAGCAGAACATGACTGTTTCTTGTCGTTCGTGAGACACTGAACATTTGCTCGTACACAAACCTTCTAGCTTTGATTCTTTCCTAGGTTATTGATACTTTTGGTGGGACATTTTCATTGTTTTTGTCAATCGCGTAGTCAAATGGTTTCGTGGATAGACAAATATAAAATCCTACAAAGTAAGGTGTGCTTTTAACACACTTGTTAATTGTTATAGGTGATTTGTTCCTTGGACGTGTTGCTTTGTTATCTTTAGTTGTGCAAAATGCCGCTGTTGTCCTTGTGACTCGATATTCTCGTGCTAGAAAAGGAGATTTGTATTTTCCTACAACGGCAGTGGTGATGAGTGAATTAGTGAAACTTTTAGTTTGTTTTCTACTTGTTTTTTTCGAAGAGAAATGTTCTTTTGTCTCTTGTATACACAGTTTATGGGAAAATATATTGAAAGATCCGAAGGATTGTCTTTTAGTCTCCGTCCCCGGAATGATCTACACAATTCAAAACAACTTACTATTCGTTGGTTATTCAAATTTAGATGCTGTTTCTTTTCAGGTTAGTTACCTTGCGAATTATTTAGCGACTATCACTAGTTTGTTAAGAATTCCATCTAGTTCTCTTCTCATATTATGTTGATATAGTTATTTCAACGTCTGTTTTGTAGTTGTTTCGTGGTTTAATTTATGCGCTATTTCTGTTTCATATGGATTTGTCAACAGAAAAAAGATCAAGGTATATCTTACGTCCACGTTCTGTTAATGATCTAAGAAGTAACTAGTGATTAGTACGTAAGACAAGTTAACCAGAAACTAAAAACAGTCAAAACCTCAACTTCATAATGAAGGTTAGATTCTGTGCAGTGGTATAGAAGACTAACAATGAATCATACATTCAAGGCAACGTAGAGCCTGGTACATGTGTACATCGGTTCCAGTTGTCATAGCCCGTTAGCATAGCGAGGTCTAGTCAGGATGAATCTTTGGGTAGTAGAGGTAGTAACGGTGATAGTAGTAGTAGTAGTAGGAAATATCAGTGTCGAGGATACGATTCGAGATCTTAATTAGTGAGATGATAAAAAAACGGAAGAATTTAGGAATTTGAGATACATGGAGAGAAAAGGTGTTGATGCACCCGGATCATTGTGAACGATTTTGAGCCATGTCATTCAAGTTTCCGACCATTGTTTACAATAATTCTGCATACCGAAACTAGTTACTCTTCATATGTTGACAAGTCTGAGTTCAATAGTCGGTATCTTGATGGACTAATACAGTCTTTTTGTTTAGCAACCCCTAGGTTTCTTCCAACGTACTCATGTCAGTCAGTCGGTAACAACGTAGAACTTCGTACGTACGTACATCAACTCGAGTTGCCACACATTAGCACAGAAATGCAGTTGTCGATTCAAATCCCGTAGTGGTAGAGGTGATAAGAGTATAAGCAGTAGTCGGAAAATTTAGGGTTTGAAGATGTTATTTAAAGAGTATAATCCAGTGAAATAAATTTGGAAAGAGGGAAAAAGGGACATGAAGTATTCAGAAAATTAGAATTCGAGAAAACTCAAAGAGTGGATGCACCTGCGCCATTGCAAACGATTTTGAGCCATGCCACTCAGGGTCTTTAACCATCGGTTGCTATCATCTCGCGGTCCCCAACCATATGGTCTACACCTACCAACATGGCTCGGTTCACTTGTCAGTGACTTCATGGATTTGTGCCATGTTTTGGTCTGGTGGCCCCTAGCTTTCTTCCAACCTACTCCTACACTGTAAAACATCGCACGTCGAGGCAGTCAGTGGTTAGGCATACGTAAAATGTCTAAGCCATCTCAACTGATGAAGTTTCACCACTTCATCAATTGATTTGCCATCCTTACCTAGTACCCGTTTCCTGACAACTGCGTTACTTACTCGATGGTCCCAGGATATACGAGCAATGTTTCGAAGACATCTGCGGTTAAATACTAGTAACCTACGAATATCCTCTACTCTTACCGGCCACGTTTCACTGCCATAAAGTATGACAGAACGAACTGGTGCGCAGTAAACACGTCCTTTGGCTGATATGCGGATATCTCGCCTACGCCATAAATGACGCAAGTTAGCAAAAGCGAATCGAGCCTTCTGTATCCGTGCTGAGATTTCTTCACACACCAGACCACAAGGGCTGATGAGACTTCCAAGATAAGTGAAGCGATCGACACGCTCAATTACTTCACTCCCTATCACTAGTTCGAGTGTCGATGCAACTCAATCCTGAAGTAACATTTCGCATTTCGAGGGAGAGAATCGCATGTCGAACATGCTTGCATTGTTGCTTAGAGTGGCCAGAAGACTGCATTTTTTCAGCGTCTTCACCAAATAGAACTATATCATCGGTATATTCTAGGTCAAAAAGTGAACCTCCTAGTAAAAGTTCAACCCTTGGAAATTTAGATGAGGAAAGTGTCATCTCTTAAAGCACGTCAACGACAAAGTTGAACAAGAATGGAGAGAGTGATGATGACAGTTCTCCATAAGCTCTCACCCGACCAGTTGTGTTCGAGTAGAGAGCCTTTACAAGGTTAATTTACTTCTTAGGTACTATTTTCGGTGACAAACACTGCCACAGAACCTCACGATCAACAGAGTCGAATGCCGCCTTAAGGTCGAGAAATACTATAACTGTGGGGTGTATGAATGTGTGTCGATGTTCTAGGACCTGGCGTAGTGTGAATATCTGGTCTATACAACCACGTCCAGGTCGAAAACCAGCCTGGTTTTCTCTAGTCTGCTCTTCACGTACTCATGCGCTGAGCGACATTGCTGGTCGAAATAAACGGTGGGTGGGAGCACGTAACACATGTATCAATCACCTTAGTTGGCCCTATATAAAAACACCTCAGGTAGAGTGAGGGCGTACAACCACCTCTCTCCATTGTTCCATTCGAGCAGTGGGTTAGGCAGGGTTGCCCAATCTCACCATTCCTCTTCAACTTTGCCATCGATGACATTCTGGAAACAGCTCTGATGAATGTAAGTAATGGTGGTGTGGATCTGTTGCCTGGAGAAAGACTTCTCGGCCTTGAGTATGCGGACGATATTGTCTTACTGTACGATAATGCCCAAGGCAAGTGATCCGCACTTAATCAGTTGGCAATCAGTGTCCGTAGGTATGGTATGTGCTTTGCACCTTCGAAGTGCAAAGTACTTCTACAAGACTGGCAGGATTCCAATCCTGTACTCACCCTGGATGGTGAGCAAATAGAAGTAGTCGAGAAGTTCGTGTATCTTGGTAGCTGCATAAGTGTTGGTGGTGGCGTGAGTGATGAGATCAATGCACGTATAGTGAAAGCCAGAGCGGCTTATGCCAATCTGGGCCACCTTTGGCGCCTTCGTGATGTTAGTCTGGCTGTAAAAGGTCGGATCTACAACGCGTCGGTGAGAGCAGTTTTGCTCTATGCTTGTGAAACCTGGCCTCTCCGAGTTGAGGACGTTAGACGACTCTCTGTGTTCGATCATCGTTGTCTCCAAAGGATTGCTGACATCCAGTGGCAACACCATATTAGTAATGCAGAGGTTCAGCATCGTGTGTTCAGGCACAGAGACGATAATGCAATCGGTTTCACCATCTTGAAACACCGACTTCGGTGGCTTGGACATGTTTTCCGAATGTCGTCCCAGAGAATTCCACGTCGTGCATTATTTGCCGACTCTGGGACTGGTTGGAAAAAGCGGAGAGGTGGTCAGTGCATGACATGGTGTCGTGGTATGAAAGAAAGCTGCAAAGGACTGGCTTGTGTTGGTCCTTCACGACTCCCTGGTTGGGGTCTGAGAGATGGTGCTACACATTGGCTAGAGACGTTATCAGATATGGCTCAGAATAGAAGCCAGTGGCGATCCTGCTGTAACCTTCTTTTACTTTCTTCATAAAAAGTGGTTGTGTCTCCCTTACCTGAAAGATTTCTTCTGATTGTACCTTTCCGTCCCCTCGTTACTACCACACTACCTTATACCAATCTCTTCGTTATCGTTCTCTTTTTCTTTTGCACTCCTTAGTTTTTTTTCTATCTCCGAATTTTCATTGTTTTGTGTGGCGCATATATATTAGCACTCTCTTATACCAATATTTATGTGTTCAAATAAATAATAAATAGTTGGTGAATACTTACCACTTAATCGACCAGTTTTTCATATTTACCTATTATTCTAAGCCTGACATCAATACTGCTCACTCGTTGGTTCCAAAATACACTAGGGATGTTTCGAAGACACCTATGATCGTATACTAGTAACCTGAAAATATCCTCCATTTTTAAAGGGCATGTTTCACACCCATAAAGTATAATAGAGTGGACCGCTGCATAGCTTAGTTGTCGTTTAGTTGGTGACGCACGTCAGGATAAGCTTAGTTCCTAAGGAAAGTTCCCAGACGTTAGTCTATCAGGAGCCGTTGCTATTTGTTTTTCTATTTTTTTAAGAGTTGGATCGGCAGTTAATTTTCAGGTTAATTGATAAGATTGAACACTCGAATAGTAGCCGAAGAGAAGTTAAACTGTTCTAAGCATTTTATCCATCACTCAGTTTCCTGGGTTTAAAGTAGATTATTGTTCCATCGTTTTCAGAAACAGGCCTACTAACTTGAATAATAAATACCTGTTTCTGTGGTAAGTCTGAAAAGTCGTTTGCTGTTTGCCATTTCCATCGTTTTCTGTCTTAGCTGATCAACACTACTCATGATAATTGCGCAAACTCTTTGTCAGCTTAAGTCTAAGTCGCCTTTGTTATTGACAAGCGGTGATCCATTGTATTTCCATGCCTCCACTATGCGGGCCATCTAAAGCGTTTATTACTATTATTTATTATTTGAACATATAAAAATTGGTACGAGGCACCAAATAGATATGCACTGCATAAATCATTCGATTTGTGTGAGTGCTTGGATACTGCCAGGGTGCCAAAACCGGAACATGTGGATTTCTTGGGGGGCCACTCCCCTAGCCTTTTAACTAGAGGTCTGATTCACTAAGCAGTGGATGAACGATAGGAGGAGATGCAGTCCCAGCCGGTGACAACGATTAGTTCATACGCCATTTGTTCTCTCAAGATACTGGAGCCCATGTGCACCATTGGTTTGGAGTCAGGGTTTTCCAACACTCTTAAGTGAATCCTCCGTATCCACCAGCCCGGTTAGAGCGCCGGACAATTGATTTTCATCCTCTCGATTTCGTAAACAACAGTAGTACCGCGGGAATGCAGTGAGTAGGACTTTCCTGGCAGTGGCTGTATACGCGTGGCCATGTGAGAGCATTTCAAGAGGGAGGGCTGACTTTACCCATCGTCGGCTTAACCAGGGCATTCGGAGGTTTATTAGGTTTGTCACAACATCCCCTACTTTCGATTGATGTGTTAACCATCATATATACCATTTTCTCAGTCTCATAATCACTAAAGCTTCGACTTAATCTTATGCTATTCAGCATAGGATACTGATGTTAGTAGTGGTTAGAGATAAATATTCCTACAACCCAGGGCCAAAATGTTTATAGCTTTGCCAACCCATTCGGTATTTTTACCCAGTTTTATGTATTTATCCTCAGCATCCTTTAATGGTTTTTTCAGAAATCACACTTCAGTATCATTAAGAATTGCAGTCAAATGACCATACTTAAAGGTTGGATGTAGCCAAGTTATCTTTTCGTTTGCAAAGGGAAGTTTTGTGAGTCACAAATGGCTCACCTGGTACGATAAAATAAGAATTTGTGATGGTTGAGACTCGATACCAATTCACTCGGGATAATCAGACTAGATAATAGGTCAAGCCAACTTCGCTGCAACAATTTGCATTTGAAGTGAAAAATGCACGGTTCGAAGGTTACTTTATTAGTATCTTTACTAGCGAGGAACCTTACTATCAGTGTAAGTAAATTTGATGGGCTCTATCTAGGAAGTTCACCTCTGACAAGTCAGTTGTAAAAAAAAGTTTTTCTAAAAGGATATAAGTAGAAAACAGACCATTTTTTTCTAAACTAAAGACTGACCGATGAATTTCGTGCACAAGCCCCTACAAGTGTACGTAAACTCTTAAAATAGTGTGAGAACTTAAACCCTGGGATATAATATACAACAGATTTGGTTTGTATATCATTGACATGAATGTAAAGTTCATATTTTGGTTGCTCAGTTGCATAGTCATTTTTCATTCGATATTAAGTAATTAGTTGTATTTATTCTGTAAAATTTCTATCTGTCGAATCCCATCGCCCTTATCATTGTTTTTCGTACACGGCTTCCATTGTTTTTTTTAGATATCATATCAATTGAAGATTTTCACAACAGCAATCTTCTTTAGAATAATCTTATCGAAACATTTAAGTCGGATACAATGGTGCTCCTTGGGTGTTCTGTTCACCGGTGTTGCATTAACACAACTAAGTGATGTAGTGAATTCTAGTACTGAGAAAACTACAAATATTGCAGAAAATAATAATCTACTTGTTGGTCTTTCTTCTGTTATATTGGCTTGTAGTTGTTCGGGTTTTGCTGGTGTTTTCTTTGAGAAATTATTAAAGGGTAGTCATAAAAGCGTAGCTATACGTAATATACAGTTGGCATTCTACGGTGTTACAGCCGGTATCCTGACAGTCTATTTGAAAGATGGTAAAGAAATTGCTAGTAAAGGTTTCTTTATTGGTTACGACTCTGTTGTATGGGCAGCAATATTGATTCAATCATTAGGTGGTTTACTGATCGCTGCAACTATTCGTTATGCTGATAATATACGCAAAGGATTTGCTACGTCACTGGCTATTGTGCTTACGTTTATTTTATCAATATTCTGGTTTGATTTTAATCCGACTATTTTATTTTATGTTGGTGCTATCTTAGTGGTTGTTGCTACTATTTTATATTCATCTTACCCACCTTCAAATAATCAGGGTACTACTACTAACAATAAGATAAGTAGCGTGAATTCGTTCCAAAATTTCTTATCGGAGTCGAACTTCAGACATAAGTTATCTGTCTAGTTGTTTCAATTTTCGCTATTGGGTCTTTAGTAACTGTGATTTAATTTTTGCGTTCGTCTGCCTTTTAAAAAAATTGTCGGAATACATTGCTGTCAGTTGAAAATTACTACGAATACTTGGAGTTCTTAGGACACTTACTTTGCAATACTTATGTTCATTTGGTTCTTTCGCATTTTTCCCACTTGTCTGTGATAGTTACAATGTAAAATCTAGCTACTTTTGTTTTGTTCTTTGTATTGAAAAAGATTGTCACTCAAAAAATTCAGATTTTTCCTCACTTTTTTTGGGAATAAAAGTTTCGGTGTTTTGCCAATTATTAGCTCCAAATAAGGGTTGTCAAAATGCACTACTTTCATTTGACGCTTTTTTAAAACAGTTTGGGGAGAGAGGGGTGAAAACACATAAGGTCGTAAAGGGTATAAACAACTTAGGTTGTGTGGAGTTTAGTGTTTTGAGATAGCAGTTTAGAAATCCTTACAAGATATTTAGAAACCAAAATATTAGGACGAACAATTTTTTCAGCAACTTTGACATCAGGCTCTGTACTTATAATTCCGAAGTTATTTTATAAAGGCCAAAATAAAACATAGTAGTGAATTAGACAAAGTTTTGTTAGAAATGATGGACTTCTGCATCTGTTACGACATAAATGTGTCATTTGTAAATTAGGCAGGTCTTTTCCAAAAAGGCAGATTTTCGTAATTAAATGTGAGTTCGCGTTCAGTATTAATAAGAAAGTAAATCATGTGAATTAAATGCATCGTAGGGGGAAGTTAGTCTGGTTGGTGCAGATAATAGTAATAGTGATAACGCTGTATGAATAAGTGCTGTCAGGTATTAGATGTGTGTAACTGAGTACGCGTTAGATCCCAGCAGTTTGTCACCAGGTCTTAAGTTTTATGACTGACATAAATATGTGGGTCATTTAAATACTGTTTAGTTTAGGAATTGATTTACCCAAACACGAAACTTGGTACTCTCAAGGAAGGCCGAACTTAAAAGAGTTAGGACGACACTAGTTGACTGGTGTAACCAACCAAAATAAGCACTGCACAAAGAATATATTAACCAATGGACATCGGGAAGCCATCCGAAAATCTAGGCTGCGGAATCACATGATCACCATACTAGGTTTTGTAGTTTTATCTAAAGTTGATTAAATAAATAAGATGAATTTTCTACTGAATAATCAAATGAAGTTCAAATAACTTGGATAATGTAAAGGCTTAGATGAAAAGAACGATCATCTACTGACCACGGTATTACACCGAGAACAGTGCTGAAAATACCTATGATGGGATTAAGCGTTACGGAACAGTCGGAGGTTTACAAACCACAGGCTTCTTTATGTCTGGTTCTAGATATGTCAAACTCAACAGCACAACGGTGAATAAATTCACTAGAATCACTACATCGAGACTTGTTAAATGTTAAAGACATTTTGGTGTGTAAACGCAGTGGGGACTTTTGACATAATGAGTAAGACTGCTAATTCCATGCGTTACACCTATGTTTATAGACATTTCACTGATCAAGATAACCAACTACTCACGCAAATAACATTTAGGAAAGCGAATAGCAATATTGATCTCGGTAAATGGAATGTGCATGTTTCAAACTGTTACCAACAGCTCTTGTTCATTAATACGTGTTACATGATTAGTGTGTCATTAACGTTTCAACAGTAATGTTTATGATTACTTAGACTCCTAATGGCAGGTTTTCTATTTAGGCTAGATAATTATCAATGAGAAAAATGCGTTTAGTTAGGAATTAAAGTATAACCATTTTAGGCTGGTGTCCCCTTATTTTACTGCGCATTTCGAATTCAAAGTTCCGAATGTAACTTTGTCTAAATGAATTCGAAGCAATTGTTTCCAAACATGTTTTGGAGAAATAATTAATGTTGTTCTTGAGTATTTTGGAAATATGTATTTGTACTAGTTGACACTAGTAAGAAGTGGGTAATCATTCGATTCTTTGTGACTTATTTATTATATAAGGTATATTCTGTCGAAATTTGCCGGTCGGTTGTTTGGACATTCAGTTTTATTTATCTTCGCAAATTTGTTGATTAACAAACTCCTTGTTTTAACACTGGCGATGCTTTTTAAAACCTCAGTTAATGTTTTTGATTTGAAGGGTCACGTCCTGTGATACTGATTGTCTTTCGATAATCAAGAATGATCTTTTATCATCTCTAGATGAAATAATGATGTAGAATCACCTCCAAAAGCGGATTTTCACGAACTCAAAATGACTTCACAAGAAAAATTGATTTGTGAGTATTTTCCGTTAGAGGTTCTACACAACTGAACCCATAAAATTTCTATCTGACAAGTGCTGGATGATCTACCCATCTAGTACGAAGCCTAAGTTCAATGTTTTAAAATTGTCAGTCTGTGGTATTATTTGGCCATTCATCATAGTAAGTCAGTTGACGCTTTTTTTGAGATTTCTTACACTAGAATGAAGCGGTTTTCTATCATCCACTGGATGTAGATTGTCACACCGTCTCTTTTCTTCAGTGGAAGTATTAATATGTTAAAAGAAAATTTTACGGCAAGCACTTTTTTGTTAAAGATTTTAAAATTGGATACTTATTTAAAGGGAGCTAAAAGCTCTCTTGTAATTCACAGTTGTTTTTATCCTAATTCACAAAGTTTCTAAAGTTTACCATTGGTACCTGGATTTCTCAAAGTTACAATTTATGTAATCTCAGTTCATATAACGGATGCTGGTTGTTGTGTTCTTTTATTTACTTTTATAATTCATTACATCGAAAAATAATGAGGTGATAAAATCTGAGATTACTGACATACTATTTCATTATAAATATGATAATGTCTGACGTAGATTAGGATTAATATAACGACCTACTTTTATTAATAGTAATTAATGTTCTTTTTCAAATGAAAGCATAAGGCTGTCACAGCTATTTAACAAACGCCTTTTTAAATCTGCAAATTATAAACGATAGAAGTATGAACTGACTGATTTTGAGCATGATTAGATTGCGTAAAATAGAATAGGTAATGACCAACCTATTCTCAAATTGCCGTTTGAGAGCTTGAGATAATTTTTTTATTTTAAAGGTCATAGAAAAAGAAGTTGCTCTGTGTTAGATGAGAGGGACTTATTCTTAATCAGTATTCCGTTAGTGAACACGCTTATACCACACTATAGGGGAAGTGAGCTCTAGTGTCAAGTAAATTTGCAAATTATGTAGTTCCCAAAGACAAGATGTCATTTAACTATATGAAATAAAGACATTGTAGAGCCAGTGAAATTTCACTGGGCCCTAGCTAGGTCACCCGACAATTGGGTTATTGAGTATCGAACGAATCATCTATCCTCGTCAACGTCAAGGACAACCGACGCGCATCAGTCAATCGTCTTACTTTCGCTTGTATCTACTTTAAATGATATATTTCTGTAATAACTTCCTTTGTGTTGTACAGTCTTCAAAGCATCTATAGTACCTTGGTACGTCAATGGTTTAGTCCACGTAAGGTGCTGACCACGAGGTGTGACTTCGACATTAGCTGGTTCGTCACACCATCCCCATCTTACTCGAGTAGGCCTTCAATCATTCGACATAGATCACCTACGCTGGTGATTTACACTGGTGAGCCTGATGTGATTCGAATACACAACCTTCTAATGGAAAATTCAGGTGGAGAAAACCGAATTATAATTAGCACAAATTTACAGTTACTTGGTAAAATAGAAACACAATGCTCTAATACTTAATTTGCAAAATGTTCATTAATTGTTCCAGACTTCATTGTTTCTGCATTTCCATACCAATTTCTTTCTATCCCCTTTTTTCCCTTCTTAACCTTGTCAATCTCCTGCTGCGACATATTATATTCCTGACTCGCGTTATATACTGCTTATGTCAATATGAGTCGCACACACCACACTCGTCCCCCCTTTTAATAAGGTGTCATCGTAGTCTTTCCGATTGCCGTACCGCTGTTTTCTTCGGTGCTTTTCGTAACTCTCACTCATGATCTTGAAACCATCTGTACAGTTGACTGGCATTTACGCACTTCTGTTTGTCTTCTCTCTGGATTGTCTAAACCGAGCCAGGTCTCTCCATGACAATGTACGGTCCTTCTCCCTTCGGGGTCAGCTTTCCTGACCCTGATGCGCCAATTATATAACTTTTCGTACTCTACACTTTACCAGATCTCGAATACAAAAGGCTTCCACGTTTACTTCTGTTGTTCCACCTTTTTGTGTCTGATATGTTTTTTTCCACGTTCATTATTGCATCCATCCTCTATTTTCTTAACCTTACTGTGGCCAAGTCTCATCATGGCTATCTACCAAACATAAACAGGAAAGGCGACTTCTTGGTTGTTCCTTGTATGAAGGAACCATGTGCCAACAAAATAAATGGTAACTCTTTCTCCCAATTTCCTCCTCTACATGCTTACCATTCCTTTGACGTCCGGTTGTTTCTGAGAGTGGTAAGTCATAGTTCGTATCCTCTTGATGCCAAGCTGCTTTAGACAGGCTTTGAACTCATCACTTCCAAAACATGGACCCTGGTCGGTTAATATGATCTTTGGTATTCCATGTCACGCTACATTATGCCGGATTACCATGTAGCGGTGAATAAATCCGCAAACTAAATAGCTCTGTAGGTTTTCGACATTGGATGCTGACCATATGTTTTAGTGGACTCATCTAGCTGAAGGCGCTCGGTCATGCATCCGCACTAGATCACGTGTTGTAACTCTGAACTCAACATCAACCGCAATCACTAGCCAGATTAGATCAGAGAATTCCGATATATTGGTTATCGCCAAATACACTCTTCTGATCTCCTCGACTCTGTCTTTTGATTTCTCTCGGTGGGAACAAAGCATATTAGAGGGTGTTACTGGTAGAAGCGTTGTCAAACACTGAATACTTGTATCATCCTCATTGGTGAGCCCGACGTGATCTGGTACACCTAATTGCAACTGTGAGTCTGTTCCTTTTTGGGATTTTTATGTATCATTACCTTATTTTTTTAAACAATGTGATTTTTTTTCGTGTTTTTCCTTGGATATATATATATTTTTTCCCCTCGTTCATTATCGTATTTCATATTTCATCATGGCTGAACAGACACCCAAAGTACTCAAGCTTAAGACTTTGTCCCCGCCTTCGTTTCAACTCATGCCTTTCTGGCCCGACAATATCGAAGCCTGGTTCTGCTACGCAGAATCCGATTTCTCCGAGCATGGCGTGATCGACACACGTGCACAATTCCTCGCAGTAGTCAAGGCACTACCGCGCGAATTCAACAGGTACGTAACACCTAGTATGTTTACTAGTGATGTTTCCGATCCTTACGAAATCTTGAAACGTTCGATTCTTAAACGAGGAGACCTAACCGATCGACAAAGGTTAGATCAACTCTTCAATAACATCGACCTGCAACACGGTTCTGCGACTGACAAAGAATGAGAGAAGTGATAGGCATAAGGACTTTCGACGACGGCCTTTTCGAACAACTTTTCTTGTCTTCACCACCCCAACAGCTGCAAGCGGTTCTGGTCTCGTTTCAGAACAACGTTTTGGACGAGCTAGGTGCATCTGCCGAACGTATTTTAGAAATAACGAAATCGTCTACTACAGAGGTATTTTCAGTCAAAGAAAAGCCTCACACGACTCAGAATGACATAACCGAGTTATGTCATACACCCACGCGTTATCTTAGTCTTCGTAACGACCGTAGTCGCTCACGCAGCCCACGTAGAAGCATTTCACGTAAACGATCTGTCTCTAGAACACGAGAGACGGATAATCCCGACTGGTGCCGGTATCATAACCAGTATGGAAAGTCTTCCAGAAATTGCAGAAAACCCTGCAATTTTTCCAGCACGAAAACGACTGACTCGAAAAACAACTCGGGAAACTTCCAAGCCGGCACGCGTTAACGGCAACCGTAGCCGGCGAACATAGCCGTCTGTTGTACGTCACAGATGTGACAACGAGAGTTCGCTACCTCGTCGACACTGGCGCAGAAGTTAGCGTTCTCCCAGCAAATCATAACGACCGGCTCCACGAATCAACTCTAAACTTACAGGCGGCAAATGGAAAACCGATCGCTACGTATGGCAAAAGGTACGTTTACCTTAACGTGGGTTTACGCAAACCCATTAATTGGATTTTCGTTGTTGCAGATGTTTCTATGCCAATCATTGGTATAGATCTTCTACAACATCATAATCTAATCACCGACACGGGCAAGCGGAGGCTAGTAGATGGAAACACTAAATTATCCGTTTGTGTAACTTCTTTTTCTGGTTGTAGATTATCCCCAGTCACAGTTAAGCATATGATAGACCCACTCTATCAACCACTACTCGATAAGTACCCTGGGATACAACAAACTCAACCGAAACTACCGTGTGTAACCAGCAATGTTACACATCACATCACGACTACAGGACCAACTGTATTCTCTAAAGCACGACGACTAGCTCCGAAAAAGCTGAGGTTAGCGAAAAACGAATTCGATCACATGATAGACTTAGGAATCATACGACCGTCAAACAGCCCTTATGCATCTCCGTTGCACATGGTCCCTAAAAAGGACAGCAACGATTGGCGTCCAACTGGTGACTATCGGCGATTGAATGCAAAAACCATTCCCGATCGTTACCCGTTGCTTCACATTCACGATTTGACAGCTACCTTGAAAGGTACAACTGTCTTTTCGAAAATCGACTTGGTTAAAGCGTATAACCAAATCCCTATGGCTACTAACGACATACCGAAAACAGCTATCATAACTCCTTTCGGACTCTATGAATTTTTGCGAATGCCGTTCGGTCTAAGAAACGCTGCGCAAACTTTCCGAAGATTCATAGACGACGTCTTTCGAGGTCTCAACTTCGTACATGCGTATGTTGATGACTGCGTAATCGCGAGTCCGGACAGAGAATCACATCTCAAGCATCTGAATCTTGTTTTCGAACGATTACACAAACATGGCATTACTGTAAACGTTCAGAAATGCCAATTCGGAACCGACTCATTAGATTTCTTAGGACACACTATCGATGCTCAAAGCATTCGACCTCTTAGGACCAAAGTGGCGGCCATTCTGGATTACCCAGAACCGACCAACGTCAAGCAATTACGCACTTTCAACGGTCTGGTAAGTTTCTATAGACGCAAATACCGAAATGCGCATTACTTGTGAAACCTCTCACTGACCAACTTCGTGGAAATGCAAAATCCATTAATTTGGACGACACCACACGAAAAGCATTCTCCACAGTTAAAGAACTGATCGCTAAAGCAACAATGCTCGCACATCAGGACACTGAAGCACCCATTAGTATCGCAGTAGACGCATCCGACTCGGCAATCGAAGGAGTCTTACAACAATGGGTTAACCACTCCTGGCAACCTTTGGCATTTTTCTCTAGACGGTTGCTAGACACCGAATCGAGATACAGCACATTCGGTAGGGAACTCCTAGCAATGTATTGTGCTGTACGGCATTTTCAACACTATATCGAAGGCCGTGAATTCACTCTATTCACTGACCATAAACCGCTCACTTTCTCGTTGAGCTCTCTTTCTGACAAGTACTCTCCCCGTGAGTCTCGACAACTGGACTACATTTCGCAGTTTACTTCAGATATTCAACATATTTCTGGAGCAAACAATGTAGTTGCAGACGCCTTGTCTCGAATAAATTCCTTGAACAGTTTCTAAGGAATCGACCTTCTTAAACTCGCCCAGCTTCAAAAAGAAGACACTGATCTTCAGCAAGAGTTATCGTCCACAACCCTTAAACTAAGCATCAAACAGATGGGAACAGGTGAGGAAATTTTACTTTGTGACACATCTACAGGTAGGGATCGCCCAATCGTCCCGAAACATTATCGACGCAATGTCTACAACACATTGCACAAACAGTCTCATCCAGGTGTTCGTGCAACCATTAAGCTTATAGCAGAACGGTTTTGCTGGCATCGTACGAATATAGATGTGAGGGAGTAAAGCACGCTGCTGTGTAAGCTGCCAAAAATCTAGGGTTATCAGACACAATAAATGTCCCTTAGGCTAATTTAAAACTCCCGAGGCTCGTTTCGACCATGTTCATCTGGATTTGGTAGGACCTTTACCAGATTCAAATGGATACTCTTACCTCTTAACCTGTGTAGACCATTTCATTCGATGGCCATAAACAGTACCTATCAAGGACATCACTGCTGAAACAGTGGCCTGTGCCTTCGTCGAACGATGGGTAGCAAACTTCGGCTGCCCTTCAACCATCACTATAGATCGCGGACGTCAGTTTGAATCTGATTTTTCCGTCGTCTGACCACATTATTAGGAAGCACTCGCTTCCGAACGACCGCCTACCATCCACAAGCAAACGTTTCACAGTGGACCGACGCTTTTCCGCTCGTCTTACTAGGTATCCGCAATGCAGTGAAAGCTGACATTGGATACACTGCGGCTCAACTCGTTTATGGAACGACACTCCGACTTCCAGGAGAATTCGTGGATCCTTCGTCCTCTTCAATGAGCATGGATCTAACCTCCTACACGAACAGGCATACAAACGCAATGTGTTCAGTTAAACCTGCTTCCACTCGACCTCAATCAACTGCTGTTTTCGTTCAACCTGACTTACGATATAGTACACACGTTTTCGTTCGTCGAGACTCGCATCGACGACCTTTCGAACCAACATACGAAGGACCTTTCAAGGTTCTTCAGCGCCAACCGAAGTACTATATAATCGATAAAAACGGAACCAACGATAGCATCAGCATCGATCGCCTCAAAGCAGCGTATTTAGAATGAAATCGTATCTACGTGGATCTTCTTCGGTACAATTGAACGACACGACTCCGACACTTATAATACCTCATCCGACAACCAACACACACGATGATACTTCGATAGTATCTGAAAATAAACTTAAAACGACGCGTTCTGGAAGAAGAGTGAGATTTCCAGAACATTTAAACGACTATTGCACGTAAGACACTTCTCGGCATTTTCTATATTATTTTAAGATAAAATTTTTTAATATACTTATATATTTTTATTTCTATTTAAAAAAACAAAACAAAACAACAATTTTTTTAACGTTATTACGTGTTCATGAGTTTATTTTCCCTTTTCTACGCACATACGAGTGTATTTTCGACATGCACTTACATTTTCTTTCTTCTTTTCCAGGACGGCTGGAAAAGAACGATGACGTTTATGAGGATCCGAAATTTTCATTGTACATTTCTTTTTTTACTATCAGAAGAGTGTTTACCAACGACAAACTCGTTGGGTTTAAACTTACGGCTGGCCACGTCTTAGGGTCATCACTGCCCCACTAGGGGGGGAGTGATCTGTAGTGGTAAATAAATCCGCAAACTAAATAGCTCTGTAGGTTTTCGACATTGGATGCTGACCATATGTTTTAGTGGACTCATCTAGCTGAAGGCGCTCGGTCATGCATCCGCACTAGATCACGTGTTGTAACGCTGAACTCAACATCAACCGCAATCACTAGCCAGATTAGATCAGAGATTCCCGACATATTGGTTATCGCCAAATACACTCTTCTGATCTCCTCGACTCTGTCTTTTGATTTCTCTCGGTGGGAACAAAGCATATTAGAGGGTGTTACTGGTAGAAGCGTTGTCAAACACTGAATACCTGTATCATCCTCAACCACTTCGGCCTTTTTTTGCCCGCTGGTATGCAATGAGTACGGCATCTACACAACGTGTAGCATGTTCCGTCATCACTAGCAGGTACTGATTGCGGCTCACCGTCTGTGGAAACTATTCCACCACATCCACCGACCATAGTTCACCAACTGCGGTTACTAGGACTGACTGTAATGGCGGTTGTGTGTATCGATTGCCTTTCATTAGTCGACGCTGCTGGGAAGTTAACACGTATTGAGCCACATCGTCTCTCATGCCTGACCAGTATGCACTTATTCGTAGTAAATCCGTCGTTCTTGAGATACCTGTATGTGCTACCTAGTGAAACTCATGGATCATCTTATGCCGCCCATTAGGTCAGGAATCCATGTGTTCAATCTTAGTCGTTCCTTTTGCCGAAGCAGCATTGTTACCTCTTTGTCCATTGTTCGTTTGTGGTCGTCTGCTTCCTCTTTTTTCACCCTGATTACCTCTCGAAGGTTAGGGTCGAGTTTCTGCTTCCGGACGAGTTATAGTGGGTCTTCCTCTAAACTATTCAACGCATATGTAGTCAATGGAAGCTCGGCTTCAATGTCTGGCATTGACAAGTAATCCACCATTACTTTTTCCTTTCCTGGAACATGGCTGATACTGAAGTCGTACTCTTGCAGTTGTATCACCCATCGCGCCAACTTCCCTCGAGGGTCTCTTGCTGTTTCCAACCACTGCAGGGGTTTACGGTCACTCTCGATATAGGATCGTCTACATAAACATATGGTCTCCATTTGTATACTGCCCACACTATTGCTAAGCAGTTCTTTTCGATCGCTGAATACTTCTGTTCAGCGGGTGTGAGAACGTGACTCGAATATTCCACCACTCTATCAGACTGACTCAATACAGCACCTATACCATTATCACTTGCGTCTGTGGCCACTGTAAAAGGTTCCTTGGGTTCAAACACTGTAAGCGTCATCCGGCGATTTTGATTCGGTTGATCGTTTGTTGGGCAGTTTCAGTCCACATAAACTTGGTGTTGCTCAACAACTTATATAGGCTTGCTGCTATTTAGTTGAAAATCTCGACAAATCGACTACATGATCTAGTTAACAAGAAACAATGCCATACATAGACAGGTATGTAACAAAACAATATAACAGATGCAAAAATACTTACTTACTTACGCCTGTTACTCCTCGTGAACGAACATAGGCTGCTCACCAGCATTTTCCATCCAACCCTGTCCTGGGCAATGCTTTCCAGCTCCTTCCAGTTGTTATTCATCTTTTCCATATCTGCTTTTATTTCCCGACGTAATGTGTTCTTCGGCCCTCCTCTTTTCCGCCTTCCTTCAGGATTCCAAGTTAGGGCTTGTCTCGTGATGCGGTTTGACGATTTGCGTAATGTGTGTCCTATCCATTTCCATCGTCTTTTCCTGATTTCCTCTTCAGCTGGAAGCTGATTTGTTCTCTCCCACAAAAGGCTGTTGCTGATGGTATCCGGCCAATGGATGTTGAGTATCTTGCGTAGACAGCTATTTATAAATACTTGTATTTTCTTGATTGTGGTTGTTGTAGTTCTCCAAGTTTCAGCTCCATACAGTAGAACTGCTTTGACGTTTGTATTGAAGATTCTCACTTTGATATTGGTTGAAAGTTGTTTTGAGCTCCATATGTTCTTCAATTGTAGGGATGCTGTCCTTGCTTTGCCAATCCTTGCCTATACGTCTGCATCTGAACCTCCTTGTTCATCGATGATGCTTCCCAGGTATGTGAAGGATTCTACATTTTCCAGAGTTTCTCCATAAAGAGTGATTGGATTGTTGTTTTCCGCTTTGAATTTGAGGACTTTGGTTTTCCCTTTGTGTATGCTGAGGCCTACTGATGCAGAGACTGCTGCTACACTGGTTGTCTTCATCTGCATCTGTTCGTGTGTACGTGATAGGAGGGCTAGGTCATCTGCAAAGTCCAAATCGTCTAATTGATTCTGAGCTGTTAATTGAATTCTGTGTTTTATTTCAGATGTCGAAATCCTCATAATCCAGTCGACCACCAGAAGAAAATGGAAGGGAGAGAGTAAACAGCCTTGTCTGACTCCAGTCCTTATTTGGAATGCATCTGTCATCTGTCCTCCATGCACGGCTTTGCATTGTAGTCCGTCGTATGAGTTCCGGATAATATTGACAATCTTCTCAGGAACTCCGTAGTGTCGAAGAATTTTCCATAATGTCCTCCTATCCACACTGTCAATGCTTTTTCATAATCAATGAAGTTGATGTATAGTGATGAGTTCCACTCAACTGATTGTTCGACGATGATCCGTAGTGTTGCGATTCGGTCAGTGCATGATCGATCCTTACGGAATCCAGCTTGTTGATCTCGAAGTTGAGCGTCTACTGCATCTTTCATCCGGTTCAGCAACACTCTGTTGAAGACTTTCCCTGGTATTGACAGCAGTGTAATGCCTCTATAGTTTTCACATTTGTTCAGATCTTTTTTCTTTGGAACCTTGACGAGGTGCCCTTCTTTCCAGTCCATCGGCACTTGTTCCTCCTCCCAAATCTTTTTGAGTAGAAGGTAAAGCATGTTTGTAGTTGCTTTGATGTCTGACTTCAGTGCTTCAGCTGGTATGTTGTCGGGTTCCTCTGCTTTCCCGTACTTGATTTGTCTGACAGTCATTCTGATTTCTTCTTTCGTTGGTGGGTTGACGTCTATGGAAAGATCTGTGTGTGCCGCTTCGATGTCCGGTGGATTCATTGGAGCCGGCCTATTCAGGAGTTCCTCGAAGTATTCTACCCATCTGTTCCGCTGTTGTTGAATTTCGGTGATTGGCTTGCCTTCTTTGTCTTTGACCGGTCTCTCTGGTTTACTGTATTTCCCTGCTAGTTTCTTCGTTGTATAGTGAAGCTGTTTCATATTTTCTTCTCTAGCAGCTTTTTCTGCCGTCGTTGCTAGTTCTTCCACGTATTTCTTCTTGTCGGCTCTAATGCTCCTCTTCACTTGTTTGTTTGCTTCTATGTATTCAGCTTGTGCTTGGACTTTCTCTGCTCGTGTTCGGCTGTTGTTTATTGCTGCCTTCTTGTTCTTCCTTTCTTTGATCTTGTCCAGTGTTTCTGTAGAAATCCATTCCTTATGATGGTATTTATTTAGACCCAGAACCTCTTGACACGTTGAAGTTAATGCTTCCTTGATGCCTTTCCAGTTGTCCTCCATACTAGTTTCTTCTTCTTTCAGTAGATCTTGTAAGGCTATCATGAATTCATTGAGTCTGTCAATATCTCGAAGGAAGGCTGTATTGAACCTTTGTATTGCTATTTTTCCAGTGTCCAGTTCTTTTTTAGCTCCCGTTTTAAATTGGCTACAACTAGGTGGTGATCTGAAGCCATGTCGGCACTTCTCCTGGTTCTCACATCTTCCATTGTCCTTCGGAATTTTTTGTTGATGCAAATATGATCTATATGGTTCTCTGTAGTGTGGTCCGGTGAGATACATGTAGCCTTGTGTATACGCTTGTATGGAAATATTGTGCCTTTTATGACCAATTTGTTGAATGCAAACAGATTTGGAAATCTTTCTCCATTTTTGTTTCTCTGTTCCAGTCCATGTCGTCTCATGATGTCTTCATATCCGGTGTCGTCTATTCCGACTTTGGCATTTAGATCTCCCATCAGAATGGTGAGGTCCTTTCTTGGGCACTTCTCTATGATTGACTGCAGCCGCCCATAGAGTTGATCTTTAATGTCGTCGTTGCTATCGTTGGTGGATGCATAACATTGGATAATATTCATTAGAATCCCCTCCTTCTTTGTTTTGAATGATACTTTAATGATTCTGGATCCATGAGATTCCAATCCTACAAGTGCATTTCGTGCTAATTCGGACAGCATTAGAGCAACTCCCTGATTGTGTGGAGCATTTTCCTTTTCGTGACCAGAGTATAGCGGCGTCTCTCCCGTAGCTAGCCTTTTCTGTTCAGCTTGGGTCCAGTGGGTTTAGCTGATTCCCAGTACTGCTAAGTTGTATCTCCTCATTTCCATTGCTATTTGACTGGTCTTTCTGGTAATAATAATAATAATAATAACAACAATAATGATTTATTCTCAAATAACAGTCTGTTACATGAGGCATGCCAGTTTACAGAAAAGATTAAATTGATACAAATGATACAATATACACTGTAATAAATTACATAGCTGAGTTAATAATTTATAAGATATGAATGTAGATGGTTTTAGTCAGTATCACAGAGGAAGCCAATGCTTCCGAGGCCTGTATGGGTAGAACGATTGATTGCCAAAACACTTTAAGTGTGTGCTACACGAACGCTCGTAGTCTTAGAAATAAAACGTCCGAGCTAAGTCTGATGGTGCAAGAATTATGTCCCGATATAATCGTTGTTACAGAAACTTGGTTCACCGTTGATATAGACTGTCCTCCTTTCATTGCTGGTTATATCTGTATCAGAAGTGATAGAGTTTCTAGTCGCAAAGGGGGAGGTGTAATATTATATGTTAGGGATCACTTTCGTATACAATCAACCATATCAGAGGCTCATATCAGTGGCACATGTGAGGTTGCATGTTGTAAGATTAAATCTAGAAATGGGTTAGTGACTATAGGGGTAATATACCGTAGTCCGTCTTGTCTTGCTGACGACTTTATCCTAAGACACATCTGTTCTTGGAGTATGGCAGAATGTTGTCTCATCATTGGGGACTTCAATGCACCGCATATCAACTGGATAGAGCTTACAGCTCCAGGTGGTGGTTTCGATAGCGACCTTTTATCTACCGTTATTCAGTGTGCACTGGTACAATGTATCACAAAACCGACACATATTGATTTGCAACATGTTCCGTCACTGCTGGACCTCGCCCTCACCCACCACTCTGAGAATGTCCTTGATATCCAGCACCTTCCTCCACTAGTGAACAGTGATCACGTTGTAATTCACTTTAAGTTTAGAACACATGGTATACAATTCGTATCTGCTCCACCCCGTCCCAATATCTGGCGAGCCAATATTCCGGCGATCAGAAACTGTGCTATCTCGACTGATTGGTCGATCGATGCGGATGGATTGATCGAAGATGAATGGGATAAGTTTAAGGCTACATTCGAATCCGTAACGTCGCCGTTTATCCCATGGTCAGCACGTAAGCTATCACATCGCCCTCCATGGATTAATAAGGAAACCCGGAAGCTGTTAAAGCGTAGAAAACATTTCTGGGACTTATTCTTGTTGACAGGTCATGCACCATTTAAGCGTGAGTACCAAAAATACCGTAATATCTGTAAGAAAACCATAGACAAATCTCGTACCACTTACGAACGACAGTTAGTATATGATAGCCGTACTTTACCGAAACGATTGTATTCGTATGTTAAACGGCAAATGAAACGTAGTGATAGTATTCCACCGTTACTGTTACACGACAATTCAGAATTACTAGCTGAATCTGATCGAGCAAAAGCTGAGACTTTTTCAGACTACTTTAGCGAAGTCTTCTCTACGTTTATTGTAACAAATACTTGTCCCACTCACACCGAGATACCAACCATCGAATCTGTACAGGTGACTGAGGAAACTGTCCTTCCGTTGATAACTAACCTCAAACCTGGTAAAATACCGGGCCCTGACGGGTTACGTCCACGGTTGCTGTCATCTCTTGCGGACATTATTTCAAAACCGCTTGCGACACTCTTCAACATGTCCATCTCACTCGCTCAACTCCCTAGAGATTGGAAGGACGCTATAGATAGTCCTATATTTAAGGATGGTCAGCGACAGATAGCATCTAACTACCGGCCTGTCAGTCTAACTAGCATAGTCGTTAAGTTGCTCGAAAAGATAATTCGGGTTAGGTTGCTAAGCCACATAGATTTACACAATCTGTTAGCGCCTGAGAAACACGGATTTCGTAACAAGCGTTCATGCTTGACTAACTTGCTTATTGCGAGGGAGGATTGAACAGCAGCCCTAGATAACGGTCTGTCAGTCGACGTGATATTCATAGATTTCAGCAAAGCGTTTGACAAGGTTTCACACGTAGGTCTTATGCAGAAGCTCACGAGCTTCGGAATAATAGGTAGTGTACATGAGTGGATAGGAAATTTCTTATGTGACCGCAGACAGAGAGTTAGAGTCAACGGAACGCTATCCGATTGGAGGCTGGTCAAAAGTGGTGTACCCCAAGGCACCATCTTAGGCCCTCTGCTCTTCCTTCTCTACGTTAATGATTTACCGCTGTTACTTAGGTCGTCGACATTATTGTTTGCGGATGATGTAAAAATCTGGAGAACAATAAAAAGTGCGGCTGATCATGTGGATCTTCAAGCTGACTTAGACGATTTAGTTAGATGGGCTCGAGAGTGGGGCTTAGAAATCAATGCTAGGAAGAGTGTGCTAATGCACATCGGTCACGGTAATAGTTACCGTTACACTATTGAGGGTAAACCTCTTCCATGCGTTCAAGAGCATAAAGACTTAGGAGTAATATTAAGTCATGATTTAAAAACAACTAAGCATTGCAAAGCAGCCGCTGTCAAAGGTTTTCGTGCGTTATGGTCACTTCGCCGAGCGTTCAAATCTTTTGACGAGGAAATGTTTAGAATTTTATATCCCATATATGTTAGACCACATTTAGAGTACTGTATCCAAGCAGCTAGCCCGTGTCTGGTAAAGGATACTAACTCCCTTGAGCGTGTCCAGCGTGTGGGAACGAAATTAGTGAAGGGTCTTTCTAGACTCCCTCACGATGAGCATTTAAAACGCCTAAATCTTTTCCCCTTGTCGTATCGTAGGACACGAGGTGACCTTATACTGGCATTTCGTATCTTTAATTATGATTTGGGTGTTAATATGTCTTATCTTTTTGCTCCCTCCAGCACTATTAATCTCCGAGGTCATAGCAAGAAGGTTCATAAACCACGATCTAATAAACTTAAAGTGGGATCCCGTTTTTCTCATCGAGTAGTCAATGACTGGAACGCCTTACCCGAACAAGTGGTATCAGCCCCATCAGTGAATACTTTCAAGGAAAAGCTGGACCTTCACTGGAAAGCAATGTGTCAGGATTACCACAGGTTCATCAACCTACTATCCTTATTACTGAAGACTGAAGACAGACTGAAGACAGTTGGCGCGCTTCATGAAAGTTGCGTTGCGAATGTGCGACTGATGGTCAAGGATAGGTCCATTGAAGGTATGGGCTTTTAAAAATCGCAACCTTATTTCCTTCTGGTATATCCAAGGCTTTAAGGATGGTGCAGGATGAAGTCACCCGTTTCATATCTCAAGGGGGCTGAAAGAAGGAGCAAGTAAAAGAAAGGACGAGAGGCAGAGTAGCCAATATTCGTGAAGGAATGTTTAAGAAATGATTACTCGGTCTAATTTTCTTTTATTAAGTTATTTGTTAAGCAAGAGCATTTTAATAGGCTAAAGAAAATAAGTGTAAACAAGGTAAGAGTGGACATACAACTGACAAATGGGGGCGATTCAGAAAAGAGCTGAGAGTATAAGATTATGTGTGATTATAAAATAAAATATAGTGCTAGAAACAGTATTGTGATATACATTTGGCTGTCTTCCCTTTAATATCTAAGCTATTAGAGCCTCTTCCGTTTTATTAAAAATATTTTCCCCCCAGTTATTATAGGGTCTTGATTAGGCTTCATATATTAGCGAATTGTCTAGTTTGCTTGTAATAGGATTTCTGGGTAGGAAGTAAAACCAATTCAACGTTCGTAACACGACTTAAAGAGGTATTTTGCGTGAATAGATCAGCTTCAATACCATAAGTTCGTGGCATCCCACTAAACCATAAGGAGCCGTAATTAAACAAAATGTTCTGCCCTACAGACATGGGTGGATTGAAGTTATCTCCCCACCTTCATGTTTGCTGGTCAGTAACGCCACCCTCCCTCCTTTTGTGATGTTAGGCTCTCTTACGTTTGTGGTAAGTATGAATACTGCTTTAATCAAAGCCCATAGTTGGAATACACTGTCTCTACTAGGTCCATGTTACAAGCTAATCAGATAGTTAAAAAAATTTGTTTTATGGGTTAGATGTCCACATAGTATATCACACTGCTATGAAAATAACCAATGGTTTAAAGAAGTAAGGAATAATAGCAAATCAAAAGATATGAGAGGGTATAAAATCGTAGGAAAAAAAATTTCAGGGTAAGACAAATAAAACATTGAGAAACTCACAAGACGTTGTGGCCAAATTTTGAACTTTGAATGGTATGCCTTAGTAGATCAGCATCCATAAGATTGAGCTATCTGTCTACTTGCAGTAGAAAAAAAAGCATGACTTTTAGGAAGAGTAATGTACATTTAACCTGTAGAGATTTGGGAACTGAAAGCTAGGGTTAGGAACATAAGGCCATGATTAATAAACAATGAATAATAGGAAAAGATAAGCCATATATTCTGTGATTTGGTCATATTCATATTAGTAACAGTCGAACTTGTTATAATCTTGTTCTTTCTAGATACTAGGCGGTCCATAATAAAGTGCCTCATTGGTGGGCGGGAGTTCAAGGAAATGTTGAAGCTCTTTGGAGTCTAGAAATAGGGTTATTAGCCTTTTGAATCTAGTAAACGTATCACAGTTACGGATAGGCATTGGCAGCCTGTTCCACAATAAACTATACCGTACTGTAAAAAACTTACAACGCATTTGTTTTTGGTGTTTTACGGTAAGTAGTGTATATGCGTTGTTTCTAAGTCTATAGGCTGGGTCGTGGGTAATAGTCGGGCAGGAGGTTAAAAAGGAGAGCCCATATATCGCTTTGTAGAGAAATATTAAATTGTTTTTGAGCCTACGGTGCCATAAAGGTTCTAAAGATAGGTGCTTACATCTATCTGTGTAATCGAGATTCGAGTTACATCCTAGTAGTTGACGTGTGAAACGTCTTTGAACGTCTTCTACTCTTATCTTGTCTGTGATATTCATATTAGAGAAGGCAAAAGAGCAGTATTCAAGGGAGGGTCGTACACATATTTTGTAGAGTAAGTTTACCCTCTGTTGTGAAAAAGTTTTTCATTATAAAACCAATTAGCCGTCTAGATTTAGAAATAATAGAGGAGGCATGTTCTTCAAAGTTCAGGCTTCCTGTGTAATCAATTCCTAAATCGCGTACTGATTCGAGTGTTTGGACTCTACTTTCATTTAAGTGAAGTTGCGGTTTATAGGGATGCTTTCCAAAGTGCATGATCCCGCACTTGTTGAGGTTTAATGGTAATTGTCATTTTTCACTCCATATAGTTAAGTTATTGAGGTCCTTTTGGATCTGGGATACACTTTCGCTTAGTGTTTCAGGCTTATAGCTGTATACTATTTTGAGATCATCAGCATATAAGTATGGTCTCCGAAATTATATGGTGTTACATATATCGTTTATATACATAAGAAACAAAAGTGGACCTAATACGCTTCCCTGGATGACTCCGCTGGTGATTGGTCTGGGGGACGAGAGACAGTCATTGTACTTTACCATCTGTTTGCGTTCTGTTAAGAACGAAGCAAACCATGAGTACAGTGGGTTTTTTTTTATTCCGAAGGACTTTAGTTTGACGAGTAGCCTTTTGTGTTAGACCTTATCAAAGGCTTTCTTAAAGTCTAGGAATAGAACTGATACAAGGAGCCCGCTGTCTCGTTTCATAGTTATATCATTCAGGTAGTCTACTAGGCATGTATCGCATGATCTGGACCTAAGAAATCCGTGTTGGGAGGTCGAGATGAGATTATTAGTTAGTAGATGTTGGACTACAGCCGCCTTAACTACTTTTTCCATCACTCTGGATACCACTGAAGTTATGTTTATAGGCCGGTAATTTTCAACGTTTGCTTCAGGTCCTGTTTTAATTTTGGGGATGATATGTGTAGTTTCCCAGGCAGTAGGGTAACACACTGAAGAGATATCGCGAATAGTTTGAGAAGCAAAACACACATATCATCACCTCCACGTTTTAGCATGCTAGATGGAATACCATCTGGTCCATCAGTGTATGAGTGTTTCAATGTACTGATTGCCTTGGAGATATTTTGTACACTGAATTCTACATTAGTAATTTCACAGGGAGTTACTGGGATTGGTTCTGAATCATTAAATGGTTTTTCGTTAGTTAGTGAGAAACAAAAATGTTGACTAAATAATTCTGTGACAAGTTTGGGATCTTCGTATACTTGTTTGCCTTTAATGAATATACTCCCTCTCGATCTAGAGCGCTTAAGTTTATTTTGGAGTAGTACGATGAGTGCAGAGGAGTTATTATTAAGTTCAACTGCATGTTTTTTCTGTGCGATTGCTTTTTGTTTACTTATTGTCCCTGTTCGGACAAGTATTTCTGTCATCGTTATTAAGGAGTGAAAGTCATTTAAGTTATGGAATTGAGTACAATGTCTTTGAAGACGTCTTCTTGTACTGATCGGTATATAGAGATCTTTAAGAACATAGGTTTACAGTATTCTAAAGGTGCGATGTTGTTGATGATACTTTTGATGTTGTGATAAAATATATTGGTTAATGTGTCGGTATTGTTTGAGGTAAAGAAGGTTCTCTAATCAGTGCTTCATAGGTAATTGTGTAGGTTATTCCAATCAACCTTGCGATGGTTTCTACGAAGTGTTACGGTTTGACTACTATCGGTTGTGGTTTTTACATTAAGGCTGCATATGACAATGTTATGATCACTACCTGGGAACTTTTTTCCAATATACAAAGTATTGGGGATGAGGCCACTGGTAAAGACTAAGTCTGAGATGTTTTGATGTCTGGTAGGGCTATCGACATACTGAGTCCATTGTCCGAGCTCTAGACATTCAATAAATGATTCATAACGTCTCGGCGCTTTGACTGGCAGCCAAGAAATTTCGGGCATATTGAAGTCACCACAAATGAGCTTGCCTGTGAATGAGAGGGATGATGCTAGTGTGAATACCTCCGATAATACTGCTATATCATCTATTGATGCGTTAGGTTGACGATAAACACAGCCGAGCAGTAAGGTAACGGAATTCGACAGCTTTAATACAATCCACACCGAATCCTTCAGTTTGTTTAGTTCAGGCATATCACATAGTAGTGAGTTTAGACTAAAGTGGTCTCCCACATTGTTCGAAGGTTTCATGTACCTACAAATATTTTTGCTCTGGTTGTTAGAAGGGGCATCGGCTTCGCGGATTCCGAAGAAACTCGGCTTTCATCACGAAGCATCATAATTCTTCTAAATGAAAACCTCCTAAATCCCAGAGCAAATATAAAATGGTTTGAATTATTTTTTCTGGTAAGCGCTTATTTAGTGAGTTATTTTTCTACGAGATTGGGACGCTAACCCCATGCCCAACCCTCCACATTTACCCTAACTTGGAACCGGTAGTAAATCTAAATGAGCTACAGGCGCATTAACAGGTGATGGAAGGAAAGGTTTTTTATTTAATAAAGGAACTCCACTACTACTGCTTTTTATCTTCACGATATGGACCCGTTTTTATTGACGTTAAATGGCTATCAACAACAGATACAGAAATCAACAACTGACCAGCATAATACGTTGGTAAAATTAAATTACATTTAAATGACGATATATCACTAGAGAATAAACAAATTCCCAATATAGTATCAGATACACCAAATAGTAATCCACCAACGGCAGAAGCTATACATGTCCATGGTATAGAATATTCATGTTTAGTTAATTGGGCTAATGCACGCCATATCATAATTACTAATATTAATCCATAAGCTGGAATAACAAGTGTATTGATACTGTCTAGTCCTTTTTTTACAGAAACACATACACAGAGAAGTATTGGCAGTAAAATGAACAATATAGATAGTTTTAAACGTTGAAAACCAAATGCGTAAATGTATAATATATGTGTAATGGCAAACATAGCCATGCCAGGAATAAGAAGACTAGGCCATACCAAAAATGCATCGCCTAGACAAGAGAATAAAAGACCAAGGAAAATTTTTAAAGAATAGGCTTGATTGTTTGGTATCTTAACCCCATACATATAAACAAACGCAACAAGTGATAAAATAGGTGCGCATTTAAAAACACAATAACCCACAGTTGACTCATATTTCGGATAAAGAACATAGAACAAAGCAAACGTTTTAAAGAATAAAACTAAACGTGGTCCCAAACATTTGACCTGAAAAACAGAAAGAAGGATAAAGTGAAAGTGATGCTGAAATTTTGATATATCGATAAAAAAAAATTACAGAACGACCTAACATGACTTGGATCATTTGTATTGGTAATTCACTTGGTATTGTTTTACTTGAATCTTCCCATTGATGTTTTAGGACTGAAATTGATCAGTCTCTTATTGGCATATGTGCATACTGTGCGTATGCCTCGATATTGCCTTAATTTACAGGCATTATAAGCAAAGATGGATAGTGGTTAGCAGTGGAATCCAGGACGCGCGTTTCGTCCTGTTTGGGACTCGTCAGCTGGAGGTACCTGCATCTTAGAGTTGATGCTCACTCTGCGAGTCGAACTCAGTACCGTTCGCTTCAAATGCCATCGCGTTATCCACTTAGCTACTGAGTTCTGGATTCCACTGCTAGTCACTATTCATCTTCGCTTTGTATCGGTAGTTTGAATTTTTCAAATAAAGTTGAGGGCTGCAATCGATCAGTCTGTTATTGACATGTGTGAATTCTGCGTGAATTGCCTCGAAATTTCCCTGAGTCGCAAGCATTATAAGCAGAGATGAATGGTGGCTAGCAGTGTAATCCAGTACTCGAGTTTCGTCTTATTTAGGTTTCATCAGCTAAATGTACCTGGATCTCATAGTTGAATCTCATGCTGGAATTCAGGTACATCTAAACGACGAGTCTCAAATGGGATGAAACGTGATTCCTAGATTACACTGCTGACCTTTACTCATCTCTGCTTATCATGATTTGAATCGGTTGGCAATCCTAAATAATTTGTCAATGTTTAGCAGCACAATACCTGTAAGACTGAATAATTATTTTACATTGAAATTTACATAAGGTCACAATGAACAAGCAGCAATTTAGCAAACTTGCTAAGTTAATACGAAGAGATATGATACATTCCCCTACATATATAACTATGGCGGTAAATGGACAAATAACATCAAACGTTCAATGAAAATATGCACTGAACAAGACGATAAGAGTATGCGTTATATATACTGAAAGGTAATCCGACGTGATATAAGATATTGTTTGCAGTGAAACTAAAAAGAACGAGTGCAAACGGAACCAGTCGATGAATTTGTACAAACCAACTTAAGCGGGAGACTGAAGTACTGTTTTAAATCAAAAGGTTTTAGACTGTAATAACATCCCATCTACTCCAATTTTAGATAGCTAGATTTTAATACTAGTGAGATATCAGTTTTCAGTCAAGAAGCGAGTATACTGTGCAGCAGTCCGCTTTATATCACTCTATGACTGAAACTGTCTATGAAAGTATAAGACATCTCTAGGCTGCATGGTTTTATCATGGCTGTCTTCGAAGTACTGCTCGCATCTCGTAGAAAGACTAAGTTAATAATCCTGCCGTCAGAAACAGGGTACTAGGTAAACTGAGGAATCGATTAACGAGGGAGGAACACTGCATAAGTCGGACCACTTCCTAAACCGATAGGCGGCAATTAGCTGAAAAAAAGAAAGTGATGGTTGAACCAAGGCCAGTCATTCAATTTCAAGTTTAAACAAAACGTGATATCAGTCCATTAAGCTATTGACTGTTGAGATGAGTCAAGATGGTAGATTCACAGCACTCGCGGCATTCCCAACAGATCTTAGTCTAGGGCAGGTTGGTACATTATTCAATCTGCGAGTTCAGCTTGTGCTGTTGTGCTCTCGATGTCCTGGATAATGGGTTGCTGATCGAGGTCAACCGACACTAGGGTTCATTTTGTTTAGTTGTTTAGACTATGGCTTAAAGATCTAGACTAGTTTTCATGACACATTACTCGATAGTGTACGTCAATACTGATGAGGTATCAGATCTGAAGGGTTTTGGTCAGACTCCCTCGATTTCTGGAGTTAATAGACGTTATGTAGAGAGGCCTGATTATTTTTTTGGGTTTGACGGGCGGGAGAAACCAAGACACACCACTTACCATAGTCGCACGTACGCTTGGTAATCGCGACGACGACAGTCACCGTTGTGTTGTGTAAATTTGGTTGTCCGAACTTCTACATATTAAATTGCTAACCCTAAAAATCACTGTGCTGGATGGTTATTGACTGTTCATCGATGGTTTTGTTAGAACATCCCTAACCATCTACGGTTTCTTATATCTGAGTCGGATGTTTGAAGACCGTTTAATCGCTGTCCTTCGAGACGTACAGATAGTCTTCTTTGGCAAATTACTGAAGTGGTCATTCCTGGAAAAAGGACTTACTCATCGTTGTACTTTAACAACTGAGAAGACGCAACCACAAGCAAGGCAACTATAGTTAGTTTTCGGATTGATTGGACAATGTCTGTACTTTTCCAAAAAAACCCTACTGATTCAAGTAGGTTGACAGCATTTGGTTGGTTCGTCTAAAAGTTATAGTCTCGCCATGTAATCATATTGAAAATGACGTGTTCGCCCACTGAGGACAAGTGCTACATAATTCAGACTTTATCAATAAAGAAGGCCATAACCTATTCCTAGAGGTATATAAATAAGCTCTTTTATGAATCTTTTGGACTTATATGGTCTCTTAATAAGTGTTTTCATTATACAAAGCCGACCGAAGGAATAACCGTTAATGGATGGGTATTTTGGACGAATTTTCTGATATGAAGTAAATTTACGTGGACGCATTAGAACAACAAACTCATGACCACCTTATGAGTCAAAAAATGACAATTGATAGACAATGCCGTACATCCTTTTAAGGCTAAATTCACTTAAAAGCGATACACAGACTGGGTCTAAATTTATTTATCTTCTAACAAGCAATCATATGAAAATATACAGAGTATACTTACAACAGCTATTCGACTGATTGGCTCGAACGTCAACATTGGAGCGCGCCTTAAATGCAAAACCAGTTCCAAGGTTATTCACTCCGCCAACTGTACACTTCAGTCTTTTCGAAGCAGACAAAGTAGATTGATTTGAATGGTTCAAATGGTTGTAAACTGAATAGAAGAAGGTTTTGCTTAACGGAATTCCGTGTTTGACAGTCTGTAAGAGTAAGTATGTCACGGACAGCTTTCTTTTGATAGCTCTTAGTGTCATATCGTTGCAACAATTTGAGGTTGGTCTGTGGCGAACTCGTATGCTAATCAATAGCAAGCAAAAGTCATCAGATTTCAACAACAAATTCGAAGTTTCCAACCACTCTGAAAATGCTCATTGTAGT
Organism: Schistosoma margrebowiei; assembly: GCA_944470205.2. NCBI lineage: Eukaryota > Metazoa > Platyhelminthes > Trematoda > Strigeidida > Schistosomatidae > Schistosoma > Schistosoma margrebowiei. Next base: position 10,278,319 of record OX104025.1, read on the forward strand.
TGGCTTTGCTGAAAGATCAACCATAGTGGAATGCTCTCTAAATGCTGTCAAAATAAGGCTGAACCTCCGCGTGATAAGACTTATTATTTCGGTCAACTGCCATCTCTATATCTGACGCAGCTGTAACATTCAACTGTTCAGTCACGTGCGAACAGTGGATCTATGGCACAACTGCTGCAACTACGTGAATCGGCTTGATAGGACGCACGGTCTTAGTATACCTCCTGGTACCTGCAGTGCAACAATAAAGACTACTGATCGGGACCTTACTGCAAGAGTTGATAACGAGTCGAAGATCCATAAATAACCTTCCATGAGCAGGCTTAAATCCCCCAAATCATTGCGAATATATCTCATGGTTATGTACACAGTATTGGTCACACCAATCAAACACCAAACGTTAATACCTCATTAGTCAGAAAGGATCCCACCCAGGCAAAGATTTTATCTCCAATAACATATGTAAGCAGAGAAAGAATAGCAAGGGAGAGAGCCTCATGACTAAATACTCAGAAACACTGTCCGTCCAAGAAGTAAGACACAAAATTGACAGTTGCATAGTGTACCATCTACTAAATGGAACGGGCGTCTCCGAATCGAAAGGCGGCTACTATGGTGACTGGGTTCACTTATGTTGCGACACCATAATATCCAAGCGGTGCAATTGGTTCATACTGTGTCGGAACGCCCACTATCCGAGTACGTATTCTTGTAGTATGAGAAAATTCTGACGGCAAAATTCATCAAACATAAAAATCCACGTACCCTGGAGGCACCTGTACTCAGCCCCATCAACAACTGTCGGAAATTTGACCAAAGAAACCACAACTCCTAAGAGGACACAATGCGCACAGATTGGCACATTCACTTACGAATTCACAGGCCATAAATTTCACTTACGGACACTGAAAAGGAGCAGTGTGGTGTTGTTACGAAAAATAATAGTAGAAACATAGCAGCTAGAAAAAAGCTTGGTAAAGCGGACGGAAAGTACCTGAAACTTCCTGGTCCTACAAATGTCGAAGTGTCGGCGGTGGTCTACCGAAAAGCAAAGAGAGGCTAAATCGACAATAATGGAACAAATACTCCGCCCTGTTTAGTGTGTGTATTATCCCGGTTAATCCAAGTGCCTACATAAATGTCAAATTACAACGAGAAGTAAGTCCTTTCGCCAGGAATGCCTACTTACTTTATTAATCTACCAAAGAGGACTCGCTTCGATCAGATGGTAGCGATTAAACGGTCCTCAAACATCCAAGTTAGACATTAATAATAGTACACTTGTAATATCTTAATAAGTAGAAAAGTTAAATTTTCCAAACTTTCTGACATTTTATGACTCCATGTAGGCCACTTCTTCAGCGAATAAATAATCGAATTAAACCAACCCAGGTTTGAATGGTATAAAAGGAATTAAGCGAGAGTACCAATCAAAAGAACAGGTCTGACCAAGTCAATGTCGTATCACTTAGGTCAAGGTAATATATGCAAGGCACGTTTATTTATCTGAGTTTGTGTAGGTTAAATGATACAAAAGTGGGTTATTTTTATGCAATAAGATACAGTTGGGATATTAGAAATATACTATTTCTACTATTCTATATCTGGCCAATGCTTAATTTCTTTGAAATTATCAAGTCTAGCCTTGGTAACAGCACCTCGGAGAAGTGTAGACAGCTAGATCTGTCGCAAAAAAATCATCAACAGCCAGTCAGTCACTGCACAGAATAGAAATTTTAGGATCAACGACTTAATTTGTGGAAGTTATGATAGACAAATCTGCGCAAAACAACATCACAGCAATAAACACACTTAAAACGTGGTGAGGTTGTATGAAACAAATGTTGAGTTTGTGCCTAATCTTTTATAATTGGTTTGATATACGTCTCTTTGCAAATGATGAAGGAAAACACCCTATTTCATGTCTCACTGCTACTTTATCAGATGACATACGAACTATCCTCGAAATAGCCACGGATGATCAACTTTTGAAAACGTGGAGCTGTGTCGAAAATGAAATGAGTCTCCTATAAATGTTTCCCCTCGAAATATTGTACACTATTATCAGCAAACTTCGGCAAAGAGTGCAAACTGAATAAACCACATCAAGAGTAACGCATAGTTTATGCTATTCACATCTGAATATTCTATTAATGACACTCATCTCGGGAGACTAGTCACATGACGAAGACGTAATTTACTGTTTTCACGATGTCAATATTATTATTATTATTGTTCACAAACATCTTGTGGGTACATAAGTGTTGTGAAGAAACCATTTCGAGATTTTTCAAAAATGCAATAATACACAAGTTTCAATAATGTTAGCACTATATTTGCCAAATATGAAAAAGAGAATAATATTAACAATAATAGAATAATAATAAATCAGGTTCTGTGTGATTGAGAAGAATATTGAATAGAGTTTAAAGAAGGGAAGGAAGAAAATAAGGGGATAGAAATAAGGGAGACGTGAAATACACAAATAGTTTAATATGAGTGTTTATGATCACAGAACAAGAGTAAACGACTACAAAACAAAGTTTGGCATTTGTCAATCGGTGTAGTTTGGGGATCAACATTTTGAAAATTTCTCCCCTTTTGAAACTCCCATTTTTGATTAGCCATTTACTTGTTTCTTCATTGGCTCAATCGAACCATTGAGGTGTCTCTTTTTTTGGTGACTGATGTCTGATAAATTCTAGCAAGCACAACAGTGTAGAACTAATGTGTATGGTGTTGTAAATAATTACAAATTCCTGTTTTTGATAAATTATTTACTCACAAACGTAGTATTGAAAGATAGAGTACTTGGAAATTTATATATTTTATAGGACGTAACAATTGTCTAGAAGTCGTCAGCTTAATGAAAAAACTCATATTTCTTCGTCAATAAACGTTTTGTAAAAGCTTGAAATAGAGATGAACGGGTGATCTTATCCGCAACGCAACCATGTAAACTTAATGTACCGGTCATCTGTGCGTTCAAGTAACCACAGATTTTGACATTTCATAATGTATTTTTAATTAAATAACTAGATTATATAGCTAATTTTGATCTTTTTTTATATTTTTAATCGCCACGTTCGACTGCGTTACACTGCACGTCCATTGCATACTGGGATGATATATCAAGTCATAGTGAGTTTATTCACATAGTTGATTGTTTCCAGATAGACTGTCAGTGCATGATTTTACTGTAGAAAGGTTTATTGTACTATAAACTATGTTTTTATGAACAACTACCTGTTGTTTTCAGTCGGAAAGCAATATATATATTCTTTGTCTTCTGTTCGGTGAGTTCAATTGGCCTATATTTCGTGTTTTTGTTTTATCGTCTTAATTATGTCCATTTAACTACTTTAAGCAATATGCCTGTGCAAATGAAACAATAACTATGACACTTGCTTAGTTTAGTATTCTTGGTTGTCGTATAATTCAGTTTAGTTGAAAGAATTATGGTATAGTGCTTGAAGTCTGTAACGAAACAGATCAGCCTAGTAAGTAGAGTTGCCTGTTTCTGATGAGTATACTGATTCAAATCAGTCTGGTTAAAAATAGGAAAAAAGTGCTTTTGGTACTGTTGCTGTCATACATTATAAGATAGCGATAAGTATGTTTGGTGTTTATTTCTAGATTGTACATCTATCACTGACCATATTTCATGATCACTGTCATTAAACAATTTCCCCAGCAATAACATCGGTAGCAGGATAGCTAAGTGTCTGAGCTTTTATTTGCCCGTAGAAGAGCAGTATACAGTCTTAGAAGATGAGTGTTCTGTATTTCAATTAAATGCAGTTGGCTGTGGACAAATGTTAAGAATCTTTTTGACAACTAGGACTTTTAGTTCATCAAACACTAACTCTGCTTGTATGTCTACCTGCAGATACATGGTAATACGTAAATGAGAGCAAAATAATAAAAGCATTGAGATACGGTGTTAAGTCCATGTTATGCTTTGCACAATAAATAGCTGACCTGACCTAATATTCATGAACTAAAGGTAAATCACAACTGCATAAATTCTTTGCTAAAATACATGTAATTTGGTTATTTATCTATTCCACATTTCTGACTAAATTCATTACTGTTTTCTCATTTAGAATGCAACAGGACTGAGTATTCACAGATGTTAAGAACTGTTTCGCCCTTAGAACTATGGCCCTATGGATCTGTTTACGGGAGACCCAACTAACAGCAGATTATAAAAAGGATGCTGGATGTCCATTTTAATCTCACAACCACTTCCAGTACTTTTTGAGTTACTTCTTTTACCCTTTCGTTTGGAAAAACAACAAAAACTGCAGCTTAACATTACAAATGCAACTTTTAGACTGGAACTTGGTTTAAACCTTTGTTTCATATTCGATTCTTAATGAAAGTTCTCGAATAAATTTTTGAGCCTAATGCTACTTTGTTTTATCTACATAATCGTTGCAAGAAACTTGTGATAATCGAGCCTCTCATCACCTAATTCATGCGTTCAGGCTTCCGTGTCTATTAGCAGGGGATCACCAAAACCTCCAAGCAGGAACCTAGGTATGTTAACAATAAAAGATCCAGTCGCCTCCCAAATGACTCCTGGGAAGTCGCTTGGACTAGTTCGGCGAGCAGCGAATTCCAGCATTCGACAACTCTTAAGGAGTAGAAGTTGCGTATACAGTCCATTCTGCTATGTCGTGTCTCTAGTTTCTGGGACTAAGCTCAAATAGGTGTTTAAGAAAATGTCCAGAAGTGTTAAGGATCCTGTAAGTAAATAGGTCACCTCTAAGACGTCTATACTTTAATGAGTAGAGGTTAAGTGATTGGAGGCGCTCTTCACAAGGTGATTTGGTGCATATCTCCGTCACTTTCTTAGGAAACCTACAGGCTCGGGTCCTCTCACAACTTATTCTAGCCACCGTGAGTTGCCACGAAAACTGATGGATGGACACGCGTTACACATCCTAACCGTCCCTGCATCTAATCTCATAGCTCCTTATTCAAATGTCATATGATAAGCAAGTAATGCTTCTACCGACACTAATGGAACACGAGTAATTCAAAGGCACCCTGTATGGTACTTTACATTGGTCTACGCACTCACTTAGCTTTTTAGTGGGAATATTACTACAGTCCTGCTAAAAAACCCATGAACCCCCCTACCACCATCAAAACAATAAGTCTGTATTTGTTGCATATAGCAATTTTATTTTTCAGAAGATATAACAGTAAGAATTGGAGTGAAATGGCAGTATACAGCAGATGCACGTGGTACATGTCTTCATCGATTAACTGAAATAGAGAATACGGATATTAGCTTAACATGCTTATTTAGAAAGACTAGTGTTTACTTTGAACTTACTGTGTGAGAAAGTTATACTGGAACTGTGAATAATGTAGGAATCTAGTCTCCCAGGGCGTACGAAGCACTCAAACTGGAAGACAGTTGTCACAAATTAATTCGAATATGAAGTTGAGAATTTGCAGGTACTTTTCATCGTAAAGGTGAACATATTAGATAACGGTTGACATCATACCGTAAAAATAACAAATTTGCGAGTGGTGAATTATGGTCTATAAAAAGGTGAGCTTAATAACAGTTAGTTACCTTTTTACTCCCTGATCATGACCCTTCGGCTTCCTTTTATGGCCAAAACAGCAAACATACACTACACACTGATAGCAGATTTCCGGCTTTTCAATGTTAAGCTTGCTTTAACGCACTACGTAATGCGTACAACCCCTCCATTACTGCTATGTGGCATATTTTTTCATAACAAACCCTCTGCAATAGATTGGTAGCATCTGTGAATTTGTCTATGGTTGTCGGAAGCCTGAGTATTTTCGAAAACAATACTGACATCCCCTAAGGCTAAACACTAAGTATTAGTTTGACTCATTGGTGGGATATTGTTGTCCGCAATACTGAAGAAAATTAAAAACCGGAAATTGTTTCCTTTCATTTTGCCGATAACATCATAGAGGACAGTTAGGAATGAACATGCGGACAGTCAGTCACATGACGCAGCAACAGTTATTTCAGCTAAGAAAAAACGAACTTCGGCTTTTGATATCTTGAAAACAAGTCAAAACTAAACCGATTTCCATTTTAAAACATAAGACTAACCAGCTTGACTGAAGAAATACATTGACTAGCGTAGAAGCAGCAAAAACCCAAAAAACAATGCTGATTCGAAGTAAATTTCACACCAACATGTAGAACCCTACACTAACTGCGGCATCTTAGCACATTGAAACATTAATTACACAGCTACACAAAAGAAATAGCTAAAAGAAGCACAGAACGAAGAAAGCCGGCCGCCATTACGTACAAAGATGGCGGATATAATAATTCCCGCCACATTCTGATTGGTTGCTAAGCTGAAAGGCACATTTACGAAATTGAGTTGCGTTTAATTGCAGCCAGATGAACCGGGTGCAAATAAACCATATGTGAAGTCATATGGTGACATAAACGAAACACTAGGCAGGTTCCTAGAATTCGACGAGATATAGTGAATCGAGTTCATCACATCAAGTATTACTTGTTTTCAAATGGACTGAACCATAGCATGACCTTGAGTTCAGTCGGAAGCGACGTTATCTGCCGTGATCCGGCGCTCTACAAAGACAAAAAAGTAACTAAGACAGATCCCAAAGTCAGATAACAAAAGACCAGGCCTGAAAGATCGAGGAATATAAACAACTGTGTAAACAGTCCATCGTAAAAGTTGAAATAAAAGATAGGGTAAAAGAATGGACGAACAACAATTATGTCCTGTAAAACACAACGAATCAGAAAGAATTTGATGTGGAGCACCATGTTATAACATACACACACGCTCATATACAGCAGCTCGTTGCTTCACACACCACCATATTTACTGGAGAACCAAATCATTTTTACCCGCATTGTGCTCAGTCATATTCTGATGTCACTCCATCAAATGCGATATTCGTTCTTCTCTTCACTACAGCGGGTCACTGCGATATCTTTATACATACAATACTCCCTGGCTATTTTTAATAACAACATTTGTAGAACCCAAAAGAAGGTTTGGACTGAAGAATAACTGTCTAGGTATTTAGTATACGCGCTATTGCCCAGTTGAAAACGATACAAGGTGATTGGGTAAATGATGTCTCTGGATTTCATTGTAAATATAAATTTACACCATTACCTAAGCAAATATTACTAACGAATCCGACATAAAATTGGAAATGTTGGTCTGTGTAGCGAATGTAGGAAAGCATACCCAGTATCAGCAATTATTCCATAATAATACCTACTTCGTCGATATTTATCAACTTTTACCCTAGATACTTTATCCAAAAGGTCGTATGTATATGGGCCCTGGGCAAAAGCTATATCACATGTGGTGTAAGTAAAATCCTTGAAAAGATTAAAGCGGAGAATCAAATTGGACCTAGGCCTTGATTAGAAAAACTTTTAAGTCCTAGGATGTGGTATCGGGAGTGATGGTCAGAGAGCGAATCAGTTTTAAACATTTTACGAATGAAATCCGGTTGTATTCCCCTTATCTTTTGTAGATCGGATAGGAGCCTTTTTGAAAATAAGAACTAATGGTATTCAACGTTCGGTCTTACACATATCATGTAAAGAATGATTTTAGATCCACTTTGAAAGAGGTTACGAAAAATGAAGCCTACCGACTTCTGCATTTTAGGTGCTCTAGTGATGATATACTCAGAGAAGTTAAGACTGTGAGAGTAATCGTTCCCAAGGTTTGTTAACAATGTGAGTTTTGGCAGCACGTTTTCGGTGCAACTCAGTTTTGTTTTAACAGACGTGTCTCCGATAAATAACCAGCCATATTCCTGTGTCGAGTCCCAAGCTCCTGGCCCTACATCAGCTATCTACCTTGTTGAGTTCATGATGGATTGTTTGCGCAATACAACGTACCTCACAGATGTCGGTTTTACAAATAACTTTTAAATAATCATCGTGGGTCTTAATAATGTTGAATCGTCTGCACAAATTGTTGATGTAGATAGTAAAACATCAATGGATTCAAGATACTACCCTACAGAACACCACTGGTCAAGGTGTCGATGCTTTGGAGATTATTTTAACTATTTGTTATCTAATCATGAGAAAAGATAAAACCCACTGCAACAGGAAGTTAGTATATCTTGAATCCTGTTGATTAGGAGGTTATTAGGTTCACCATCGAAAGTTTTCTTGATGTAGAAATATAGTGTAAACACCAGTTCCTTTTGGTCAAGTATCAAGTAACCTAGTCAAATAAGTCTTTCTGGCTTGTACCGCAGGACATTTTTCAAATAGGGGCCGTATTGTGTTTATGACCAGATGCGTGATATGACTAGTGTGATATTTATAGGTCCGTAATTTTAAAACCAGGCTTTTGATACTGGTTTGTGTTTGGAGACAACATACATTACCCTGCAGTTTTCGAGATATGTACTTACATATTGTAGTGCCGGCTACTATGTTAGGCCTATATAATGTATTCTAGCTTTTGGATAAGCCAGTTAATCCATTCATGTTCAACCATGTTTTGACCGTGTTAATTGTTCACCTATCAAGCCTGTTTTTAAATAAAATAATAATTTTTTCTCAAATAACAGTTTGTTACATGAGGCATGCCATTTTACAGGCAAGATCAAATTGATACAAATGATACAATATACACTGTAATAAATTACATAGCTGAGTTAATAATTTATAAGATATGAATGTAGATGGTTTTAGTCAGTATCACAGTTGGCGCGCTTCATGAAAGTTGCGTTGTGAATGTGCAACTGGTGGTCAAGGATAGGTCCATTGAAGGTATGAGCTTTTAGAAATCGCAACCTTATATCCCTTTTGAATATCAAAGGCTTTAGGGATGGTGCAGGATGAAGTCACTCGTTTCATATCTCAAGGGGGCTGAAAGAAGGAGCAAGTAAAAGAAATGACGAGAGGCAGAGTAGCCAATATTCGTGAAGGGATGTTTAAGAAATGATTACTCGGTCTAATTTTCTTTTATTAAGTTATTTGTTAAGCAAGAGCATTTTAATAGGCTAAAGAAAATAAGTGTAAACAAGGTAAGAGTGGACATACAACTGATCACTAGATGATGCAGGTTATTTACTGGTCCGCTATAGCACCACCAACGTGCTTAGATTCCGATGTGGATGGTGATGTCTCTAATTGTGTCGAACTAATTTGTGAATATCTAAATAATAATAAAACCTACTTGGCAATAGACGATATGAATTTGTCGAAAACACGGAATTCGGGATATTGTACGCGGCTATTCCCAGCCTGCATATCAGCCACATCCATGTCAACTGAATTGTAATGAAAATCTTCTTTATGCTTCATTACATCTCTAGGAAATGTTAGTGAGATCATTGTACTGACCTCTTGGGCTTCTCACTGTTTTGTGGTAATGTGTTCTCATCCGTAGAAGTGTTTCTGCGGTGATATTCCAGTATTTGCATTGAAAGTAAAACATCTTTCACCAACTGCAGAGAATCTATAGTAAATCATAGTTTCTATGTTTGTTAGTAACCGAATTCTTCAATGACTTTACATTTCAGAACTGCCCAATTTTCATCTGGTTGATCGCACCTTTGTAGGTGGATATCGACAATCCCCGTCGGATAAAGGCACAGTTCTTTGCTAATAATCCACTTCTTGGCTGCTATCATGAGTTGTTTCTTGATAGGCACGTCAACAATGACGTACTGCATGTTAGCGGGCAAAATATAACATAAGATGTGCAAACAGATACATGGATAACGCTAAACGCCGGAAGTTAAGATGACAAAGGTTGTGGCAAAGTTTTTTGAAGAATCACTGGGTCTAAATACAGAAGGAACAACACTTATGTACCCATAAGATGTTTGTGAATAATAATAATAATAATAATAACCTACATTTCGAAGCTTTCCATGCCGATACAAAGTCTAATAATAATAATATTAATAATAATTTATTCTCAAATAACAGTTTGTTACATGAGGCATGCCATTTTACAGGCAAGATCAAATTGATACAAATGATACAATATACACTGTAATAAATTACATAGCTGAGTTAATAATTTATAAGATATGAATGTAGATGGTTTTAGTCAGTATCACAGTTGGCGCGCTTCATGAAAGTTGCGTTGTGAATGTGCAACTGGTGGTCAAGGATAGGTCCATTGAAGGTATGAGCTTTTAGAAATCGCAACCTTATGTCCCTTTTGAATATCAAAGGCTTTAGGGATGGTGCAGGATGAAGTCACCCGTTTCATATCTCAAGTGGGCTGAAAGAAGGAGCAAGTAAAAGAAAGGACGAGAGGCAGAGTAGCCAATATTCGTGAAGGAATGTTTAAGAAATGATTACTCGGTCTAATTTTCTTTTATTAAGTTATTTGTTAAGCAAGAGCATTTTAATAGGCTAAAGAAAATAAGTGTAAACAAGGTAAGAGTGGACATACAACTGATCACTAGATGATGCAGGTTATTTACTGGTCCGCTATAGCACCACCAACGTGCTTAGATTCCGATGTGGATGGTGATGTCTCTAATTGTGTCGAACTAATTTGTGAATATCTAAATAATAATAAAACCTACTTGGCAATAGACGATATGAATTTGTCGAAAACACGGAATTTGGGATATTGTACGCGGCTATTCCCAGCCTGCATATCAGCCACATCCATGTCAACTGAATTGTAATGAAAATCTTCTTTATGCTTCATTACATCTCTAGGAAATGTTAGTGAGATCATTGTACTGACCTCTTGGGCTTCTCACTGTTTTGTGGTAATGTGTTCTCATCCGTAGAAGTGTTTCTGCGGTGATATTCCAGTATTTGCATTGAAAGTAAAACATCTTTCACCAACTGCAGAGAATCTATAGTAAATCATAGTTTCTATGTTTGTTAGTAACCGAATTCTTCAATGACTTTACATTTCAGAACTGCCCAATTTTCATCTGGTTGATCGCACCTTTGTAGGTGGATATCGACAATCCCCGTCGGATAAAGGCACAGTTCTTTGCTAATAATCCACTTCTTGGCTGCTATCATGAGTTGTTTCTTGATAGGCACGTCAACAATGACGTACTGCATGTTAGCGGGCAAAATATAACATAAGATGTGCAAACAGATACATGGATAACGCTAAACGCCGGAAGTTAAGATGACAAAGGTTGTGGCAAAGTTTTTTGAAGAATCACTGGGTCTAAATACAGAAGGAACAACACTTATGTACCCATAAGATGTTTGTGAATAATAATAATAATAATAATAACCTACATTTCGAAGCTTTCCATGCCGATACAAAGTCTAATAATAATAATATCAATAATAATAATAATAATAATTTATTCTCAAATAACAGTTTGTTACATGAGGCATGCCATTTTACAGGCAAGATCAAATTGATACAAATGATACAATATACACTGTAATAAATTACATAGCTGAGTTAATAATTTATAAGATATGAATGTAGATGGTTTTAGTCAGTATCACAGTTGGCGCGCTTCATGAAAGTTGCGTTGTGAATGTGCAACTGGTGGTCAAGGATAGGTCCATTGAAGGTATGAGCTTTTAGAAATCGCAACCTTATGTCCCTTTTGAATATCAAAGGCTTTAGGGATGGTGCAGGATGAAGTCACTCGTTTCATATCTCAAGGGGTCTGAAAGAGGGAGCAAGTAAAACAAATGACGAGAGGCAGAGTAGCCAATATTCGTGAAGGAATGTTTAAGAAATGATTACTCGGTCTAATTTTCTTTTATTAAGTTATTTGTTAAGCAAGAGCATTTTAATAGGCTAAAGAAAATAAGTGTAAACAAGGTAAGAGTGGACATACAACTGATCACTAGATGATGCAGGTTATTTACTGGTCCGCTATAGCACCACCAACGTGCTTAGATTCCGATGTGGATGGTGATGTCTCTAATTGTGTCGAACTAATTTGTGAATATCTAAATAATAATAAAACCTACTTGGCAATAGACGATATGAATTTGTCGAAAACACGGAATTTGGGATATTGTACGCGGCTATTCCCAGCCTGCATATCAGCCACATCCATGTCAACTGAATTGTAATGAAAATCTTCTTTATGCTTCATTACATCTCTAGGAAATGTTAGTGAGATCATTGTACTGACCTCTTGGGCTTCTCACTGTTTTGTGGTAATGTGTTCTCATCCGTAGAAGTGTTTCTGCGGTGATATTCCAGTATTTGCATTGAAAGTAAAACATCTTTCACCAACTGCAGAGAATCTATAGTAAATCATAGTTTCTATGTTTGTTAGTAACCGAATTCTTCAATGACTTTACATTTCAGAACTGCCCAATTTTCATCTGGTTGATCGCACCTTTGTAGGTGGATATCGACAATCCCCGTCGGATAAAGGCACAGTTCTTTGCTAATAATCCACTTCTTGGCTGCTATCATGAGTTGTTTCTTGATAGGCACGTCAACAATGACGTACTGCATGTTAGCGGGCAAAATATAACATAAGATGTGCAAACAGATACATGGATAACGCTAAACGCCGGAAGTTAAGATGACAAAGGTTGTGGCAAAGTTTTTTGAAGAATCACTGGGTCTAAATACAGAAGGAACAACACTTATGTACCCATAAGATGTTTGTGAATAATAATAATAATAATAACCTACATTTCGAAGCTTTCCATGCCGATACAAAGTCTAATAATAATAATATAATAATAATAATAATAATTTATTCTCAAATAACAGTTTGTTACATGAGGCATACCATTTTACAGGCAAGATCAAATTGATACAAATGATACAATATACACTGTAATAAATTACATAGCTGAGTTAATAATTTATAAGATATGAATGTAGATGGTTTTAGTCAGTATCACAGTTGGCGCGCTTCATGAAAGTTGCGTTGTGAATGTGCAACTGGTGGTCAAGGATAGGTCCATTGAAGGTATGAGCTTTTAGAAATCGCAACCTTATGTCCCTTTTGAATATCAAAGGCTTTAGGGATGGTGCAGGATGAAGTCACTCGTTTCATATCTCAAGGGGTCTGAAAGAGGGAGCAAGTAAAACAAATGACGAGAGGCAGAGTAGCCAATATTCGTGAAGGAATGTTTAAGAAATGATTACTCGGTCTAATTTTCTTTTATTAAGTTATTTGTTAAGCAAGAGCATTTTAATAGGCTAAAGAAAATAAGTGTAAACAAGGTAAGAGTGGACATACAACTGATCACTAGATGATGCAGGTTATTTACTGGTCCGCTATAGCACCACCAACGTGCTTAGATTCCGATGTGGATGGTGATGTCTCTAATTGTGTCGAACTAATTTGTGAATATCTAAATAATAATAAAACCTACTTGGCAATAGACGATATGAATTTGTCGAAAACACGGAATTTGGGATATTGTACGCGGCTATTCCCAGCCTGCATATCAGCCACATCCATGTCAACTGAATTGTAATGAAAATCTTCTTTATGCTTCATTACATCTCTAGGAAATGTTAGTGAGATCATTGTACTGACCTCTTGGGCTTCTCACTGTTTTGTGGTAATGTGTTCTCATCCGTAGAAGTGTTTCTGCGGTGATATTCCAGTATTTGCATTGAAAGTAAAACATCTTTCACCAACTGCAGAGAATCTATAGTAAATCATAGTTTCTATGTTTGTTAGTAACCGAATTCTTCAATGACTTTACATTTCAGAACTGCCCAATTTTCATCTGGTTGATCGCACCTTTGTAGGTGGATATCGACAATCCCAGTCGGATAAAGGCACAGTTCTTTGCTAATAATCCACTTCTTGGCTGCTATCATGAGTTGTTTCTTGATAGGCACGTCAACAATGACGTACTGCATGTTAGCGGGCAAAATATAACATAAGATGTGCAAACAGATACATGGATAACGCTAAACGCCGGAAGTTAAGATGACAAAGGTTGTGGCAAAGTTTTTTGAAGAATCACTGGGTCTAAATACAGAAGGAACAACACTTATGTACCCATAAGATGTTTGTGAATAATAATAATAATAACCTACATTTCGAAGCTTTCCATGCCGATACAAAGTCTAATAATAATAATAATAATAATAATAATAATAATAATAATTTATTCTCAAATAACAGTTTGTTACATGAGGCATGCCATTTTACAGGCAAGATCAAATTGATACAAATGATACAATATACACTGTAATAAATTACATAGCTGAGTTAATAATTTATAAGATATGAATGTAGATGGTTTTAGTCAGTATCACAGTTGGCGCGCTTCATGAAAGTTGCGTTGTGAATGTGCAACTGGTGGTCAAGGATAGGTCCATTGAAGGTATGAGCTTTTAGAAATCGCAACCTTATGTCCCTTTTGAATATCAAAGGCTTTAGGGATGGTGCAGGATGAAGTCACCCGTTTCATATCTCAAGTGGGCTGAAAGAAGGAGCAAGTAAAAGAAAGGACGAGAGGCAGAGTAGCCAATATTCGTGAAGGGATGTTTAAGAAATGATTACTCGGTCTAATTTTCTTTTATTAAGTTATTTGTTAAGCAAGAGCATTTTAATAGGCTAAAGAAAATAAGTGTAAACAAGGTAAGAGTGGACATACAACTGATCACTAGATGATGCAGGTTATTTACTGGTCCGCTATAGCACCACCAACGTGCTTAGATTCCGATGTGGATGGTGATGTCTCTAATTGTGTCGAACTAATTTGTGAATATCTAAATAATAATAAAACCTACTTGGCAATAGACGATATGAATTTGTCGAAAACACGGAATTTGGGATATTGTACGCGGCTATTCCCAGCCTGCATATCAGCCACATCCATGTCAACTGAATTGTAATGAAAATCTTCTTTATGCTTCATTACATCTCTAGGAAATGTTAGTGAGATCATTGTACTGACCTCTTGGGCTTCTCACTGTTTTGTGGTAATGTGTTCTCATCCGTAGAAGTGTTTCTGCGGTGATATTCCAGTATTTGCATTGAAAGTAAAACATCTTTCACCAACTGCAGAGAATCTATAGTAAATCATAGTTTCTATGTTTGTTAGTAACCGAATTCTTCAATGACTTTACATTTCAGAACTGCCCAATTTTCATCTGGTTGATTATTATTATTATTGTTATTATTCACAAACATCTTATGGGTACATAAGTGTTGTGAAGAAACCATTTCGGGTTTCTTCAGAAAATGCAATAATACACAATTTTCAATAATGTTAGCATTATACTTGCCATATTTAAAAAATAAAATAAAATATTTAAAGAAAAAATTTAGAATAATAATAGTAAAATAATAAAAATAATAAATCGGGTATGTGTAATTGAGAAGAATATTGAATTGATTTTAAAGAAGGAAATGGAGAAAATAAGGGAATAGAAATAAAGGAGACGTGAAATAAGCAAACAGTCTAATAGGCGTGTTTATGAACAGAGAAGAAGAAAAAACGACCATGTGTGTATCGTTAAATTAGTAACAAAAAATAATTTATCATTGTAGTAAGATATGACGCTAGAATAAATGTTTGTGCAGTTATAGTTTAGTGTGATGCTATGAAAGTCACAATTAAGTGAAAAGGATAATAAAATATCACTCTGTATGAGTCATATATGCATAGTGAAGATAAAACGAATCTGAGAAGTTAATTTAAAGTGTAACACAAGTTATTGTCTTAATTACACACTTCTTAATCTCAAGAATAAGATTTATTTAGAAGGGAAGAAGAGAGAGAAAAGAAGTGAACACCTAGTGAAAAGGTTCATCCATGATAAGAATAATAATTGTGTAATGAATATTAACCTCAGAAGGAAACCAGCAATTGAAAAAAAAATTTAAAAAAAAATAAAAATCCTTTAAAGCACTCGATAGAAAACATTTAGATTTATGTAATAGTATACAGAATGAAACCGGATATTAGTATAAATATTTGTGCAATAATAATTAAGATTTATGCTATGAAAGTCAAAATGATTTCAAAGGACAATCTGGAGTTAAATATGTTTAGAAGGATAAGAAGAGATAAAGAGAATATCTAATGTGTTGGGGAATTAATAATGATATTAATAACGGTAATAATGATAAACACGAACATAAGCAGACTTCATATATTAAGATAAAGAGAAATAAAATAAAATAGACGTGAAAAGATTTAAAGGTTTTATTTTGCTTTTCAAGCAATTAAATAGATGATGGACCTTGTTTGTATAAATCATTATTGAATACATTGATATTCAATAGGTGACATAATCCACTTTCGGAAAGAAAATCGTCAAGGAGACTTTTGAACCGGGTTGTAGTTTCACTGCAACGGAGGTTCACTGGCAGTCTGTTCCACATGGTTGAGTAGCGAATAAGAAAAAAATTCTGACGTAAGTTTGTGTGGGTTCTTGGAATCGCTAGAATGTTCTCCTTATTGCGTAGATTGTGGGATGATATTATAAGGTATGAAGGGGTGGATACCGATGAGTAGGAAATACCGTTAATGAGCCGGTAGATAAAGACAAGATTTAATTTGATACGTCTGATCCAAAGAGGTTCTAAGTTGAGTTGTTGACATCTTTGGTAATAGTCTTTGTTATCGGAATACCCCAGAACAGCTTTGGTGAACTTTCATTGAACACCTTCAATTCTAATCAGATCATTATGTCTACAATTACTGTAAACTAAAATACCATATTCAAGAATGGGTAAGATACATTTTCTGTATAGTAACAATCTCGATTCGATATTATTGAAGTTTATCATTATCAATCCGATGAGCTTTCTAGCTTTGGATACTTGAGATATAATGTGTTCAGAAAAGTTCAGACTGTTGCTATATCTTAAACCCAGGTCACGAACAGTGTTGAGAGGTTTGAGTGTATGTGTCTGTACAGTCAGATTTAAGTTAAGACAGCGACCAATGTGAATAAATCCACTTTTGTCAACATTAAGTGGCATATTCCACGAAATAGTCCATTCGTACAACTTGTTTATTTCCTCCTGGATTACCGCTGAAATATAGCTTTCTTTCATGGGAGAAGAGAATGAATAAACCACTTTCAGGTCATCAGCAAAAAGGAAAGGTTTGCCATACTGAAAGAGAGAACATACATCATTGATAAAAAGGAGAAAGAGTAATGGACCAACCACACTTCCTTGTATAACCCCACTGGTTACATTTACAGGTTTAGAGTAGCAAGATCCAAAGCGAACGATTTGGCTACGTTCTTCTAAAAAAGATTTGAGCCAAGATAAAAGGGGATTCTGAATGCCAAATGAAGAGAGTTTTAAAAGAAGAAGTTTGTGTGAGACACTGTCGAAAGCCTTACTAAAATCGAAGTAAAGAATTATCACTGACTGACCAACATCTCTTCTCTGGGTAATTTGATCAAAAAACTCCAGGTGCGATGTGAAACATGAGCGTTTAGTCATGAACCCATGTTGGGAAGGGCTGATCAGACTAGCTGAAAGTAAAAATGATAGGAGCTGTTTGTGGATGATTTTTTCCATGGTTCTTGAGAGCACGGATGTCAAATTAATTGGCCTATAGTTAATAATATCACTACGTGGTCCTGTTTTGAATCTAGGGGTGATAAGGGATGTTTTCCATACAGATGGATAGGTCCCATATTCCATAGATAGATTGAAGAGTTTCAAACAAAATAGTGGAAATTCTCTACTTCCATATTTCACAAATGATGTAGGTATCCCGTCAGGTCCACCATCATAAGACTTTTTCAGGGCAGTTATGACCTGCTTGATGGCGGAGGGTGTGAAATCAATTTTCGACAGATGTCTGGATGTTAGCATTGGAAATGTAACGCTGGAGCTTTCAGTTCCAGTTTTGTAGCACTGCGAGAAGTGCTTGCTGAATTGTTCACATATAGTATTCGGGTCGTTAACAATGCTTCCGTTAACTATGAAGAATTTGGTCGTGCCAAGGGAATTTGACTTTACACGGGATTTAAAAAGTCGAAGTATTGATAATTCTGGGCTTTGACTACGTAGAGCTTTATTTTCTATATTCATGAAATACTTACGCTTAGATGAAGCATTTCTGTTGATTAATTTAAGTATACTCTGAAGTGCATACACATCATTCTGCTCATAGTAGCGGTATTTTAATTTCCTCAGCTTTCTTTTAAAAGTATTTTGGCCCCTATTAGCATTATAAGCCACACGGTCAATAACTGGAGCAGTGCAGTCAAGACAATATATCAGGTTGTGATATAGATTGGAAAGCGCGATGTCAACATTATTTGTGGTAAAATAAGTTTCCCATGGTAAACATTGAATGAGAGTTTCAGTTCGTTTCCATGTTTGTTGATCAAAATATCTGCTCTGGTACGTCATTGAAGCTTTAGAATTCAATTGTATGGCGTTTAAAGAGTGAATAATACTCAATACAACTCTATGGTCACTCATAAAAAACTCATGACTGGTATGCACTGAGATAGAGTCTATGTTGATTGTGAACATTAAATCAAGTGTATTATTCCCCCTGGTTGGTTTTCGGACCTGTTGAACCCATCCACAAATTTCTAATGTTTCAACTAGCTTGTTATATCGACCTGGTACCGGAGTCAAGCCCCATGTAATTTTTGGCAGATTAAAATCACCTCCGACGATTTTAAAGGTATGCGGTTGATGCGAAGCAATGGAAAATATGTTTGTTAGTAATCTGTCAAACTTAGTATCCGCATGAGGTGGTCTATATATGCATCCCACCAGTAAATAATTTTGGGATCCACAGTTTACAGTAACCCAAGTGGAGTCGTCTATAGCATCAAGGGATTTATCCTCAAATTTGCACGCTTGAATGTCTGAACAGACATAGATAATTGTACCGCCTCCTATTCCATAACATCTATCGGTTCTAAAGAAAACGTAGTTATCTACATTCAAGGAATGATCGGATATAGATGAATTACACCACGTTTCCGTAATAAGTACAATGGTTGGATTTACAAGGAATAAAAGAGTTTTAAGATGAATAATTTTATTAGACAGAGAGCGGGCATTGAACGAAAGAATAAGAAACTCAGAGTCATCATAGTGAAGCAGGTTAGAGTATAAATCGCAATTGGTAGTTCCATTAATACTCATAGGATTAGCTAAGGTAAGAGTTGTGTTGCGAGGGGAAATAGATTCAACCACTTTGTCATCACGTGAAATATGTTTACCGTTGCCGGCAGGAAAGCCGGCGGAATTACAAAAAAAGTTTTCTCATTGCTATCGGATATAACATCTGATAAGGGCATAGTGTACATATTGGGAGCCGGACCAAGAAGGCTATCAGGTCTATGGTTTTGACCAAGTGGCAAATTACAATTCAGATAACTATTTATACCTGACGTATGGGTAACGTGTTTAAGACGTTTATTTCCAAGGTTTGTGATTGATTTCGGCTTCTTCATATGTTGGAGAGGATTATGTACTGTTAAACATACCTGCGATGGTTTGGGAGGTTCGAATATATCAACGTTAAGTTCGTGGTCAGTTATATGAATGTTATGATTAGTTTTCCTGTTATCCGTTGCACAGTTACTGTAACTGGGTGTTGCACTAACAGGGGTTTGGACTGTGTTATCCCATTCTTCATCAGCACAACTACTTCGGGTTGAATCTAAATCAACATTCTTAAGAGGATGGACACCACCTACATCGGGATTACTTTCTTCTGGGTTTTGAACTTTAGGAGATTCAGAAGAGTTTTTCGGTGGCGGCAAATTTGCTAAGCTAGACGTCCTCTTAGAATCCGACTTAACTTTACGACCATTAGGATTATGATGCGTTTGAGAGTTTGACGCTGGTGGTCTGTAGTTATCTCTTCCTGCTTTTCGCTGGCATGGTGTTTTATCCGGAAGAGTCTTAATATCCTTGAAAATCTGTTTTTGTCTCAATGAATTGGAGGAATTTAAAAATTCACTGGCGTCTACAGATGAGTTGAATTTGAACAAGATCGGTGAGTGCATACCAGGATGACTTCGTTTTAATCTTGTGCATACACATGGTACGTGTGTCATATTGCTGGCTCTAAGCAGACTAGATTTGATCTTTTTAAGGGCATGTGTATCCGGTATATTAAACACAATTGCATTACTAGATCGTCTTATTCTTTCAAATACCTCTGATGCAACACGATCTAGGAAAATATTTATGTCATTCATTTGATCTGGAATCTCTGTGAGGTTGGGGTTGATGAGATATTTAAGCGGATTGAGAATGTTCATGTCTACTTGCAACTTTTTTATAGCATCCATATGGTTGCAATTGCGATTATCATCACTGTTTACCATCAGAGTTTTCAACATGTCTGGAATGGAGACAACTGGTAAACGCTTGTCTGCTTCCGGATGAACGGAGTGGCTCGTCTCGTTGAAACTGTTGGAAATTGTGTCAGTAGTGGTGTTAAATTGTGTCGTTTTCCTACGTTTGGCTGAACGCCTAGGAGCAGGGGTCTTCATTTTATTTTGTGGCATAATAAGAAAGTCACGTATAGCAAGTGGATTGAACAGAATGTTGGAAACAGAAAGAGGTGAAAAAAAATCAATTCCGAGGGCTCAAGTTAGTCTAAAAATCAAAATCTATGTTTTAACCAAGAGTCAATGTATCGTGAGGATTAGTGATGTTAAAAACAGTAAAGTAATTTAGAAATGTCGATAATTAATATCAAACAATCAAAAAAAAAAAAGTACGGTACGTGGTACATATATAAACTGAAAGTCCGTATTAGTAAAAATTGGGAGGTGCAGAGACAAGTAGTTTAGAAGATTATTACCGTCTAAGATTATTATGTTGCTTCTTGAACAAATGTATGGAACAGCTTTTGGAAAAAAAAGTACTGTCAAAAAAAAAACTATGACAGACTCACCGAATTGGACAGATAGCTTCGGAAATTAAATGATTTATAGTATCCAAATACGATTTAAATGACAGTTCATAAAATAGTGAATACAGTCTTTTAACATACACGGTTACATATATTTCTTGATATTAGGTAGAGGTTTGAATAGATCCGAATTGGACAGGTAGCTTCGGAAATTAAATGATTTATAGTGTCCAAATACGATTTAAATGATAGTTCATAGAATAGTGAATACAGTCCTTTAACATACACGGTTATATATATTTCTTGATATTAGGTAGAGGTTTGAATAGATCCTGTAGATACATAAAGTACGTGGGTTAAAGCATTCAAATACGATATAACCATATATTCCTTAAGGAATAGAATACAGATATGAAATGCAAATCTTCGTCAAATATGCTTATATATGGTTTCAAAGTGACAGAGTATAGTTTGATAGTATAGTCAAAATGAATATATGTAATTATATAAATATGAATTATTGTATGAATATGGTCATAAATACCGTAAGTTAAACTCAGAACTTATCATATGGCATGGAATTCACAGTTTATATGTTAATTGTTGAGAATTGAGTTCACTTCCATTAATCCAAGGAAAAATAACTCATCCAACTCTGCGAGAATCCTAGAAAAACAAAACTAAAAACATCGACGTGAAAGTAACGTCCAATCGCACCTATCTAGGTGGATATCGACAATCCCCGGATA